>JARNME010000314.1:4962759-5394329 GCA_030179655.1 Scaptomyza flava | reverse complement strand
TGCTGGTGGTCATAAATTTAAAGCCATTTTTAAAGGGCCATTTGCTGTATGCTTTTGGCCAACAGAAGAAGAGTGGCAAAGCTGCTGACCGCGGCCATCCTTTTGATTGTCAACGAAAGCGGAGGGAGGGAGGAAAGTTATTTCTTTTTTTTTTTTATTCTGCGTTTCTCACTTTTTCTCTTTTCTTTGCTTTTCTTTTTTTTACTTTTTTGACTGCCCGCTGTGCTGTTGACAGCAAACAGTTGTTTTGCATAAAAATGCCATCGCAGCTGCAGTCAAGCGTTGGCAACAACGACAACAAAAACAACCAACTGACCTTTAGAAAGAGACGCAACAGAAACAAACAAATGGAGTGCAGTGCGAGAGAGAGCGAAAGGTAGAAAGAGAGAGACAGTGAAAATTCAGGCGAGATTTTGTTGCATTTTGTTTTTTTTTAATTCGTCTGTAAACACACAATAAATATGTATGGTGGAGTCACGAGTTTGTGTGTGTGTGTTTAACACTGGAAGCTTAAAGTTTGCAGTTAAACAGAAAAAGTATTTTTAAACCAATGACACAACGAGTAACGAGTAGAAAGCAACGAGTCGAAACAGAAGACGAATGATTTAGTGTAGAGTAGATTTAAAGAGAAAATTCGTAAATGCCTGGCATGCTTTAAATGACGAGTAATATTGTCTCGCTGCATTGGAATTTGCAATTCAAACGAGCATTGAATGGCTTAAGCCATCAAAGATGGGTAAAAACGGAAGCAGCTTACTGTCCATACCACGAAGCTTATCATATTTTTGTATGGCAAGAAGGTACGGCTGTGCTGATTGTGCAGTTTCTGCCCGGCTCATTTCAATATTTGTGTAAGTCAGCAGTCTTTGCTTTTTGATAATTATGCGTAGCCAACGAACAGAGCTCTATGATTTCAGCAACTCATTGGCCATGCCATTAAATAGTCAATCAAAGTAAGCCATGCTGGGATGCGAGAGACTTGAGGGTCGGTCCATGAGGTTTCATGACATGAGTTTTTTATGCTATCTTTTTTTTCTTGTGACTTTTGCAAGGGTTACCAGAGATTGGGCTAGTCGTAAGGCACTTAGGCTCAGCCAGCTGTTTAATTTCCGATATTCAACGGGACTCAGAATAGCCTGTCATCGCAGACGAAAATCTTTTTCATATATCTTCCAGCTTTGTGCATTTTATTTATGAATTAGCCATTCATCTGTTTCAAACTTACAACGCTAATCTGTTATCTTTTACCATTTGGTTTCACTTTGTCAAGTTCTTTCAAGTCTATTTCCTATTTGTAATGCTTCAAGTGAAAAGTTTTGTTCTCCATTCCATTCCTTTCTTTTCAACTCACTTGTAGCTTTCTCTCGCTTCTTCTATCTTTTTGCTTGGCAATAAAAAACTCGTAACGGCAAGTTAAAACAAACATAATCTCAGCTTGTTTTTAACGATTCCAATTAATTAAATGTCGCCATATCTTTTTGCGTTTATTTGTCAAACCATACAAAAAAAAAAAAAAACACAGAAACACATTTGTCGAAAGTGCTCGACTCAGATATACTTGGTTAACAGTTTCAAACATTTATATTGAAAGTAGCCCTTAAAATTTCATCATTTAGTGAGTATGTCAAGCATATAGTAGAATATATTTTCCATTTACAGCAGCTGGTGGTGCTATGGCGCTGTGGAGCTGCTCTACCACACATGCGAATGATTAATGTGGTTTTTGTTCGGTTTAAGTTACGGTTTTGGTTTCTGTATCGTGTTTGGTTCACGGTCTTGCGGCCTTGCGGCCTTGTAGCCGCCCTCACCACGTCGGCGTATACGCAATTTTATTGTATGTTTGCGTGGCATGGCATTGGCTTCGCCCCGGCAAAAGTTTTTCGTCCCATGCCAAGATTGTTATCAATGTTGCGTTGCGCTGGCTCAATTATTTATTTGGCCAACACAAACGCAAGCAGATGTCATTGGTGGAAAGTCATGACACACACACACACACACACACACCTATCTTGAAAATCTGAGTAGCTGACAATTTGAGAAGATGAGGTAAAATATGCTATAGATAGATACATACACATATATGACAAAACGAAGTTATGATTTCTCTCTCTCTCTCTCTTTCCGTTTGTCTGTCTGTCTGTGATTTTGGACCATGTGCATTTGCAATCAACTCGAAAACTCAACAATAACTGACAAACAAGCTTTGCGAGAGGAAGACGGAGTGAGGAAGGGAGGTAAATCAGCCACAACCAGTGAATGCTCGGTAGCTGTTGTTCATCAACGCTTGTGGCTAGCGCCTGCCAGGCATCTGAAGAGATACTTTTATCACAGCTGCCACGCATCGTTGGGCCCAAACAAAAGCCAAATGCAAAACGAATGCACTCATTTGCAGCTCTGGGCTTGTTGTTCTTGCCACTGGTGTTGTTGTTGCCATTGCTCTTGTTGCTATTGCTTTTGCTGTGCACTCAAACGTGCGCCAATGGGACAGTTGTGACTGACTATAACATGCCCCGCGGAAATAACAAGCGTGCTCGATACAATTACAACTGTGATTGGAATAATTATTTTAAACTCTCAGATTAAACTGCGACTGAAGTAACGAGTAAAAGCAGCGAGTTGTTCTAAATATAAGTAAAAGCGATAAAAACTGCAGTAAGCTTTGAAAGAAGCGAGTGTTGATCACGAGTAGTAATAGAAAAAACAGCTAGAAGAAGCGAGTAGAGAAAAGTTACGAGTAGGCCAGTAATAAAACCATAAAGTAGCGAGTAAATAAATATTTCATCGATATCAAAAAGAAGGCAACCCAAATCGAATAGTTGCATCTATTGAAGAGTTCAAAGCTTTATTTATGTTGCATAATACTAAGCGAGTAGCGAGTAGTCGACAAATGCGATAGGAGCAAGCTCTACTGTCCGTAAGTGCGTTCGTCCGATTGTCTGTCGATGCGACCGGTTCGTTTGTGGTAAGCATTTCAATAATTCACTTGCCTGTCAATTTTTAACTGCAACAATAACAACAAAGCTCGTTGCAATTTGGGTTTGGGTATTGCTTGGGCCATTTTGTTTGCTCAATTGTTAAACCACTGTAAATAAATCGTAGCACTTCCGTTTCATGCGCCATATTGTTTGCTCCGATTGCGATTGAGCAACACAATTTTTCGTATGTTTTCACTTGCACTCATTGCATTCAGATTTCCATTCACGTTCGCATTTGCATTCGATTTCATTTGTGCTGCACTCATTCGCTGTTGTTATTGTTTCGTGTGGATTTTTAAATTTAAATGCCGCTTGTTATGACAAGTGCTCTTCTCGCTGCATACAATTTTCACCATTTACCAATCCAATTATTCGATACACACACACACACATTTATCGATAAGCTGATATACTGCACAATACACAAAAGTCTTTAATGGTTTTCCAGTCCAGCGTAAGAATTATTTGAGAATTAAATAAAAAACTTTCAATGGAAACTTTGAAACTTGTATTAAGGACTACCAGTCCTACATCAAGACATCATGTCATTATCTGTTTTACGTTCTGGCCCAAAGCCAAACAACTTGTCGCACAAAAGCACAAGTGAAATTGTATGTGTAAAAAAGGTCACTAGTGAAAATAACAAAATGGCTGACTTCAAAAAGTAGCTAATGAAAACGCAGCTAAAAAAAAATACAAACAAAACAAAGTTTCTTTCAAAGACAAGCCTAACAGAATACCCTGTAAAATAAAAATAGAATTAATTACTTATCACAATTTCTTTAAGCTTTTAACTAAACAAACTGTTTAGATCTTAATACAGCCCTTACAAAGCAAAGCTCGAAAACACAGGGTATGCAAAAAAAATAAAAAATAAAAATAAAATGTGTGTAAAAACTACAACAAAGTTGTGGGCCCAACAAAACTGTTGCGAAAAATAAAAATATATAGAAATTTGTAAGCATGAACATGAGAAGAGGCTGAAAACGGATAAAGAGTGTGTGTTGTGGGTGTTGCCACGACAAGCAATGAGCTAAAACGACAAGTAGGAGGGGTGCTAAAGGCCACCACCAGGAAGTGGGTCAGCAGCTGAGGCAGCTGGTGGTTGGCGCTTCATGTTGGCAACATGTCAAACATGTTAGGTAAACAAACACACACACACACACACACACACATGGCATACATGCATCAAAGTAATTAATATCCCTTCAAATGTTACATGCACTAATTACAACAACAAGTTAAGACCAAATTATGAACCAGGCTGAGCCAACATGGGACGAAAATGTAATAGTATGTGTGTGCTTGTCAAGGTCATTTCGCTCTAGTTACTTTTTGTGTTGTTGGTGTCGCATGCCACCTGGTAAACCTCACCTCCTTTCGCAAATGCATTCATCTCTTACTTGGCTTCAAATCTCTCATAATCAGCTCAATCTTAGCAAAAACATATTAAGAACAGCAAAAAAAAAAACAACTGCAACTAGTTTCAATTAAGCGGATTAACTTTATAGCGAACTTGCTTTGCTCTCCTCCCTCTTTTAATCACAACTCAGCCTGCATTTCACTATTATTAATTAAAGAGCTAAGAGAGCGGGAGAGCGGGAAAGAGAGCGAAAATCATTTGCATTTAAACAGCAATTTAAATCAGGCAATCAGCCAGGCTGCTTGCAAAATTGTCGTACACGTGACGTCGCATTACGTATACGCGATGCTAATAACCGATTGCAACAGTCAACGAGAAGATGAAACAGGTGACAACAGCACCAACACCAACACCAACACCAACAGCAGCAGTCGCCTGTGACGCTTGTCGATTTAATTAATTTGTCATCATTCGTTTTGAAAAAAATGCAACCAAAAGTGCGTTGCATGTGTGTACAAGAGAAGGCAAGGGGAACGGAAGGCAGAACAAGCGATGAAAGCACGATCAAATAAATGTAAACAAAAACCAGAACGAAAAGATTGGGCGTTAAATTTAAATGGTTATTCACTTAATCTTGAAGACTTTAAGCAAAACCTAAAATTTAAAAAGTTTCTTTTTATTTTTAATTGGCTAGCAAAAGGCGCAGGGCTTATGCGGCAATGAAAGAGAAACCAAAGAACCAAAGAACTGCAAGTTTTACTCATAACAAACCGATGAATATTATTGTTATAAAAGTCTTTGATTCATCGCTTAAGCAACAACTACGAATTTAAGTATAGTTCTTGTGTGAAGTAGATAAGTCCTTTAAGGAAGAACTTAAGATATTGTTTTTTAATATTTACAATTGCCTGATATTGGAATTTTATGTACTTTTTTTAAGCCTAATAATAATAAGTTTTTATGAATAATTTCAAAGTTTGCATCAAAGCAAATAAAAATAAATTAATTAATTAAAGAAAACTTAATTATGATAAAATAAATGCACTCACCTCAATGCAAAGTGTATTGAATGATAAAAGAAAAGGAAACAAAAAAAACTTGTTGTCTGCTGATGGCGGCACAAATGTCAGCAGTTGTTGCAGCAACGAGGCAATAATGCACCTGCCACAACAACAACAACAGGAATCAACGCTAAGTGAAGAAATTGCTTTTTAACATACACACACACGTATATATACAAAAAGAAGAAGAGGTAAAAGTAAAGTGTGGCAAAGTTCAGGTCACCTGCTGTTGCCACTGTTGCTGCAGCTGTGGCGGTTCTTAAGTGTGCACAGCAGCAGCAGCAGCAGCAGCCAGGACATGTGCACATGTGAAACAGTCAGATAGTGGCAAAGGGGTAAAGAAAGTAGCAGGGGATTGGGGTTTGTGGGGTCGCAGTCTGTGTACAAACGTTGGTTGACTCACGGCTCGCACACAGACAGGTTTCAATTTACATTTACGTTGATTTTTTGTTAAATCGAGTTTGACTTTGGTTGTCGTTACGACGACAACAACAACGATCAAGTTGCAAAAATCAACATTGACACAGTCACAAATGGTATACAAGAAGCGCAGCAGCAAATGATACTAAAGCAGCCAAGGATTGCTCACGATTGCAAGAATGTGCCAACAAGAAAAAACTGTAAAAAAGCTCAAAAGCTAAAAACAAAATTCACACGAAAAACAATTATCTATTCTATGCAAGCGAAACTCATGTTTGTTAGAAGAAAAGTAGCGAAGTACTAGTTAAATCTTAATAATCGTAATTAAGTAACAAAGCGAGTTTTGCCCTACAACCGAAACAATTTTTATTATAAGTCTTCAACATTTGTGGAAGTGTATGTGTTTAAAGTGTGTTGTTCTTTGTGCTGTGTCCTTCTACTTTTGTTTGCTGCACTGTTTGGTTATGTTTGCGGATATAAAATATATAAAAAAAAAAACAAAGATAAATAACAAAATAAATATTGTTGTATCTTTGTTGACAACTTAGGAATCCTCAAAAAAGATTTTCTCTATGGCAGTTAAATGCTCCAACCATTCATCCTCCGCTTCGGGACGGTGTTCATAAAAAAGTTGGCGCAGCAGCTGAAAGGAACGACCGACTTGTTGCAAGGTATAGTTGCCGGCAGACATTTCGATAACGCTCTTCCCATCCGGCTCGGATTTATCGGAACTTTTCTGTTTTTTAGTGTTTTTGATTATTGGAGCACTTGTATCACTTTCGCTTGCATCGCATTGAGTTTGCTGATCTAGCATTTTCTTGGCACGGTGTTTGCGATTTTCTAACTGGATTTCCATTTGAACAACTGTTCGCTTGAGATCGAGAATAGTTCGCTCATATTCGATGATTTTGGCATTGTGGTAAAGAATTTTGCTCTGCTTATCAAGGACTAGACGCTCCTGCCTGCATTGGTTGATAACATCCTCAAGATCTGCCAATTTTTTCTCTTGCTCTTGCTCTAGCTCTTGCTCCTCGACCACCGAATCGCTCTCCACCTCATTTGATGCCTGGGGTTCTTGCCGATTCATATTACAGCTTTTAATTGCAGTTATAAGCGATGTAAATATTTAAATTTATTTTGAAAACATGAAAATATTATTCGGAGCGCTTTCTGAGCAAGTCTGAATCGAAAGCACTTCAAATTGAATGATTTGCATTTCAAGGCACATTAGAAAGTATTTATTTATCGTTTGATGGGGAGAAGAAAATGTGTATAAGGTTTAACTACAACCACATATTAATAAGCTGAAAGGAAGAAAAATACGGATGAAACATATTCAGCTTCCTCTTCTATCGTTCACAGCCTCACAGCCTTTCAGGTTCAAAAGCATTTACTTGGACTAATCGAAACTTTATTTGACATTTTGGCCACGCCCCAAAACTGGGCAAGTTGAACAGTGGGCAAGGAATCATAAAAATGCCTTAAATGTGCTCTTAATGAAATTAATAAAGTGCTTAAAGTTTCGAGCCCACAAAGTCTTAGCCAATTATTATTAAGCTGACCCGACCCGACCCAAAATGGCGGCCACGCCTTCTTTGTTCATTGTCAGTGTCTGATATGTGTGTGTGTTTTATTGAGAGGGAGTGGGGGGGGGGGGGGGAGGTGTGGCAGTGGCGTGTCAAGCATTAATAAACGTTTTCATTATAATTACAATATTATTATTATAATTATTATTATCATTGGGTGCTGACAGTGCGACCGACAATCAAACAAACACAAACACACACACGCACATCGATAGACAAAAAGACTAATGATGAAATTACCGGATACCCAAAAGAACAATCCGCCTAATTGAGTGTTGACGATTTTAATCATAATAACAATAATTATTGTTTATCCTTCGCAAAACCAATTTATCCGATTCTCAAATGCCTGTTTGTTTGTTTTTTGGAGACTTAGTCTGTGGATTTTGAAAGCAAAACTTATTGAAAACTTTCGCAGCAACTTAAAGTCTTGCAAAGCATAGCCCTTGAGTAGATGCAAATCACAAGTCTCAGCGGCATAAAGTTTTCGCCCCACAAAGTGAAGGACAGCATCCGGCATTGGGTATGAATGGATGGGTTGGGGTTGGTGATTGGGGGCTTGTGGTATAGGTGGGGTCTAGTCTACAGTTTCTGAATGACTCCGCTGCCCACTTCCGTTTCTGTTCGCAGTTGCCCGTCAAATTGAGTGTGTCAAGTTGAAATCAGTGCTCATTAGGGGCACAGCTTTCTGGCAACAATAAAAATAACACCGTAACATAGAATTGACTTACAACTCGGTTGACTGAGGAAACCCTTTTTATTTATTTTTCGCACACACTCGGCAGAGTGCGAAGGGTCGCGTCGGGTAGTCATGACTTATCTCTAGTATAAAGCATAGTATATTATACAACAGAGTATCTTCAATTCGTTCAATTTTTTGCAGGAGTAATTTTAATGCTATTTTTATTTCTGAGCTGATTCATTTGATTTGATAAGTCTTGACGCAAATGTGTTTCATTTACCTACCCAGCAACAGCAACACTCTCTTTCAACTGATTTAATCCTTGGGTCGCCAACGGACAAATGGATCAATGAATGTTGGATAGAGCGGAGAGAGTAGGGTGCAGCTGGGAGCAGGAAGGGTCACCGGTCCAAGTCTGTCTGTCTGTCTGTCAGTGTTCTTGGCCTTTCCTTTAAGTTGTCGCAAACAATTTGAATCAGAGTGAAAGGTTCAAAGGGTCAAGAAGTAGGTTGCAGTCACTTTTCTCGGTCATTCGATATGGCACTTATGGATCTTATGCTTAAATCGTATGCCCTGAGAGAATAAGAGTTATCCAAGTATAAGGGAAAAATCCTTGCAAGTAAAATCGACGGAGAGAATTCAAGATGAGAGAGTATACAACATTCGCATATGCTAGCTTCGTCTGTGAGCAAGTCTTTTGCATGGAGATGGGAGCAAGAAGAAGGCCGCTGGCCTGTGATAGACACAGTCGAAAACACACCGAAAACAAAAATACGCATTTAAGTGCTTGTCATTAATTATGCGTGAAATGCCAAACAAAACGAAGCAAAACTGTTCACTGCTCTCTCTTTTTTAACGCCAGGCCCAGCCCCGAAAAAGCACCCATGCCCAAAAGCCCTCTAACTCGCCTTTGGCAAACACCTAATTAGTGCTTAGATTATGATAGTTTGATAAGTGAACAAAACGATTTGTTGCTTGTGCTTGCATCCCCTTATCCATTCTCTCGCTCCCTCTCTCTCTTAACCATTGTGTACATATAGCTTTGAGGATTAAGAAGGTCAGAAAGAAGCATTCAATTTGTTTGCGCTGTATTTTGCTGTATCAATGGGCATTTTTTGACTAGTTTTGTTATCGTTATCGATATGTTTTACGCACACACACACACACACTTTGACTTTGATTGATTGAGCCGAAACGCACACACACGCACACGCACATCTGCGCCTACTTATCAAAGTTAAGACTCAACCTAACATCCATCCAACCCATTGCAATGGGCCTTCAATCCAAAAACAATGTACCGTATTTAATACAATGTCAACGCTAGTCAACACTCTGCTCGATCTACAACTTTACAAGCCAACCCTTGGCACTTTCGCCGTCCGCCAACCGCCCTTCAACTTTTGTTGTTGGCATCTATTTCTTTTTTGGTTACTTGACATTTATCGCTTTATACGCATTTCCTTTGGCCTGTGTTTCTGCCTGTCAGTCGTTCAGCTTGTCCATTTGACCCACAACACGACGCGTCGTCTGCCCTGTCCTATTAGTTTGACATGTTTGTTATGTTTATAGGACGATATATTTACCAACTTAATTGGTAGTTATAGACGTTCAAATGAAATACAACAGCTGAAAAATATATATGAAAAGCAGACAACAGAAACAAAATCCCAAAAGTAAAATAAGACGACTGACAAGCAGCGGAGATGGAAGAAAGAAAGAAAGGGAAACAAAGAAAACGTCTGGATTATTGACACATTGTGAACTGGAAAGAGATTATGGAATAAACTTCCAAGCATATGTTTTAGTTGAATAGTTTATTGTTAAACATAAATACTTGCTATTCATTTTTTAATCATATCAATTATTTATGTAACAAGTTAGAAGACTCTAGTTGAGACAAATCGACTATATTATACCCTAAGCCTAATACATTTTTTTCATTCTCTGCCACCGGCCCATCTTTTGAGTTTCCTATTTCCTATTTTCTATAGAAAAGGCTAATTAATTGTTTCATTTCCACTGAAACGAACCTTTCTCTTAAGTTTGTCTCTCTCTCTCTCTCTTTATTCCCACTTAATGATTGTCATTGTTCATTGTTGCCTTTGACTGTAGTGTGTGTTGGTAAATGTTTGTATTAGACTTCATTTGACGCATCATATCATTGTACACTACTAAGGTATAGCAAAAATGGTGTACACGCTTATCATTGTACTACTTAGGGTAACGCTATACACGCTCTACACACTACTATAGACTAGTAAATGGTTGTGTACAGCGTTTGCACAGCAACATTTTTGTATGTGCATGCGATCGTTGGAATAGGAACATTGGCATTTACTATACTAAAAACCGTGCATATAGTTTCAGCACGAATGTTTCATTATCCATTTTGATTCCATTCATGCCGATGTCTTGTTTGTATAGTTACTGTTGCAGAGATTGTTTAATTGATGCTTCCTGTTGTTGAAGTCATAAATCTTACTTCGCACACTCGTTTTCTCTCTCTCCCTCTCTCTTAACAACAACAATAAAAATCAAATCAAATTTTATACAAAATTAAATAAAGTTGGGTTTCCTTTCAGAAGCATCTTAAGGATTCTGTTGCTGCATACTCCTTTGCTTTCTTTCCTTTCTGCAAGTGCTTTTAGCTTCTTCTTTTTTTTTTCTTTTCTTATACTCTCTACTTGGCGAGTTGACACAAAATGGTATGCCAAATGTAAGAAACTATAGTTATTGCAAGTACTAAGAAAATTTCTTTAAGGATTTTGTACAGAATTTAACTCGAATAGTTCCTAAGAAAAACGTTTTTGCTCCAACTGTCTCAAAGATTTAGATACTTGTTAAGTGTGTTCGACAGTAAAGATTATAATCGAAAAAAACTCAAAATAAAATAGTTTTCAAACATCAAGATCATAGTTGAACCAAAAATGAATGTTTCAAAATTGAAATAAGAAACTTGAAACTTGTTCTCGTTTTAAATCGCTTTTTTAAAAGTTTGTTTTTCAAAATACTCTGTCTTGGGAATGATGATATGATATCTACAGGTCGGTACTTTGAAGTTTGAACTTTTATTTTTATTTTTTTACTTTCTCTCGAAATTTTGTACTTTAATTTGCTGCAAGGCATGTGGCAAGTTGTAGCCGCAGCTGGCACAAAATTTTTCAACTTTGGCCAAGACCTCTTCGTTTGTCTGTCATTCTGTCTGTCCGTCTGCAACTATTTGTATGTATGTGTGTGCTTGTATCTCATTTAATTTGTGAGAAGTGTGAAGAGAAGAGAAGAACGGAGATAAGAGTGAGAAGATGCCGTCGCCGCCACATGTTCGTTGACTTTATTTGCTGTGTGTAATAAAATTAAAGCCCTTTAGCTATTGTACTTTGGACAGAAAAAAAGAAAAGGAAAACAAAACATGACAACGACGAAGAAAAATACGAAAACGCAAAAGAACAAATTGTAGCTACACACACACACGTGAAGACTTTTGAGAGAGCGACGAAGAACGAGCCAACGAGCCATGAATGTTGCTCTTAGTTTGGTTGTGGATGTGGCCATTAAGTTGGCCTTTTTATAGTCCTAGTTACATGCCATGTAAGAGGCAGTCGGGCCTGTTGAGTGAGAGATTGTTGAGGGGAGAAGCACTATGAGCGGAAGAGCGGAAGAGCAGCTTCATCTCCATATTCCATCTAGTTGGCTTGACTGAAAGTGAACTCTACCGAAGCATATTGAGCATTTCGCGCGCTTTCCCCTTAGCTTTAGTTTATGCTAGTTTCCATATTAAGTATACGCATTCAGACTTTTGGTAATGAACTCACAGAAACAGACAGACATCTTGAAGTACCCCTTTATACAAATCTCCCTCTCTCTCTCTCTCTCTCAGTCTGTCTCTCTCTCTCCCTTTATCTTTTAAGTGCCATTTAGTTGAATATTTATCTGTCAGCTGTTTGGACACAAATTCCAAACCAACAAATTCACACAAATGAGCTGATTTATTTGCATTTCGTTGCCTTGTTCCCAATTGACGGCATTTTTGGGAATTGTTAACTTTCCAATTGGATCACTGATAGCTGTTGTCTGGTTTTGTTTCGGTTTGGTTTGGTTTTTGCTATGGGTTTGACTGTGTGTGTTTCTCAAATGGTCCCCTTGCAACACTTTGTTATAAATTGCATCAGATACAATCATTTTATAGTTAACAATAGCACAATTCCATTGATTGAGCATCTTTTGACAATAGTAAAATGTTCAATTATGTTTAATAATATCAGAAATTTAAAAACAAGAAAATACCATATGTTATAAAGATTTTATAGTGATTTAGAAAGGATTATAAAAACTTAAATAAACTTTATTTACTCTATACAAAGATGATATTTATATAAATGTAAAATAACAGGTCTGGAAATTATTATAATGTAAGCTTATAAAAGGCGGTATGTTAGAGGGGCGTAACATACAAATTTTTGAGGGCCGTTACCAGTTGGTTTTGAGGTTTATCAACTTTTTATCGATTTAAAGGATCTATGCAAAACATTCAAGAACTTTATACATAAAAACTAGCAAATTCCAAGGAACTATTTCACTTTTCTTCTAGAGACGAAATATTTAATTGTGATTGTAATAAAAATTCATAAGTGATTTCTTTCACAGAACTTACCTCCACAGTGATCCTTGAAGTCGTCACAGCAATCGCCAAGCTTGAGACAGGCATGATCACAGTAGCATGGCTTATCGCTTAGATCCTCAATGATGGCATTAACTGGAGCCTTTTGCACCACACAGGACGAATCGCGTCCATTGCAGCAGAGCTGTGCCTCGCGGCACGAACCGGCTGCAACCAGAGGTAATAGATCCAAGCCAAAGCCCAGCCACAAAACCATCAATGTGATCATCATCCATGGTCCGTTGCCCCCACCTCTGCCCCAGCCACTGTCTCTTTGCATTCTCATCGAATTTTTTGACATTTTCTTGTTATATTTTTATTTGTTTATTTTTTTTAGGCGTGGAACGTTTGCGCGTATTCGATTAACGATTTCTATACACGTATTTTTATACAAATATATAAGTATGTATGTATGTTTATGTACGCACACATAGATATAAAGGCGAAGCGTGCCTCATTGTGTGTGTGTGTGTGTGTGTGTGTGTGTCTTTGTGTGTATGCAAATGCAATTTACGCCCAAAAGCGGAAATTAAAACTAAAATTGAATTATGGCAATTGTGTGCGATGCGCAGTGTGTTCGAACTATCGAAGGATGGTAGGCTAGCTATAATACACGCAAGCTACAAACTACAGTGGATACTCGCTTAAAAGGTACGCTTAGATATTGATATTGAGAAGGCTGGCACGAAGCTTACGAAGTTTCAATTAAAAGATTTTGATTATAGCAAAATGAATGGTAAAACGAGACATCCAACCATCCAACTTTTTTCTCAATATATATGTATATATTTATATCTTTCTAGGCTCCGATTTCTATTTTTTGTAATTTTAAACAACTTTAATTAAACTTAAAAGTATAAATATAGTTAGAACTATCAAGCAAGCACTGTACTTGAAGATAGAGCGAAAACAAAGACACGCAAGCCAAAAAAGTATATGAACTACAAACATACAAACAAACACACATTCATACATATAGAAAGAGCAAAGAAGCAGTCGTCGTCGTCGTCGTCGTCGATATTAGCAGCATTAGCACAATATGAACTCTAAACATGGCCAGCAACGGATTCAAAGTAGGTCGAAACAAAATGTGAACATAAAGGAGTAAGCTGTGGAGAGAAGGCGGCGGAAAAGGGGGTGCAAAGAGGCGCCACCTGAACGCTAAATCACTGAAAAAGGCAGTAAGCAAAATGCATAAGCAAGGGACTCAGCAGTGTTTAGAGGGAGTGAAGGCAAAGAAGATGTTGGGCTGTTTTGCATAAAATATTGAGAGGAAGCGGCAACAATGCTAAAAGAGAAAAGAACAAAAGCCAAAATCGAAATCGAAATCGATGGCATTCAAAAGACAATATAGGGAGACGGAGAGATAATAAAACAAAGACTTCAATTTTCATAAATCGTTGCGAAAGTGCATTGGAACACAAATCGCAAAAGGCATTGAGAATTTATATTAACAGCTGTGGCAAAGAGAAGGGCTGACAGAATCAATGAGCTGGAAATGAATACCAAAAGCGAGAGTGGACTCATTGTATCTGTCCAACTGTCAGGACCTTAAATCGAACTACTACATTTACGGTAAAAGTATACTATTACAATTGCTCAGCTTCAATTTCTATATATGTACATATGTATGTGTTTGTGTGCAGCTGAGCTCATAAGCTGAACGATAATTAAGAGCTGAACAAAAATGATTGAACAGTTATTCTCTTCTTTCATTTAAATATATTTTGCAGTTTAATGTGGGACCTAAACACTGCAACTCTCTTAACTTTACGCACTCAATTCTCTTACTTGGCTAGATTATGTGCTTGCAAAGGAGGTAAAAATTAAAATCGTTAAGAGACTGTGCTTAATGATCGGAAGAGAAAAACATTCACTGTCACACAGTCAAGAGCGAGAATCACATGGACAACGATCGCAACAAAGTAAGTTCGAATATCGTTATGAACTCACAGCATACAAACCGCTCCGTAATCATTCTCTTAGCACTCTCTATTTTCTGACAACTCTGTTTTGCACTTCGTATGCATCCGCTCATCGCCTGCCAAGCACTCATTCACTCAATTGGAGAAAATGGAAATGAGAAGCACGCAGCTATTGACAGGTGCCGTTATCAAATTACCGAACATATCTAAAAATAGAACGAATAAAATATATCACGCGCTGCTTGGCTCTAACGGGATTAAGAATGCAACAACAAAAACGACAGCAGCAACACAACAAATTTAAGAAGGCCACCAACAATAAAATATTAAGCATTATGCACGTATGTAAGTACTTAGTATAAATGTCTGTGTATTTGTATGTGAATGCGAAACGAGGCGACTTATATGTTCTTAAATGAATTATAACTTTTTCACTCCATTTTTTTCTCGCACACACACGTTTCAGTTTCACATAGCAACAAAAAAAAAAAAAAAAATATTTACAACATTAAACAAAACGAAGAAGAGGCAGTCAGCGATCCTAAAGCCTCAAAATAAAAATCCCATAGCCGCGGCAAACAGCAGCAACAACCACAAAAAAAAACATAATTTTTTTTAACAACTTCTGCGCCTTTGGCTTCACACGTGTGTGTTTACAACAGCTTTACTGTTTATGCTTACGCTACTATTTCGTAAAGTTCCGTTTTTTGGCTACACTAACGTTATGCGAATTAAAAAGCGCGACAAGTGCGAACACTGCGAAAGCCGGTCGACGACTGTGCCAACTGCTGGCTGTGTGGTGAAATATATAGAGCTTCAGCCAAACAACAACCGCACGCTGCTATCCTTCGGACTCAATTCCACTCGGCTCAGCTCAGCTCGGCTCGGCTGGTTTCGTGTTCGGCTCTTCAACTTAGTCTCGCTGAGTCGCTGAGCCTGAGCTTCAGTTCATCCGTATAACACGTGCAAAGGCGCTTTGATTTGTTTGTTTTGAATGGGTTTCCCTCATCGTGCTGCAGGGCACATAGCGCAGGGCGCGCACAAAAGCCGGCTATGGCGTCACACTAAGAAAGCACACACACACTCTGTGGTGAGTTCAAAATTGCCCGCCGACAATGTCAATATTCACTTTGACGATGGCTTTAAAAAAAATTGCTTTAGTAAATGTTATCGACCGTTGTTGACAGCAAAACGAATCCAAACAGCAAATAATAAATAAATATTATATAATACTCTTACTCACCTCACCACTCTCTTTCACTCTTTTTGAGTCACTCTTTCAGCTCGAGCGGCTTAAGCTGCTGCTGTTTGTTGCGCATGCTTTACACTGAAGTCAATTTCAAGTACCAAAAAAATATTTGTTCGTCAAACATGTTGCGCATGCATGTTTGAGCCTAACACCTGATTCGATTTCAATTCAACAAAAATTTTTCGTCTAGTTGGCTTTGCAGTTCGACAAGAGTTTAGGCCCCATTTTTGGAAAAAATAAATTTAGTTAACACACAGCTCTCGAGCGAGCAACACATAAATTTATTGTGATATTTTTTCAATTTTTTTTTTTTTTTTTTGAAATGTATACAGATTCGAAAAACGTAAAATTTTTTCGCCAAAAATATAAAAGTTTGAAAAAATTTTTTGTTCACATTTAAATCGTACACAAAAATAAGTTCAGTAAAAGCCAAAACTGAACTTGAAAAATATTATTTTTAAAAATATTTGGAAAAAGAAATATTACATTTTCGGTAAGCAAACCAGAAATTCACAACTGTAATACAATAATAAATCATACTCCTTGCAGATTTTAAAAAAAGAATATTTCAAGAAAAGATCAGAAGGAAGACTACTTAAAGGGAAAATTGCCTACGCCTCCACAACGAAAGATACACATACACAATGCAACAATGGCAAAAATTGCGAATAAGTGTCAGCCTTATTCGCAATTTTTGAAATTCAATCCATAATTTCATGACACGGAAGGTACGCAATCTTTACAATCCAAATCCATCAGCATTTAGCAGCTCTAAATTTACGTTCTTTGCAGAATACTACGTTACACAGCATCACAAGCCTTCTACTCTACTTCCCATCCATCGCATAGTTGATCTTTATTACATTGCAAAGCGTACGGTACCGCGACCCCTCTCGCAACACACGGACGTGGAGGAGGGTTGTGTTGGATTTGCGTACTTGGCATAATTAACAGCTCTTTTGCTGCATAATCAAATCGTTTATAGTTTTCGCCTACGAATTTCAATCCAACAACATATATACTTATACACATCCTTAAATAAGCGCTGATTTTAGATGCCAAAGAAACCGAGTAAATAAAAAAAAGAAAAAAAAAACGTTTTTATTGAGAGCATGGTAGAATTTGTTCAACGGGCGCTATGTTAAAGCGAGATGGTTCGATCGTGGTGGCACTATAAAAGGCCTTGTCGTGGTGAGAAGTACACAAGCTGCTCTCACGAAATCATACCAACTCACACTGCAGCGGGTCTGGTTTGGTACAATTGTGAAGCGCAATTTCACCATGTGCACTTTTCAATTGATTAGTGGTGAGCTTTATCAACATAGCTCGACAACGCTTGCTTTGGGATTGTGCCAAATGTCACAAAAAATTAATACTTTTAGAAAATGTGCAGGCATAAATTGTTAGCATCGTAATTAGAATCAAATCGTTTCTAATGGCTTATTTCCCTTTAGTTACACAACATGTGCTTCTTTACGACAAGTTAGCCACTCATCGAAATTGAACCAATTGAGCAGCCCTCTCATAAATTCACACTTATCGTCACGAGCCCGCTCTCTCTCTATCCCAAGGAGAGTGAGTGAAGAAGGAAGAGAAAGAAGGAATGCGTTGAGTCTGGCAATGGCCAGACAATGGGTTAAGTTGACACAATTGCATAGATTCCGAAAAGGAGATGAAGGAAAGTGAGAAAGTGGGAAAGCAAGAGACAAGCTGAAATGTAGACGCAAAGTGAAGGGTGGAGATAAGGGCATAAGGAAGCAAGCAGGCAGGACTGACATTTATGCTGACACCAAAAATCATCATCAACAACAATAGAAGCTGCCGCCGTTTATACCCTCACACATACAAACACGCACACGCACACACACACACACACCCTTCCCCCAGTTTTACGTCAACTCTTGACTGGCAAATATTTGCCGGCTAGCCAAACTTGTGCCATTGCCCCTGGCTAACAAACAGGCAGTCAGTCATTGAGTCAGTTCGTCAATTCGTCAGTCAGTTAGTTAGTTAGCTAGTTCGTTGGCCAGTCAGATTGAGGGATACAAAGAGGAGGAGGAAGCAGAAAAGGATTTGTTTGGGTGTCGCTTTGCATGACATGCATCCTGGTTTCCGCTCCAGATCATTAACAAAGCAAAAGCAAGCTCGAGAGTGCATGAGAGTTATGCATGTTTCATATTTCCATGTTTCGTAACCTGTTTCCATTTGCTTCGTCCTCGTCTGCTGTGTGCCAAACAGTGTTGCCAAACTGTTCTAAAATTAAATACAGCTAAAGTGAAGGAATTTTGGGGAATTAAGGTGGAAAATCTGTTCAATTCGCCAGCAAACAGTTTCGTTTACTATTCGATATTGTTTTAAAAATGTTTTGAATAATCTGTAAAGGATTGCATAATCAACTGTATACCAATTTTTTGTCCAAAATTCAGCATATTACTTTTTAGAATTGAACCAAAGAGCTTGCCTTTTTAATAACCAAAACTAGTCAACTCTGCTCTCAACTTTATTTGCTTTGCCCGAGCATTTTTGCGCTGTATACTTTTAGGCGACGCGTTTTATTGTTGTCGGCCGCTGCCTTAGGTCATATGTGCGCAACAGCAACAATTAAAAGCCGAGCTGAGCTAAGGCAGCTGCAACAGCGATGGCAACAACTGGCAACAGATTGGCCAGAGGCTGCATTTTGCCGAACTAATTGAAACGCCCTCGTTTTGGCCACATATATCAGCTCTAAGGCAAACAATGCAATGTACACACATGCACTGAAAGAAAAGCGCATCTCAAACTTAATAGAAAATATTTTTAAATTTACTTCTCACAATAATGAATTCAACAGAAAAAGAAATCCATTATTTTCTAATCTATATTAAGATTTTGATTTGATGGGCAAAAGTTGTGCACACACTTTGTTTCAAGTGTAGTAGTCGAGCGATGGGAGAGAGAGTAAATTTGACTTACTACTAAATGGAATTGCATTAAATATTTGTGATCTGAAAAATGTTTGAGGCAAATTTTGCATTTGCTAAGCCTTTTCAGCTTTAGGTGTTTTGGCAGCAACAGAAAATTAAGCTAAAGGAATGCAATTTTCTTTATTAAGTCGATTGCATTGCCTTGCTATTTGTGTTTTATGTTATTCTCATTGTTGTTCATGTTGATGTTGATGTTGATGGTTTGCAATGGATTTGAATGCTTTGAGTTAAGGCAAAAGCACATTTAGCAAGTCGACTTTAAGCATTGAAGTTTATATAAAATTTAAAAAAAGCTTAACTAGAAGATAACGTTTAAATGTTGTGGATCGACTAGACTATATCAATATCCCAGCATGACTAAAGAAATCTCAATTCGGATATACACTGAACTACTTACTAAACGCCTACGTGCAATAGCCGATTCTTGTTCTCTCAGCGTTTGATAAATTGCCATTGACAAGGTAATGGTAAAGTTTCGATACCAGAAGCTTAATCCTTTGAGTTGTGCATTTTTATTGTTATCGATAACAAATTATCTCGTGGTAAACGAGAGCTTGTCTCTTCTAGAGATCAGAGATAAAGTCTATGGAGTTTTGCCCTACTTCCAAAATATTTTTTATTAAGTTTTCAAATAATTTGTGAATTAAGTACTTTTAACTGTGTCCATCTGCTTTTGACTGTGTATATATAACATCGAACGAATAAAAAATTTAGTTTACATTCTGAAAAAATAAATCTTCAATGGCGTTCAAATGCTCCAACCATTCATCCTGCGAGTCGGGACATTGCATTTGAAAAAGTTTGCCCAGTTTTTGAAAGGATCGAATGCCTTCTTGCAAAGCATTTTGCCGATCAGGCATTTCAATAATGCTCTCTCTCTCTTCCTGATCGATTTTGTCAGAATTATTGCATTGAGTTTGCTGATCCAACATTTGTTTAGGACCCTGTTTGCTCTTTAGGAGTTGAAGAGCCCTTTCAAGAATTTCTTGTTTGCGACTCAAAGTTGTCCGGCCGTCTTCGATGATTTTGGCCTCTTTGTCTAGATGTTTACTTTGCGTTTTAAGCACTTGGCGCTCCTTTTTGCATCTTTCTATAACTTCGACAATTTTAGCCCTTTTCTCTTTTAATTTTTCCAACTTCTTCTCTTGCTGTTGCGCTTTGACGCGTGGATCATCTGCCCTACTCCGTTGCTCTTTGGGCTTGAACAATGTACTCTTGATAAAGCTGGATCGCATTTGATATGTTTGAATCAATTCAAGCATTTCCAACTTCTGTGGATCGAACCAACTCATCGTTCAGCTTTTTTTTAATTTTATATGTAAGCAGTACAAATGTTTCTTTGAATTATTTTTCGATGTGGTTTTTTTTTTTCTTAATAATGAATGAGTACAATTTCAAGGAACAAAGTATACTCTGATGCCAGCTGAAAACAGATTTAAGGGTGGCTTTGATTGATCTTCGAATAAGGATATTTATGTAACTGTTTGGGAGAGTTTCAATGTACAATTACTTTCCTTTGTCTTTTATCATCATTCATCTCATTCATACTCGTTGGTGCGCTTTGAACGAACTAAAGAACTTGTATCAAAACTTTAAATTTAGTTTGTTTTCCTTCAATCGCAATATTATTTTGGTTAGCTTTATATAATATATGTTAACAATTCAAAATCGTACCATGTTGTTGTTGCTTTTGTTCAATTAAGCTTTGCAATATCTGTCAGAAAATAACAACATTTAAATTTTAACTAATGTTCTTCAATTTTTGAGTTTCGAATATCTATCTTGCTCTTGCTTTTCCTTTGCTTATCGTTCTCTATTAAAAATTATGTGTGTGATTTTTCAATATCATAAATTTATAAATATCATCATTTGGCAGCATACGCTTTTTATTTCATGCTCTCTATTGCATGACTGTGTGTGTGTGTGTGTGTGTGTGTTTGTGTGTGTATTTGTTGTGGGCATTGTTGGTACATTGCCAAATGCCGGAGACGCTGTTGAGATGAATGGGTGCAGAGAAAGAGAGAGAGAGAGAGTATGAAGTGGGTTGCGAGGAAAAAAAAATAATATATGTACGTATGTATATAATAGAGACGTACGACCTACGACGTGCGACGTACGACGACAACAATTCGACAGTTGCAATTTGTGCGTCGCGGTTCAAACAACACACAGCGTGGAACAAATTCCGTTGTTGTATTCCTTTTATTATTTTGTTATTGTGCATTATTTGTGTGTGTGTGTGTTTAATCGGTTCTGATGGCGTGTAATTAAATGACAAGTTGTTAAGCACACACACCAAGTTGTGCTGAAAGCTCGCATACATATAAAATTATCAATTAAAATCAATTTAAACCAAGCCAACGATTCGAGCGCAAAATGCCTGCAAGAAAAAATGTAAACATTAAATGCCAAACCAAAAGGGCTTGGGGATTGGGGTGGTCGTCGTAGGGGGTGATTGTCTGGGCTTGCAGCATAATTAAAAATTAATTTATCCACACAATAAATATATCTGTATCTGTCTGTGTTAACATTTTAATAGCATGGCCAATGCGAAATGTCAAACGAAATATGCAAAACAATTTTTCATTTATTTTTTCATTAAATACTCATTGAAAATGGCTTTAAAAGGAAGTATGGTATAATGAATGTGTGTAAGGAAAATGTAATAAATATAAGAAAACATTGCCATGCCCATAAAGTCGATTTATATTCTTGATCAGCATCAACAAGTTTGTTTACCAACTTTCGATAACTTTTGCCGATTTTGATAAATGCATGTCATCAATAAATTTAACATAATTTTAATCATCTATAACACAAACTGCATTAAAATTGGTTAAGAAACACCAAAGATATAGCCGATTGAGATTTAATCAATAGGCAGAAGCGTTGCTTACATTACAGGGTGACTGCTAGTCGAGCTTTTACGACATAAGTCTTTTTCCCTCTGTTTTTTAATATGGTTTTCATCATTTTTATATTATGATTACTTTTTTTTGCGTGGAAATACATTTTCTGGCAATATTTCCTCGTGGCTTATTGAAACGCATCAAAATTCCTAATGCAACCACCGAGTGAAGGCGAAAACATCTAAAGCAAACCAAAACATGCCACATGTTGTGGAATTCTGATCGTGCCGCGTTTTCTATTTATATACTCATTTCTCTCAGCACTGTTTCTCAATAGAAGCAAAATTATAAATAATTACCATAAAAACACGAAAAACAAAGGAAAAATCCACTTTTTTCTAAACCGCCCATCCCTCCTTTGAACTTACGCTTCATTTGGGTGAATGCCAAGCAAACTGCAAATGTCGCCGAGATTTCACTTGAACTTACTATATATAGGTTGAGTTATACATACATATATATATATATAAGTATATATGTGGTATAGAAATAGGATACATTGTGTGTGAACTGTTTTCAAATCATTTAAGACATTTTTTTTTAAATCAAACTTCAAGCTTTCAAAGAGAAGAAACAAAACATAAGCTTAATACCATTAGTTAATATGCTAGGTAAAGTTTTGAGACAATCGAAAAGTATGCTGAGTCGATAATATATTCTGGATTGAAAATCCCTTAAACAATTTCATTCCTCTTCTTGTCAACTCAGAAATAATTAAAAATGCTTGATCAAATCTTTTCAATCGTTAATGAATTATTGTTCATGAACTTTCCTCTGCGATCTATCGATTAATCGTTAATCGTTTACAATCGCATCATTGTTTCACCAAATTGTAAAAGCGAAAAAGTAACAAAATATTACGATCCATTGATAAAGAGTTAGTTATCGGTAATAATAATTTACACAATTGGACAATTTGTTGATAAAAAGCAATGCCTCAATAACTATCGATAATTATCGATGACAATCAAAATTGCATGATTCATAAGCTTCATAAGCTTTGTCCTTCAAGTTGGAAAAACCAACGCCTTTCGGTATTTAAAAGCCTGCTTATAAGTTGTAAGAATAGGATAGTCGGATTAGGTTTATGGTATCCTTGATAATAGTAGATTGAGGGATGAAGTTGTTATTAATCTAAATTACGTATCGATGGAAATTTAAGGTAAAATTTGTTTTTAACAGCGATTTGACCTAATCGCTAGAGCAGCAAAGGCATTCAGACTGTGAATCTACTTTTGATATGTTAAAAATAATATTTTAACCTGCTTTCGTAGCAGTTGTTTAACTTAGTTGTCAAACTGAAATTTGATTGCAAACACTGCAAAACAAAATCTTTACAACAAATTCTGATACAATAAAAAGACAAAAACCTTCAAAAAGATATTAAATTGTAAAGCGTGTGAAAGATAAGTCATTCAAGATAAACATGGCTTGCAATTCAGTAGCAGCAGCAGCCGAGGCAGCAAAAGTTGCCACACAAGGCATTATTGCCAGCAGTCTGGCTTATGTGCAATGCCAGAATCTCAAGTATAATGCTTTCATTATCGGCTGGCTATGCGTTATCATCTCTACAGTGCTGATCTTCAGTTCCATGATGATAATTAATATGCATGCAAATGTTGAGCTAGTGTTCAAAGAAGTGTTGCTTCGTAAGGCCAGCGATAAGGAAATACACTCAATAATGAATCGTATGTGTTTTATTTTTGAAGATTACTTTTGATCTTGTAATATAGTATTTGTTTGTACATCTCGATTTAGTACTTGCTGCATTTAGCACAGTCGCTTTTGCCATGTCCTTGATTAACTTTGGCGTTAGCCTTTTGCTGCTTATTGGTGTTGCCCGGGTAAGGCGGTTGGAGAAGAGAAAAGTTGTCTTTAGCTAAAAAAAACACGAAACATTTTCACAGAACTCAAGCAAACTTATGTTACCCTGGCTGTTGTACCATGGCTTTGTGTTTGGTTTCAATCTATTTCTGGCCATATTCTATGCCATTGTTGGTCTATTCATAGATGTTTCCAGTTTTTTGATGTGTCTGCTGGTCTTCATTCTTGTGCTAGGTAAGTGCCGCTCTTAACTTTCCGCTCTAGTTCCCGAGTAATTCGTAACCTTATCGCAGTGATTTACTGTAAAATTTATCATGAAGTCTTCACTCTGTTCCGCTTAATGCATGAAAAATGTTTGCGCGCCAAAAATAAATGTCACGATGCGGAACAAGCGTATTCACCGCTACATTTGCGGAGTTTCCCGCTTAAGCCGTAAATCAATATTATAGTATTAAAATCAATTTTGTTCAAAAATAAATCAATTCGTGTTCAAATAAAGAATATTATGTGTTCAGTTGTTATGTTTTTTTCTGTATATCCTAAGAACTTTGAAATGGTTGAGTTAATCCATCCGCCTGTTTTTCTATATGAAACTGTTGATCCAAAATCCCTAATAGATCTAGCAAGATTTGGCTTTTCCCTAAAAAAGATTTTCGAAATATTGATCATCTGATAAAGTTTTATCAATATTGGTTGTATAATCTCTTTACCTTTCTATCATTAACCACAAATTTCTAACTTGTCTTACATTTCGAATCCCTCTTGTCGATCTTAAAGGTCAGACCACTTAACATATCATTGCAAGAGTTGCGTGCATCAAGATGTGAGATTGAGAAGTGTGAACAAAAAGTGTGGCAGTCAGTCAACAATGTTGCAACATATGTACGCACACATGTTCTGAAGGAGTGGGCGTAGCATGGGCGTTGAGTGTCTTTCAATTGCCAGCTGTTGAATACAGAGCGAAAGCGAGTTGCCCTCCAACGCCAGCAACGATAGGGCATAGATTGGGTCATTTTCGGGGGCAAATCGGGGCATGGTTGATTAATGAGCCGTAGAGCAATTAGAATACAATTAGCAGGGAATGTGAACATCGCCATTTGGTTTCGCCAAACGTCACTAATGAGCACGACGTTGCCTTATTTTATGCTGCACTTTTGCAGCAGAGGCGCCACCACAAACATCACAAGCAACAACAACAACAGCAACAGCAACACCTAGAGTTGAAATCGGAGAAGGGAACGGAAACGAAGCTGCCCTATCGGGTGGAACATTCAGAGATATATGGACGTTATTTGGTAGCCAATCGTCAGCTGGAAGCTGGAGAGCTGCTCATCAGCGAGGAGCCACTAGCGATTGGACCCTGTGTAAGCTGTGAACCTGTCTGCCTTGGTTGCTATAAACCAGTGCGTCTCGACTTGCAACAGTATCGCTGTCCCGACTGCAATTGGCCGCTGTGTGGCACAACTTGTCGGGGTAGACAACAGCGCAACGGACACAGTACGGAGGAGTGTCAACTGTTCAAGGAACGACATCAACAAGCGGGAGATTTTTTAACCAAAAGTGCAACGCTGGAGCAGGTGAGAGATCTCTATGAGCTCGTTCTAGTTGTGAGAATAGTGCTGCTCAAGCAACATGCACCGGAGCAATATGCTCAAATACGACGCATGGAATCCCATACGGAGGAGCGACGCGAGAATGCGACACTCTGGCAACACTACGAACAGAAGGTTGTTAAGCGATTGCGCGAAGATTGGCAACTATCGTCGGTCGTTGGTGAGTTGGAATTGCACGAGATCTGTGGCATTTTGGATGTGAATTGCTTTGAGATTGGGCAGCGAGGTGCCAAGGCGCGAACGCTGTATCCGAGCGCGTTTTTGCTCGCGCACGACTGCAGTCCAAATACGGCGCACACGGATGATCCTCAAACATTTGCCATCCTTTTGCGTACGTCGCGGCGCGTGTGCGAGCAGGAGCCGTTGACGCTCAGCTACGCGTACACGCTCCAAGGTACATTGAAGCGGCGCTCCTTCATCCAGGGCGGCAAGCTATTCTGGTGCCAATGCCAGCGCTGTGCCGATCCCCGTGAGCTGGACAGCGACTGCAGTGCCCTCGTCTGCAAATCCTGTCATCAGGGCAGCATCAGAGCCACAGCACCATTGGAACAGACAGCCGAATGGGCGTAAGTATTGACCAAGTCGTCGATTTTTCTACTCTACTATTTCCATATCATTTTTCCTTCTGTTCCATTTCCAATTCTTTCTCGTCCTCCTTTTCCTCGTTATCCCATGGATTCGATGCCCTGCTACTATTTATCCTTACCCATCTCGTTACTCTCCTACTTATTCTTCTTGGCTTCCGTCTCCCATCTTTCCTAACTCCTTCGTTTCGGACTTCTCCACCTTATCAGATTCTTCTTCTCACCCCCTTCTCATCCTCCTCCTTTCACCCTTTTGTACTTTTCCTGTTCTTTTACCTTTATCTGAATCGATTTGATTCCTTACTTTCCTTTTTAACTTTCCCTCTTATGATCTCAGATCACACCCTCCCACTTATCTCTATATCTTCATGTTCTCTCTCTCTACCCAATTACTTTTACTCAAATATGTCTCGTTTTTCAGTTGTGATCGTTGCGATTGCCGCCTTAGTGCTGTCGACCTAGAGCGACTTCTCGATCGCATCAATGATGATCTCGAAGGGATCGATGTACATGATATTTCAGGCTTGGAAAACTTTTTAACACGGTGAGTTTAGCTACCCAGGATCCCTTAATACTCACTCTAATCAACTTCAGCTAATAAGCTCTTCATTTCTTAATTGATCGAAAGCAATAATTCAAATAAGCTTCTATTCTAACAAAACAGAAACATCTTTAACTATTCAGGTATCCCAGCATTCATAATTATTTTTCGCTTGAAAGGGTTTTCTCAACGAATAAACCTTCAAAAGAATTAAGAAACCCAGAGCCCAATCAAGATGAGAACACTTTGTATTCCAGTTGATATTTTCCTATTGCTAGACACATCTTGCTTACGTAGGATAATTCTATGTTCCTATGGTTCCTACTGGTAACTTATATATCTCCTAAAAAAAAAGAGTGGTGAAAATTAAACTCACTGAGAGGGGCAGACAAATGCTTTTGCTTCTACATGATTCAGATCATCTCATAGATTGTACCACAAACGCATTGTGGCCAAAGGTTCATTTCGAATTCGCAACTTGCCACTTGATCAAGCTTGATTGCCAAATACTTGTAGGTATCGCGAAGTCTTGCGTCCCAATCATTATTTGCTGCTTTCGGCCAAATACTCGCTGTGTCAGATCTATGGACGCATTGAGGGCTATCTATTGCCGCAAATGTCTCCGGAAGATATAGCGCGCAAGGAGCGTTATTGTCGTGAGTTTTTAGCAATCATCGATCTACTTGAACCAGGTCTAACGCGTCTAAGAGGTGAGATATCCATTGAGCATTTGTTCATTACTTTTTAAACAATTGTTTCCATTGATTCTTACAGGTCTCATTATGTATGAGCTGCATGCTCCGATTATAGTGCTTGCCCAGCTGGGCATGCAGAGTGGTAAATTGAGCCGGCAGGAGTTTCAGAAACGCATCAAAGAGGTTACCAGACTGCTCAAGGAAAGCGCACACATCCTGCAACTTGAGCCACCCGGCTCGTCGGAACACGAAATGGGTCTTGCCGCAGCTGAGGCACTAACAAAAATGGGCTGTTAAAAACCGAACTAAACTCGAGCTATATATTGTTGAAACTTGTTCTTAAATCATGAATTAAAATTTTTTTAAACATAAAACCCAAATTTGACAAAGGTCATGAAATGAAATTGTTAATCTGAATTTCAGAATCAGGAATGGAATGGTCTTAAATTAAAAATGTTTACCTCAGCTTAAACAGCTTGAATCAAATATGTTTCTTATACATATAATATAATATAATAAACTTGATCTTAAATCTGTGTGATATTTTAAAGTTTCAGCATATTTGACAGTAATTTGATAATAAGGTACAGTAGTAATAATATTTTATCATGTCAAATATTGTACTCAAAAATAATAAATTGTTTTTTTTTTCATTGTTAAATATTTGTAAAACGGAGATATTGTTAACCACATAAAAATCTGTATTTTTTCAATAAAACTTTGCTAATTGCATTAACGAAATGCGGAAGTTGGGGGGGGAAACAAAAATTGTGTAAGACTTGCAACTATTTTTAATTAGTCAGAAACTCCGTTCATTATCCCTCTGGCTTACAAAATGTTGTCAAGCATATCGAAATGATAAGAAGAAGACGAAAAAGAAGAAGAAGAAGCAAAAATCTCAGTCGCAGCTTTTGTTCAACTTTGTTGGAGTGAGAAATGCAATAAAACTCCAAAAATCAGTTCAACTCTAGGTTTGAGGCTTAAGAATCGTTGCTAACTAATTGCCCCTCACAAAGCGGAAACGGAAACGGAAACTGCAACAGCGACAACTGAAAAATGGTCAATGGCCAAGGATACGCAACGATGCTTCTACATCATTTTTGCTCCTTTCACTCCGTAAACAACCATCGCCCATCTCCATGCCATTTATAGTTGACAGCAACTTTTACTTTTATCACAATGTTAATTAATGCGCATTTTTGACGCCGCATTCAATATGATGACAATGCAACTTTTTCCTGTTGGCCTGGCAACGACAACCCAACTCAACCCTGTCAACTACACAAATGCTGGCAACTCTGGTGTCCTAATGCTTAGCTTCATTGCCAGACTGGTTGTCATTAGTCTGTCATGTGTAGCAAAAGTCAACCTTTTTCTTACTCTTCTCTAAAGCTTCTCAACTTTTTTTATAATCCTTGTAAGTGTGCCTGTAATATTTGTATCTTGCCATTGCCAAATAGGCATTTTGGGCTGCTTCATCAGGAACCCTGTTGAAATTAGTTATTTTTACCCATTACCCCTTGAGTCTTCTATAGTTTTAGAGCTCTTTGGCGTAAGAGCATTACAAATAACCCTTTTAAAAAGTCTTTAACAATTTTTTAAATCGTATTGTATTATCCTTTTATATTATTTTTGCGCTACGTTCTCTCTGTTGTTCTTTTGTATTACAGTTGGCAACAGGTTGATAACTGTTTAATGCACTGCTTATTCAGTTAGTACGCTCAAATGGAAAGCTGTAGGGCAGGGGCAGTCATCATATACTAAAGAATGTGAGCATATGGCTGTTGAATGGCAAGGCGAAAGAATACGTAAGGACAGAAGGCAAAGGCAAAAGCATTCTTTATTACACAGTCATTGTATGTGGTGCAGACAAAAAAAACAGCATTTACAATCTCAACGTTGCGCAACACTGCAAAGAGATAAAGTCACACACACGTAGAGTTGCCTTATCTCAACATTCGCAGATACTCTGTACTTGCTTCACGTTGCGATGGAAATGGCGATGGCGATGGCGATGAAGGTGGATATACGCAGACACATCAACACACACAAAAGCGGATGCACATTTTATACTCGCACAAGAATCAGCAGGCAGTCTACGGGAACTTTATAGGTGGTAGGAAGCATAATATCTCCAACTGTTATGATAAACGAAAAAAGTCATCCAGTTAAACGCTTTTAATGAGCTCACTACTAAAAATAAAATAGAACTTATAGAGCTTACAATTTATTTACGTAAAAAACCTATTCACTTACTTCCCATCTTAATGTTAATAAAAGGTTAACAATTAATATCGCTATTAACGTTTGCGCTGTGCATTGATAGCAGTCAGTCAGTCAAAGAAGCAGGGACCATAAACAAGACAAAACAAAAACACACTTATAGCGGACCAAGAAAAACATGATAACATTAAACTCAAATAGATGTTATTATGATTTTATATTTAGTGCATTTTTATTGCTATCTATGTAAGGGAACACTTGCTTGGTCTCAATTTGGTACTTGAGTTAAGGTCTCGTCTTGACCCTGTCCCTCATAATCTATGCAAATGCCAGTAAAAAGTCGAAATACAAATTAATGTCATAACAAAAATGTAGCTTACTTTTATCAGTGACGATTTCATGCCTTCGCGTCCCACTGGGCTTCACCGTCATATTGCCATTAAGTGTGTGTGCATATGTGCACTTGTGTCTAAATGTGTGTGTGTGTGTGTGTGCGTGTGTGAGCGTATCTACAAGGGCATAAAAGAAAGAACAACAAGAAATGGCAACAACTAAAATCTTACGATAAAAATATAAATTGCATTGTGCAATAATCTTCAAAGTGCAAAGAAATAAAAACAACAGCAACAAAAGCAACAAACAGCTTCGGCAAGCAGCAAGCAACTGAAGCTGCTGCAACCTGCTGCTTAAGGGCCACATACACACGAACACACACACACACACGCACAAAAACAAACACAAACAAATGCAAAAAATGTATTTAAGAGACGCAGCCAGGAGCAAGGAGAAAGTGCAACAACAACATGCACCTACAATCAGGCATTCAGAAGTAAAAGCAACAGGATACCAAACGCAAAACCGCCAACACACAAAGACAAAGTAAATGCGAGACTACAGACTACAGGTTGGTTGGCGAAGCCCCTATAGGGGTTTGGGAATGCTTCGATATTGCGCTGGTTGTTGGTTGCCACAGCGGGAGACTGCCTGTTTGTCTTCTTCTGCCACTGTGGTTGTGCTGCGTAATGGGACCAAAGCCAAATCCATTGACGTCGGCATCAATGGGACATGCATTTGCATTGAGGATTGACAACATTTACAGTGAACACTGACAAAAAAAAAACATTGAATGTTGTGTATAAAAACATTCCCCTTCTTTTCATCCTCCATTAGACCACAAACACACAAGATTAAGATAGAATCTTCTTTAAAAATGTTAAAACGATTTTGCAATCACATTGGGTTGTTAAAAGCCAAAAATTAAATATTTTTTTTCACTGTAAACTATATAAGGCCATATAGCAACGAAAAAACACCTTAACCCTTTCAATCTCCCAAATGATTCATATGATTCTTTTAAGGGTTGCATTTTACCATTTGTAGAAGAGACTCGAGACTGAAGACCTATTTGAGCATTCAGCTAGAAAATTTTTACAGAGGCGGAAACTAAAAACTCTTCTTTGTTTATCTTATGCAGAGGTTTTTAAGCTTTTCGTTATCTTAACTTACTTTACAGAAGAATTTTGTAGAAGCAAAAGACAGCAAAAAGAATATTAAAATTCTCTTTCTTGAGTTTCCTATTCGAAAATATGTGTTTAAATATCTTTTGGGTTGAATCACGTTAGGTATAAAAACTTTATATGCTATGTAAAATATCAATTTACTCTTTTTATTTAAATTATCTATTAAAGTTCATACATAAACCTTGTAAGATGGGAAATTTGCGTTAGTACTTGAGATCCCTCTTAGAGGGGACGCCACTGTGTTCTGGCGCAAACATTATGGCAGCTGATGATGCTGTGGCTTGTATCTTATATCTTTTGTATACACAACTGCATGCCGCATGCAACATGCGGCAAAAGCAACGACAATGATGGGAATAGCTATAAAAACCACAGAACAGGAGCAAAACAAGAAGTAGTTTCCCAATGAGACGACGCTGTTGCTCATGGCGGAAATGAGGGGGAAGTAGAAAGTAGCGTCGACGTTGGCTGGCTATCAAAAAGTGTTGCTTATTAAAATGAAATTTATTGCTTGTTTGCTGATAAAAATGAAGACAGCCAAGAACCAGCAAGCTGCTTAGCCGTGCCGCCAAGGGGCCATGCTGCTGCATCTGTAAAAGTGTTAAAACGATAAGCGGCAATAGAGCACAACATAAAGAATTTGTGCTGCAAACAGGAAATGCAGCATCATAAGGCGAGTTAGCCAGAAAGCCAGAAAGTCAAGGGACTAAAGGACAAAGGAACCAAAAGACCAAAGAATAGATGCGGCGGCTTCAAACTAGACAAAAGCCAAAACGCAATTAAAGGTGAAAAAAGGAATGCAAATAAGCGCATAAGGCGCACCTGCTTAATAAGCCAGCAGATCCCTACAGACTGCCGGTTTGCCAAGAGTCAAGAATCTCTTTCGACTACTTGGACATGCCTGCCCCGGCAAACTGGCTAACTGGCCACTTGACAATGCCACTCCTCGCAGTACCACTCAGCAAACTGTCCCAAAAAAAAACAGAGATAGAGAAAGAGAGAGACAGTGTACATGTCTCGAGTGCTTAAGTTACTATTTGCTTCAATCTTTTTGTCAACTTTCCTTTCTGTGTGTACGCATACCCTAACAACAGAGGTATATTCCAAAACTGTACTTACATCTATAATCACTAAAAAGTGAATCTTAAATGCACAAAAGTTGAATTTCTATGTCTAACCGTTTGCGATGTGCGTTGATAGCAGTCAGTCAAAAAAATAGTAAAAACTGTTTATATTATGATTTCAATTCAAGAAATTTTATTGAGTTTAACAAACTTGTGAACTTGAAAGTTCCTAGAAGTTTAAAAAAAAAAACTTAAGCTTTCTTAACAGAGTTTTAATAAGAATTAAACGAAACAAATCCAGAATTCAAGTTATATTGTCTGCTTATAATAATATAGCAAAATTATATAATAAAGATACACATATTTTACTTATAAATAAAAGCATAGTTAGTGTATATAGTATGACCACCCCATTTTCGATAGTGTAAAGTTTTCAAAGAGTTTTCAAAGCTTTTTTTCTTCCATTTGTACGAGTGCTTCTTAAGTCTAGACGGAAGACGCGATACTCGAACTCAAAATGACAATCAAAATCAATCAATTCGAAATTCAAAAACCCCCCCCCCCCCCCCCTCGCCAACAAGTTACCCAAAACTCAAGTGAAAAAGAAAAGGACAATTGTTTGCTATATTTAGGCCTATAATAAAAAAAATGTCTCTCAATGAGTGTTGCAACCAATTGCCGAATTGCATCAGTAGTTATTGTAGCCAATCTCACTGAGCAGTGTTTTGGCATCCGCAACGGCTGAAGACGAGGAGGAGGAGGAGCCGCCAGTGTCCTGCATGTTGCGCAGCATGCGATGTCGGAAGTGCATTGTCCTCAAGCGTTGCATGCGACGCTTCAGATTGCAATAGACGGGACAACAATCGGGGTATGGCTTATACATCAAATCCTCCTCATCGCCCTGTTCACACTGCTCCGGCAGAATGTCCAGGCAGCTGGCAGACGAGAATAAGACGATAGAGAGAGAGAGAGAGAGAATTGGGTTGCATTAGCTAAGTGCACAATGGAGAACAGTTTTGTTAGTGAATGCTTGTAGCATGCAGCATGCAGCATGCGACTAAAAATCTTTTGGGTTACACTACTCGTTGGGTCTAGACATTTTTTCCACTACGAAAATAGACCTGGAGCGCGGCATTATCTGATTATTTTCGCAAAATAGATTCGAGCATAGGCTCAACAGGACAAGGCGGCGTGGCAAGTACTTTGATTGCTCCCACATGCACCGACGATAGGTGCCTGTTTAGCGAGAAAGAGAAAGAGAGAGAGAGAGAGAGAGATGAATGTTTATCCTGCCCAAAAAGGGAACATATTTGAAGAACTTACGCAACACACTGTTATCATCCTCACTGGAATCATCATGATGTGTATTGTAGACGCGTGGCAGCTGATAGCGTTTCATGTGAAACTGGCCAAAGCCCTCGCAACAGCTTAGCCAGCTAGCTAGGCACAGAGCCAGGCTCAGCCACATCCCGGCGAGCAGCGAACATTGCATCATATACATCTCTTTTCCTACGCTCACTCAAAACATATGTATAAAAAAAAAATACATAAACAAAAAAAACGTTTGAAACTGTCGACTGATGTGTGGCAACTACGCGCCCAACTCACACCATAGATTTCAACAAGCTAAACTATTTACAACGTTACGTATACGCAATGTACTGTGTGTGTAGTTAAATTGGCTGTGGCTGTGGCACTTGATTAAATCAACAAACAAACAAAAAACTTGCATATGCAAATTTTCACTCTTATGATTAATAAAAAACCCCCCCCCCCTTTTCCGAGCACTCGAACATGAATATCTGAGTGTGAGGCTTACATATTCGAATGCATATTTTGCTTTCGAAACTAGATCACTGCCATCCGCCGAATTGTTTTGTGTGTTGTTCTCTGTCATATTTGTCGCCCTAGTGCAAAATGTCAAGTGCAACATTTGTCACAACTTAAAATAAATACGTATACGTACAATAGGGTTGGATTGATCATCATCATCATTATCATCATTACGTTGCAAAAAAAAAAAAAAACTTAGTACACAGCTCGAATCAGCTCTGATTTTTAGTCATTTTAAAACAATATTATTTTTTTTTTTATGCATTCGAATTACATGTTTTTTAATACCCAACACCGGAAATTATTGAAAACTTAATCTAAAATCGCTACAAACTTAGTCACAAAGAGCTCTGTATACTTGGACTGTTTGTAGGATTGCTTAGATAACTTTTATTGTGTCGGTACCGTACTCGGTGTGGTAGTTGAGGTTGTGGTTGTGGTTGTGCTTGTGCTTGTCGATGTGGTTGGCTTTGTAGGTGTTATGCAACAGATATTACAACATCTCGGATAAGTATTTTTACCAAAAAGATACCTCGTGCATGTCGGAGCGCTGGAGAAAAAGTTGTTGATCAAAGTTTGTCCATATAGGATGTACATACCATCATATGCCAAAAACTTACACTAATTTGTCTTTTGTACATGCAAAGTCGCATCGATGATAGGAGATAAGACCAGTATGATTTTCGCAATATCTAGCGGTCACTGTATGTTTATGTGGGGGTTTTTTTTTTGGAATAAGATCGATTTCAAGCTTTCGTCTAATAATGCATTTACTTACCCTTGATATGAGGGCAATTACAAAAAACGGCCGTTGAATGTTCCAATGCGTTTGCTTGAAGTTAGCCAAAGATAAACAAATAAAGAAGGATTTTGAATGCTTAAATTCCTATCTTTCGATCATCTTACCTAACCATAGCAAAGGCAACAGAGCCAGCATAAAAAGTAAAAGTTTCATTTCGTTACCAAAACTTTGTGGTTCGACAAAAGTATGTATGAAGTTTATATACTTCGACTGTGCTAGGATATTTGAGAGAGAGATTGAGAGTTCAACCTTGTTGGCTGGTCTGAGTTTAAGTGTTTGATTTCAAGTGCAATGCCGCTTGATATTTATATGCATACAACATATGCAGCTAGTCATTATATAATCGCAAAAATAATTTTTTTGCAATTCCTTTTTGACACTCATCGCAAAAATTTTGAAGCAAAACTTCTAACGAAAATGATTACAAACTTTTTGCGAAACGACATCGTAAAAAGTTAAAAGTTAGTTTTACAGACAGCAACAACAGCACAACAATAATAATAAGTCAAGAGAAAAAATGCGTTACGATAAGTCTTCAGCGAATTCCATGCATAATTGCATTCTGAATATTTATTTGCAGTTTTAGTTGAAGTGTGTTTCCCACTTTTTTTTTGTTTTCCATTTCTCAACTTTGATGAACATATGCAATCATTAAATTCAATAGAAGTCTATGCATATTGATAAAGTTCTTCTTATAAGTCCTATAAGCACAGCTAGAAGCTATCAAAAATTAATATCTTAACCATTTTAAATATGTTTTTTTTTGTTTTCAGTAAATAAATTGATAACACGCTTTTGTAATCAGTTGCGACAAAGTTTAAAGTAATTTTTAAAGTAATTCAATTTCATTCAATTTATTATGGCTCAACATTAAATGAAACGCCTTTCGAGCAAAGAACAAAGCGTTTCAGCGCAACTACTTAAGGCACTTTCTCCCCCACACAACCCTTTCTCCTTACTTGCCTTGCCTTTCTTTTAACCTCACTTCTCACTCTATCTGTTTTGTCGTTCTCTTTCGCTCTGGTCAGCAGCTGGTCCAGACATAGCAGATTCTTGCGCCTGGAGAGCTACTGAAGTACTTTATACTTATATTTAGAGCACGTTGCGCCCCAACGAGCAGAGCAGCCAGCAAATAAGTTGGTAAAAGTTTAAAGTTTTTCACCAACCCAGCGACAAACAACATTGTCTGCGCTGTGACCCTTTTTGTTTTGCACGTTGCCCAATACGTTGCCATTGTGATGAAGATACCCTTAAACTCTTCCTTTGTACCTAAAGGGTATATGCAGTTCGAAGCCAAAATTTGTTAGCTTAGAGGGTAGCCCTTAGGTTTGTTCTTGTTCCGGATGAGCCATAATGAGAAGATAATCCTTGCAATTCGAGGGCTTACTTGTTAGTTTACGATTAATCAAGTTATTTCTGCAGAAACTGTTGAATCCTTTGAAACCCCTTGAGAAGACCCTTCTCCAACTGAACCAAAGGAACTGAATTGTGCAGAATAAGGCAGTCAAATAGCTCCGGAATTGAGTTCCTTGCTCATCCTCTTAAAGCTAGAGAGTTGGTTAGTTTCAGGACCCGTTTACATGCAAACCAAATGTTTCTGAAGAACTCGTTCCGGGCTAGCCCCTAGAATATGATTAAAACAGCTCTGTGACTGAAGCCAGGCTATCTTTTGTTCTTGGTTCTACTGGAACTAGATCAATGTGGAACTTTTGTAGCCTATTAAGATGCTTTGAAACAGGGTATCTAACAAGTCGACCGCATTTTGAACGTTGGACTTCTAGCCTTTTATGCTATCCGCATTTGTATCCGCAATTGTGGCCGCGTCTGCACGTGTTGTTGCGAAAGGCGTAAACTGTATTTTTAATGACACTAAACAAACAATTAACTCGACGCCTAAGCAACGTGGCCAAGACAATGGGCCAACACACACACAAGCACGCACACCCACACAAACGAAAATAGAAAGCGGGAGATTAGCAAAAAGAGAAAGGGTTAGAATGAAAGCGCATGGGCAAGAGCTTAGCCAGGTTAGTTCATTTTTGGGCCTCATGTCAATTAGAATGCTAATTTTTATGCAAATTTTTGCGTATGGGTTTCAGTTTTAGGCTGGAATGGAATGGAATGCTTTTGTTATTGTTTTCGTCTGGTTGGTTTGGCTGTCTGGCGCGCTTTGTTTATTTGCCTATTGTTGGCGCCAGCCAGTTATTATTATTATTACTATTGTTATCATGGATACAACGAGAGCGCACTTTGGCGGAAATAAACTAAAAGTAAGTTCGCTCCAAAGGAAATTGCCAGCAGGTTGGCACAAATTAATGGTCGACACTCTATGCCAAGGCATTTGTGAAGTAGTCTTAACTATCCTCGTGCCATAAACAATTCGACAAAACAGCAGGTAACAGAGCATCAAACTCAAACCCAAGTCAAAGTTGCCATAAATGCTTAAATTAAGTTTTCTTGATATCGCAAAAAAAAATTTATTGATGCATACATAAAAATGTCAGGCGCAATTATGGCATATAGAGTATAGAAACGATCGATAACACAATTGTGACAATTGTTATCGATAATAGTTAAGAACTTTATAATTATAAAACATTAATTAACTCATTTTTGCTTAGATATTAATCCTTTAAGGCTGCCATCGATAGCATTGTTATCGATAACAATGGCAGATTTATCGAAGTGTAGTCTAAGCTGTTTCAGTTGTTCTGCTGCTCGCTGCCAAAGAATGTAAACGTCTCATTACATCGTATCTCATAGCAGTCCGGAAACGAAGTAAAATGTCTCGATAAGCGCAAATCGAAAATGAACTCACAATATGGATAGCTATTAAGAACACACATAAAAAAATTAAAATAAATGAGTAACAGTTCATAAATTATAGTCATAATTCTTAAAAGTTTGAAAATTAGTGGGGTGAGGGTGAACAAATTCAACGGGAAACTGGTGTACAAATCTTAAGCCTTGTATCAACAACGATTTAGCCAATCAGTGTGTCTATTTAAAGTACGGACAACAGAGAACGGAGTTAACCTTAAGGTAACAGTCCTGATTTAAAGCACTGTCAATCAAGTGGCGTTTGCCAGCTTTTGCAATTTAAGTTACAACAAAAGTATTAGCCTCAATAGCTTCTTTTTTTATACCCTTAACCCATAAAATGGGTAAATAAGGGCATAATGGTTTTGCGCAAAAGTATGTAACAGGCAGAAGGAAGCATCTCCGACCCTATAAAGTATATATATTCTTGATCAGCATCAACAGCCGAGACGATATAGCCATGTCCGTCTGTCCGTCCGTCTGTCCGTCTGTCTGTCTGTATGAACGCGTGGATCTCAGAGACTACAAGAGCTAGAAACTTCAGTTTTTGTATTTAAGTTATCCTATACCATAAGGAGAACAAGTTTGTTTCAAATTATCGATAACTATTCTGGTTTCCGATATACACATAGTATCGATAACAATAAAATATCGAATTTGGAAAATCTAAAAATGAGGGTTGAAGTAATGGATAATGATAGAACTTTTCTGAAAATTTCGTCCAAATCGGTTAAGAAACACCGGAGATATCTAATTTTATCGATTGAAGTTAAGTCAGTATACCAAAGTCTTATATAAATTAAATATATTTATTGCAACTGGGTTCAGGGTATCTTCTAGTCGGGCTCTCCCGACTAGAGCCTTCTTACTTGTTTCTTTTTACCTTAACACCCTTATTGCGAAAGGTGTAAAAGCAACAATTTACACGAGTTGAAAATAAATATATAAATTTTGGGGTTGTGTATGTGTTGTGTGTATGTATTTTGGAATATGTATGAGGATTGTTGATTGCGCTTAACTTACATTGGCGGAAACCAGAGGAAGCAACGATATGTGCAAAGTATACCAAATGGTCGCTTGAATTCACCGTCTGGCGTTTGTATCGAGCCCGAATTGTGTTTCTTCCAGCACTGAGAGGCCCAGCCTGCAATAAAATGGTTTGGGATAAAGTATCCTTTAAAACTTTGATTTTTGCTACATAGTAAATCATTCATAATGCTCGTGCAAACATGGCGTATGCGCAATATCGCTGAAAATGTGCATCACAATTAAATTGCTCTCGCTCATTAGCACACACACGCACACACAAATTGAGTTTACTACACACGCAATAATGCATATTACGTATACGCAACGTGCAGCGCTAAAAGCATGCAAAATATTTGATGAAATTTTCATCGAGCCAAAAATGGGCACGAAAAAAAAAGTAGAAAAAAAACATAAATACACATTTATTCGAAGCAAAATGTACAAATTATAGATGAGTAGTTGACTTCACACACACACACAGACGTACACACACACACACACACGCACAATTCGATGTTTGTTTGATTGTTTGGTTTATTTGGTATTTACTGTACGTACTGCCATAATTGTAATCACATAAACAGCATAAAATTAAAAGCAGCACAAATGTGATTGTTGTTGTTGCATTGCCTTTGCGTGTGTGTATTGTTGTAATTGTTGTTGCTGCTGTTGTTGCTGTTGTTGTTGCTATCGATTTGGCCATTGCATAACAATGATTATCGTTGTTGTTGTTATTGTTGTTGTTGTCATCAAGCATTTTGGCAGTTTTTGGGTCCGTTTTTGCGCTTCTGTGTTTCAATTTCAATTTGTGTCTCCCTAGCCTAGCATCAGCATCGATGTTCAACGTATGTCTCGACGCGTTTTTAACTGCCATCAGTTTCATGCTCACAACATCTAACGAAGCCTATGACAATGCAAGCAGACACACACACACACACACACAGCCACACACACCCGCACACACACAAACACAAGCCAAAGAAAGCAAACACAGTCAGGCCACAAGTTTGTATTTTGTTATTTTATTTTATTTGATTGTATATTTTTTTTATTTTTTTATTTTTTTCGTCGCTGCTGGTTTGTTGCCTCCTAAATTGATGACAATTGATAAATTATCGCAATAAGTGCCAGGCGGGGTGTGCTTTTGGTGCTCATCTACTCACTCTCTGAGTTATGAAGCTCCATCTGTTGTTCTACGCCTCCTCAACCTCAAAGCCAGCCCCCAAAAGCCTCCAAAGCTAAGCTCTGTTCAGCATATACTATATATGTACAGTCGAACTTTCAGAGAACTTAGAGTCAAGGAACTTAAATATTTAAATCTTTCTTATGAAGAGAATGTTATCTTTGTCTTGTAATACTTCTTTGTGCCTTTATCTGAGCATCGATCTTTACTTATCAATCTTTAAGTCTTTCTAAGCGTATATCTGTCGATCTATCTGTATCTGCCCGTATCCCTGTTTCTGTACATCAATCAGAAACTTTTGTTCTGCTACCCTTTTCATTTGAATTGGTATTTTACCTATCTACATCTGAGCATCGTATCTGTATCTCGTAGCTTGTATCTTTGGTCGACACTTGCTGGAATTGTTGACACCTTTTGTGCTTTGCTGTGTCAATCAGTCAGTCGGTCAGTCATCTGTCTGTCTCTCCGCCTCTATAAAAAGTCGAAAAAAAAGTGGCAGTAAGAGAGAGAGAACGAGAGTGTGAGCTAGTTAGTTGAATTATTTATGGCTATTTATAAAAAGCATTTTGCACTTCGCCAATTCAATTCCTTACACACACACACACAACAATAAGCATGCTTTCTGCTAGACTTAAACTATTTGACAGCTGTTAGATACAAATCCGACTTATTTACTTGCAAACACTTTAGTTTAATGTTCGTAGTTTGTGTAGTTCATTTCAAACTTCAACACTCTTTGACTTTAACGCATTGAAATTAAAGATACAAGTATATAAAACACATTTTTGAGGTGTGGATTTGATTTATTTGACTATTTATTACTGCAATACTGAATTCATATTAAATTTCACTTTAAACAGTTTTTGTTTTTGTGTTTTTTTGTCAGTTTTTGTTGCGTTTGCGTATGCGTAATGCGCAATTAATTTGTTTATAACTATTTTGAAATAATCTAATTTCATGCGAAAATTGCTGTAATTTGCCAATCAGCTCAACCAGAAAAATACCAAACCAAACGCAACATTCTACACAATTCTAACGAGCCCAATCAACGCACAACGACCACGACCCAAATCCCAGCCATACACACTTACATCTATCTATGTAAATATGTATAAAAAGCAACAACAACAACAAATGCGTCGCATTACGCGACTCTTGTTGATCTTCTGCGCGCTGGGTTGGAGGGGGGGATTGGGGCCAGTGGCCTTCAGCGATCAATGTCATTTCGTTTGATTCCATTAAAGTGCGACCCAAAAAAAAAATACTGCAAAAATAACTGCGCAACAACAAAGCGAAAGTTTGGAAAGATGAACTTTTCTATAGCTGGAAGCTAACAAACTGGAAAGCTCCGTAAAGTGTTTGTGTGTGCGTGTGTGTGTGTGTGTGGCGTGGCACACAGTAGAATCAATCGGAACCGCTTTAAACGCTGCATCACGTTTAGCAGCAATTTCTATTCCTGTTGCTCCTCCTTCTCCTTCTCCTTCTGCTACATCTTCATCTGTTGCCCAACTCTTTCGACGCAGGTGCGTCAGTTAACAGCTCCATTGACTACAGCCAAACATAATTTATCTTATTTTTAGGATGGGGCCAACCGCAGGATCCGTTTTACTGCCTTACCTCAAAATAACTTTGACTGGCTTATAAATGTCGAACGATTTATTTGCGGGCTGTTTGCAAAAGGTTAAAGCTAAAAACCGACAGGTGTTGCGACTACTACCAATATCCAGAATATATACTATATAGTATATGCTGACGCGGCTAACAAAGTGTTTCAAATTTGTTTACTGCACAGGTAAGAAAAATAAAAGTCAGAATTGCTTTTGGCTAGCATGATGGACGTTAAATGGGGCTTGCCACTTGCCAGTTGCCGCTTGCCTCTTGCCACACACTTGATGGCTTTTGTGGTCTTATCCGATGAACTGAACTTCGAGTTTAGAGTGCAACTGTAGCGCACAAAGACTGCCAAATGAATAAATGAATGAATGAATCCATGCAGCACACATCGCGTATACGCAATGCAAGTCACGTCCTTAAAGTTATCGTTACTTCTGTGCTTCTTCTTCTGCTTCTTCTTCTTCGTTTTCTTTGTCTACTCGAACTTGCAGCTAGAGCTAAATAAATATTCTGTATAAATCGGAGTCAACAAATCACTTATCGCACTCATAAACAAGTTGCACTTCAACAAAACAATGAAACTAAAATCAAATAATATATTCTTTTTTTTATATTTATTCTATTTGGTAGTTTATTTAAAATAATGCACATGTTGATTGTATTTAGCTCACTTAATAAATACAAAAAAAATAAATAAATTATGCAAAAAAAAAAAGAACTTACGTTTTAAATAGCTTAAAGAATAAAGAAAATACAAATACAGGAATTGAGTACAATAGTTAACAACAAAAGTATATGTATGTTTGTATATTCAACCGATATACCGTTAAATGCCATAGTCGATGTATGGCTAACGGTAAACGCGCAAAATTTAGCTAAAATAATCTAAAAGCGTGCACTTGACGTTGGTACAATCGGGCAGTGATGTGAACAGCACGCAGGATAGCTTGTAGTCGTAAATGAATTCACAAGTGGGATAACTGCAACAATAACAACAACAACAACAACAAGGCGTTAACAATAGAGCAAGTTGGAGCAAAACAAAAGACGGTAGAGTTATTGAATAAGAATTTTTTTTGGTTATTTTAAGGCTAAGCTCTTTTTCTTCATGCTAAGTTTAGAGATGAGCGCGTGACACGACTTCGATACTTACGCGAAATATATATGTAAGTTTCTAAATGTTATTTGGCAACAAATATCGATAACAAGCAGCAATCGATAGGCAACAACAATCGCTATCGATAAGTTAGTCGTTTGAGATAAAAAGTTGTCTGTATTTGGTAAAGTTCTACTATATATACTTGCTCTAAACAGTTTTATACTGAGAGATCAAACAACAAACAATACCGATTAATCACTGAAATCGATATAAATCAGTCAGTGTTAACAGTAACATCCATCGTGTTAGTCCAGCTGCAGATCGATCAAATTGATTTTGCTTTCTTTTTTTATAATTTTATCATCTTGTCGAAAGGGGGAAAGGAAAAAAGGGGCGTGCTGCTTACCTTATTGTAAAGAACCAAGTGCACTTGAAGTTACATAGAATGCCATAAGGTTTCTTTAGCTGCTCCTTCTTGTTGACAATGGTATTCTGGAGATTGTAGCCATCGTAGCGTCGCCAGCAGTGATTGATGTTGCCTGTGAATGGATGGAGGTGTTTTTTGGGTGTTGTTGCAGTTAGCAAAAAAAAAAAAACTGAGAAAGAGCAAAGGCGAAATAACCTACGTCGAATGTGATGACTGCCGCCATGGTGATGAAAATCGCGTCCTTCCAGCTGGCTGCCATGGCCATTGGTTGCCTCGACGCCCAACAGAAAATTGCTGCCAGCTCGCGAGCCACCAAATAGCAGCAGATACCATAGTATCAGCGAGCTAACGATGAAGATGTAAGTCACTAATTTGGCCATTTTCTGTGCTGTGCGAGTTGTTGTTGGTCCTTTCGGCGTGTGGATTATTGGTTGCGTGGTAAAGGGGAGCTCTCTGTGACGCACTGGGTTGCTCCTTGACTTGGCTCGTTTTTTGCGGGTCGCTCGTCTGTTAAATGCACTTTGCACTTTCTACACTATCTACTATAATCCCGCCCTCCCACTTTCGCTCTCTCTCTCTCTCTCTCTCTTTCTCTCTCCGACACACACACACACTCTCTCGCTCTCTCTCTCTCTTTCTCGCTCGCGGAAGCGTTAGGTGTTTGTGTATTATGGCTGTCGCTTTCGTTGCCGCTGCGAATGTTGCCCCTGCACTGAATACATTTTCTGAAAAAGTGAATTTGTTTTGCTTGAAGCTCTGGAAGCTCTGCGCTCCTCCTCCTCCTCCGCCGCCAACTACCTCTGCCTCCTTCTACTTCTCTTCTCACGGCTATGCAACGTTGTCCGATTATTCTCTCTTGTTGTTGTTTTTGTTGTTGGTGCTCAACTTTTTGTGACTTTTTTTTTTTTTTGCCGTTCTGTTATATTGTGCTCTGTTCGGTTCAGTCTAGGCTATGTAGTTGCTTTATGTGTGGTGATTTCACATCTGCACACCATTTGTGTATATTCATTTGGATTTGGGATTTTCGCTGGCTTATTTTTTGTTGGTCGTCATTCATGAACCTATTCAATTTGAGTGAGTGGATGAGTATATTTAAGTATTTTTGGTTGCGCTTCTCGTTGGTCTGTCACTCATTTCGCTAATTTAAGTAATCAACGGTGAATTACCCCAACGGCCATCTCTCTCTCTCTCTCTCTCTCGATCTTGCACCCCCGCTCGCCATTTCTCTTGATATGTTTGGGACTACGAACCCTAAACATCACAGTCAACGCACCCAAATACATGGCGGTGCATCTAAATTTAGAACTGATTGCGATAACAACTAACAAACTTAAACACTGACTATTGTCGATTGTGAGCTGGCTGCATGCGAGTTATTTTATTCGTTTATCGATAAATTGTTATCAATATAACTAACAAACTTGGCATACTGACTTTTATCGAATCCAATCAGGCTATGTTTAACTTATTCATTAAAATCGATAAAACTATATCGATAACATATATTTTCGATTTTTTATCATGTCTAAGTTGGACATGTTGTTTAAAACGCATATTTGTCGATAAGAATACATAATTAGCAAACTTCAAATAAAATCGATATACAAGATTAATGTTTCGATATATTTTAATAAGTCAATTTTAAAAGCACACTTTTGAAAAATATTCGAGAGTTGAACTTGTTTTTAAGACGCATACATACCGATACTTATATACTACAATAAAGATAAAACAGGAATTGAAAAAATTTATCGATATCATTGTGTAAATAGACTCGCAGCACTTTCTGATTAAAGCCAGCTAACAAGAAACTGTGCAAAAGACTGTCAACTGCAGCTATCGCAGATAGAAGACGTCTCAATGCTTCAGATTGTGTGTACATATGGTAGATATACTCCTACTAGGAGCATGTAAAATGTCTTCTCGGCACGCGCCACATTCATGGCGACAACTTTACACTTACATACCCATTGACACTGCGAGCTAGTCAAAGTGTAATAAATTAAAAATTTATTTAACTGCAGTTGACAATTTATTTGCATTTAATTTACCACAAATGAAAGCAAGACGACGAAGATGACGATGGTGAAGCAGAGCAAGGCAAAAACTTGCCAAAAAATAAAAGAAAGATTTAAACACAAGTACAAGGAAGTGGAGCTCCCAAAAGGCAGCCGTGGCGACACTTTCAAGGGATTGAAGGGGTTGTTCGTTGGGGGGTCGAGCGGAGGTTGAAGCGGGAGGTTGGCAGTTGGCTTGTATAATGCGGTTATGGTTATGTTTCTTTGTACGTATGTGCGTGTGGCATATGCAACGGTAAGTTGCAACAAGACGCAATGAAACGAAATGAATGTCAATGAATGCTGTGTGTGTGTGTTGAATGTATGAATGAATGAATGCATAACTAACACGAATCCTTACAGTCAGACTACCAACGCGTGTTTCACATTGCTAACAACTATCTCGACACCAACACACACACACACACACCGTCTCCCACTGCGCACCACCCCTACCCCCCAGTCAATTCTAGGGTCTGGCTAGAACAAGCAGTTTCGGGGAGCAACCGGAACTGGAACTGGATATGCACAACTGAACTCATTCTGAATGTTTTGAATGAATGAAGTGTTTGGCAACACTCTAACTTGATTAAAAATTTAATAGCCAGCAGGGTAAACATTTGCTTTAGTTCAGCTCCCTTACTTCAACTTTAGCTTTTTTCTTTCTGTAGCTCTTCTTCTTTGTACTTTTTGTTCGGCTTGTCTATTCAATTGCACAACTTGCCACAACATTTGCTTTCACTCTTCTTTGAATGCGTGTCATTAATTTACAACTGCAAACTTTAAAATGCTTCACTTGGCTATCGAATTGTGAAATGTCATTTGAATAATATTTTAAATTTCAATTTATCGTGGCGACATATTGAAAACCATAATTATCGATAAAAATGTATCGATAACAATGACGCTTTAAAATCATCATTAAGTCATATCGATAAAAATCGGAATGTTATCGATTTTAACTATTAAAGGCTCTAGCAATAACGGGTTTTGAGCTTTAAATAAATGCTATCGATAGCATTTAAGAGAATTCGTTAAGTCATAAGGTTTAATGCTTACTTTATCGTATACTTAGCAAGCTAGCTTGGCTGGCATTATGTCGAATGAGATTGTTCGAAGAAGCATTGAAAACTTAAGTTTTGCAAAAACCTACATATGTAAATAAATTGAAAAGTAAATTATTGCCAGCATTAATGTAGCAACCAACTTAAGCAGCACTCATCTCATTGGATGGAATGAAGAATATGGGGTTAAGAGCGCAGAGCAGGCGAAAAGAGAAAATTGAGTCGATGCGTTGATAAACTCAGTGACCCCAGCCCAAGAAGAGAAAAATGAGAGATGAGAAGCGACAATGCCGACAGCAGCTTCAATTAAATAGTAATACATAATAATCAACGAAAACAAGGCACAACAACAATAAAATATCAAATAGAAACAAAAAGAATATGTCAAGAAAAGAACAACATCATGCCGCCTATTAGATACACTATAAAAATTATATGCTTAAATGAAGTTTGCCTCATATGCGTAATGTTTGAAACAAGAATTAAAACTTGCCAAAAACTTCATACTTGTAATACTTTATTAATCTACTGATATTAATTTACATATTTGTAATTTTCCATTCCACATTATTGTTTTTCGAACATGTCACAATTGTTGTTAGTGTATTTAGAAAACAAACCAATTGATCTAATCTAAGCAAAAACAACAACAATCAAACAACAGACCGAATCTAGTCAACAAAAGCCGATGTCGATAACGATGACGAGAGCAAAGAGTCATAGACAGAGTCTGTAGTACAGATCGAGTCAATAGAGTGACTGCTGTCAGTATCAATTTAAACACGAACGCATCCACACAATGTCTCAGGAACGAAAGTTTATCTTTTGCGCATTTGTTGTGCTGCAGCTAATGCTTTTGCAGCTGAAGGAGGTGAGTGCCTACAGGGCCCTAATACCCGCCGATCCAGGTACGACTAACTCGCGCCCAACATTCTCGCTTACTCACTCTACGTTCTCTTTCGCTCTCTTTCTCTCTCTCTCTCGCTCTCTCTCTCTCTCTTTATATTTAGTGAATCTTGGCAAATGCATTTATCGAGGCGATGAGCTAAAATTAGGCATTAACAATGGTATACCGCCCTGTCAGCGTTTAACTTGCAATGAGGATGGTTCCATACAAATCGAGGGGTGAGTTTGACCATGGAAAAACACACAGATTCGAACACAAACAAACAATTCAAATACTTTAAGAATGATTAGATGAATTGATGATGACGAAAACTTCGAAAATAGAGTTTTTAGGCATTTCAAAGTTACGCAAACCAATTTGTAGGTCAAGAACGGCAGCTAAGTAGTTGAGAGAGAGGAAACAAATGAGAAGAGTTACAGCAGAATCTTAAGATTAGTCACATTGTAAGCTTGTAAACTTATTGAAAAGCTAATAGATTTATTCAAATGCAAAAAGGAATGAAGATATTTTGAGTACATTTGGAGCCCTTTAAACTTGCATAAAAACCAAATTTGATTTATCGATTTTGTATTGGGAATAAATATAAATACCTTAAATTCGCACATTATTTATCTAACTTTTGTATAGATTGCATTTCGAAAGTTTTCTAAGACTCCATCAACTTACAAGAAAAAGAAATTATACGCATTTGATCGAAATAGATTTATCGATTTATATCGAAATGTTATAATGCAGAACATACATACGTGTCATTAAATATGCTTGAACATAAAATACTTCATACTTCAAGAGTCTTACTTGCAAGAATCTTTTCACTTGTTCTAAGTGTTAAAGTAAAAAGTGATTTTAAAAACCGGAAATAATGCTATTTAACATAATTTCAATAAAAACAAGTGGAAACGTTGCAGTCGGACGCAACCGACTGCGGCATACTCAATACCAGTATTAAAACCGGTAAAAAGAGGCCTGATTGCAAAGGGGTACGGATGCGGCAGGGGTGTACGCGCCCTTGAAGATTCTCCGATGCAGATGGGGATGCCACCAGCTATCTTCCTACCAAACTTTGTGGCTCTAGCTTAAAAACTCTGAAAGATACACGCATTCTCGTTTTTGACGAAGCGTTGGGGCAGCCGGGGGCGGCTAGGGCAGTATTTGTGGGCGTTACATCCAAACTTTTGATACAGTTTTTTGGGGGTTGATAGTAGCTATCTTCTTACCAAATTTTGTTGTTCTAGCTAAAAGGATGTGCGAAATATGAGGATTTATCGGTTTTGAGCTATCGAATTTATCGATTGGCCAGCCCCACAGTTATCGTAGAACCCCATTCTTGACACTTTAATTTACTATCCCATAGATAAAGAGAACTGGAAAGTTTCAAGTCTCTAACTTGAAGGGTGTAGAAAAAAGTTGCGTTCATACAGACGGACAGACGGACAGACGGTCAGACGGACAGACGGACAGACAGACGGACAGACGGACATGGCTATATCGTCTCGGCTGTTGATGCTGATCAAGAATATATGTATATACTTTATGGGGTCGGAGATGCTTCCTTCTGCCTGTTACATACTTTTGCACAAAACCATTATACCCTTATTTACCCATTTTAAGGGTTAAGGGTATAAAAAGGATTTTGGTGCCAAAAAAAAAAAATAAATTATGAACTTCAGGGAGTTAACAAAATTATTACAAACCTAAGATGCTCGAACGAAAATTTGAGATTGGTTTTTTTTGCTTTCCTTCTAGGTGTTGCCAAATATGTTTTGTAACTTACGTTTTTTGCTTTAAGTATATTTAGAGGCATTAGAATACAAAATGGAGATTATTATTTTTTTTTCTTTAGCTATTTTAAGAATCACAAAATTATATCGCAAGCGTTAATACAGAAGCTATCTCTCTCTCTCTCTCTCCTTTTCTCTCTCTGTCTCTCTCTCTGTCTCTCTCTCTCTCTCTATCTCTCTTTAATAATACTGTATGCTAATTTATTTTTTTCGTTTAGGTGCGGCAAATTGCATATCGATAAATGCAATCGGGGGGAGCGCATTCATCAGTCGAAACCCTTCCCGGAATGCTGCCTGGTAAGGTACAAGTGCAAACAGAAGGACGGCGCGCCATACTATATTGAAAAGGATGCTGCTGTCGAGGGGGCGTAGAGTGTTTTCTGGTTTATGCTAAACCCTAAACATGTAACAAGGTGGCATTTGCCCAGATTTCCATAGCTATGCTAATTTATTTTGTACACTTTCATTTTGTTGTATTAAATCAATCATTGTTTTTTTAAAAAACCAAATTTATTAGATAATTTCAAGAGTTTCCAATATTTTTTGAATAAACCTTAAGTCCAATTTCAAAGATTCAATCGCTAAAAGCTTATTTTGGATTATATAATTATATAATGCAATAAAGTAATTGTTTTTAGTGTTATACATTAAAAATTTTTGTAAGTCAATAATTTGATTGATAAAAAATAGTTTAAATCTCAGAAAAAAAAGATAAGTTCGGCTAGAAGAAAGTCTTCACATAAGTTTTTACTTATGAAACACACAAAAATTATCAAATCAATAAAGCTCAAAGTTCCAAAAAAATATATTCATGGAATATTGTATTCACTTTTTTAACATACTGAAAAAAATGTTCCGTTTGTGTGTGAAGATACTTGTGTGTGTGTGTGTTTTCAGCAGTTGCTCTTGAACGTTAGGCAAAGAATTTTTTTTAATTACTGGGCCAAAAAACCCGCTTATAAACAGCAATTAACGCGCATCTCCTCTCTCTTACACACACACACACGCACTTTGCTGGAGCCAGTGCAACCGAAACACGGTTCGAAATGTGCACTTACATATGTATGTATGTGTGTGTGAGTGTGGACGAAAAAAAAGAGAAAGAAAAAGGGTGTTAAAAAAAAAAAAAACAATGTGATAAATAAATAAAGCTCACCTTTTGTCGCAAAACACTAATTAGAGCAAAATAATGAATGTGAGCGTTTGCAGAGGCACACATGTGTTTTTTTTTTTTTAGTGGAGAGGGTCCTGGCACCCTTTTCACTCCAAAGTTTGAAAGTGTCAAAGCTTAAGATGCTCGTTCAGCACAAATTGCGTTGCGATTCTTGTTGTTGCTGTCATTTTCTTAAGGCCCCGAAGCTTTGAACCTTTTACTTCCCTTAATCTCACTCACTCTCAACCCAGCCAACAAAAAAGCTTAACAAATTAGCACAATTAGTTCGACAGCTTATCACCTGGCTACTCAGCTTTTTGCCGAACACCCAACATACGTGGACAAGACTTATTTCCAATCTTGGCATCTTCATATCAGGAAGAGTTTAAAGCTACATTTGTCTATTTAATGTCCAGTTGTATATGCAAGATAAATTAAATGTAAAGAGAAAATTACAGTAATTGCTCTTAACGGCAGCTGCAACAACACAGTTATCCATTATTATTTGCCTCAGTGACTTCTCTCTCTCTCTCTCTCTCTTTAGGCTAAGCAAAGACAAATCTTTGTCTTTCTCTTTGCACTTTTCACCTTTTACGTAGCACTTAAAACAATGCACACAAAAGAGAGAGCTCATTCACTCTTCAGATTTCACATCTCTTTCAAATGGACACGGCAACAACAAATTAGTTTTCAATTACTTAACTTCACTTTGTGCACAATTAAAAAAAGACTTTAATACTGTGTACACAGGTATTTCTATTGTTGCCAAGCATTTAAAGAGCGTCGCAGTGCGTCTTGAGCAACAAGAAAATAATGTGCATACAAACATACATACATATACTGGAAATTATAATCTCTTGTCTTTACATTCAGCAAAAAATTCAAAAGAAAACACACTAAGCGCGTACTTTGCAGTTTGTTTTGACAATTTAACAATATTCTTACAAGTGCATAATAAATAAACGTATTATGAGTATTAAATTCAGGCTATTACATTTAATTTGTATAAATTACTTACTACTACTTAGCAACGTCGGATTGTGTTTGATCGTGTGAACAGTGTGGAATGTATGTGGATCCCAATCATCTTTCTCGCTCTTGTCTAAAGAGGCTTTTATTTGAGTAACTGACAAACAGCAATATGAATGCAACTCTGCAAAAAACAATAAACAGTTATGCATTTTTGCTTCAGAAACAACACTAACGAATAAAGGAAATTACAGTGGTACACAATTAGTCATAGGTAAAATATAAGAACTAAGCTTTTAGTATGTGGCTAATAATTTAGCCTAATTGATAGTAATTTGTGACAATTAGGAAAACTTTCTAAAACAAAATCAAAATGCAAAATTTGTACAATATAAGAAGCCCAAGAGATTGCACAAAGCACGTAGTACGTGTGGCACAGGTGGCAAGTACATACATACATGCATCTAAACTTTCACGTAACGGCGAATATATCTTTTAAAGTTGTTACTTAAGTGCTTGTGGGCACATTACAGGCTGGGGAGGGAGGGAGCCACAAGCACTTCTCAATTTATTTATGGTTGTGCGGCGGTTATATATGTATGTATGTATGTATGTATACAAGATACTATATATAGTTGACTCTTTTAATAACCAATTTGGCAGAGCGTCAGCAACAAACTTGAAGGATATTAGCGTCGTCGTCGTTGTCCTGGCAGGTACAGGACCAAGGATAGAAGTAACTTTTAAACCAAGGCACAGAAAATAATTCATAGCGGGCGAGGGCGGGGGTGGGGGCGGGGCCGGGTGAGCTTAATGGAAAAACGCACACGCACACTAGGGCAAATTGAGAGGGAAAGTGGGTCGAGGGTGTGAGGAAGAGCTTAGGTTGTGCATTATGAAAAGCTCATCTAATTTCAATCAATTGTGCCAGTTGTGGGTAAATTTTAAGTGCTTCTCTTTCTCTACTCGTGCCGTGAGGCCAAAAGCTGCCGTCGCCTTCAACAACAACCGACCAAAAATATATAAATATGTATATATATATAAATATATATCCCATAGAAGAGATATTGAATAAAGTTGGACAAAATCAAATTCAATAAAAATCAAAAACTAAATTTAATAACAGTATCACGTGGCAAGCAGCTACGATAACGATAACAATAGCCATGTATGACGTCACGTCTATCAATCTTATAGACGCCGCTCTCTCCGTCTCTCTCTCTCTCTCTCTCTCGCGCTCTCTCATCCATTATAAAAGTTAAATTTCAAGTTTCCTCCGGCAGTGAGCCACTTAATCATATCAGAATAATAAGTCAACAGGAGACGAACCAAGGTAATAAAATTAAATCCTTGCCGCGCTCTGTTATAAAAAATGTAAGTGTGGTGCGAGAGGGGGGTGGGGGTGGTAAATCGGCGAGGGTACATATACAAATATGCATTTATGTACGTTGATAACCCTAGCGAATGACGCCCAACACGCGAAATCAACGGTTTAGTCACACAAAGCTCTCTCACACCACCACACCATCCCATTCCCAACCATCATATACGGCAAACTGTTTTGCGTTTTTGGGCGCACAAAAAAAATATAAAAAAATAAGAAAAAAAATATATATGTATATGTGCATAGTAGGCATGAGTAAAAGCGCCACTAGCAAAATACCATATAAAACAAAGTTGGAATATTCCAAAACATTTCCAACCAAAATAAACATAGATTTAATCTTCTTACTTTTAAATTCCTTCTTACAAAACTTTTTAAATAATACATATACCCCTTTGGCTTTCGCTTAGATACTTCGCTAGGGTATGCAAAAGAAAACAGCTTAAGCCCATATTAAAAATGGTTTATTTATGTCGGCTGGTCGGTGCGGACAGGCGCGACGGTAATCGATTTATGCGCTGCTATTTACAATTTGTTATTTAGGCGGCACAAACAGTGCTCCACACACACACACACATACACACACACACACACACATACACACACACACACACAAACAAGCAATGCCAAGCAGACACCTGTGCTCGCGCTCTCACTGTTTTGTAGCCCTGGCAACTAAAGCACTGCCTTTGTGAAATGCGATGCGAAGCATATGCAAAAATTCACGCAAATCATTTGGCCGGAGAACAACAGTGAAACGAAGGAAACAAAAGGGAGATGTTAAATCAGAGCATAGAAAGCAGATACTGCTGATGCTGCGTGTGTGTGTGTGGGAGAGGGGGGTAAAGACATTAAGAGCTCTTTAGTTGACGCACCTTTTTGGGCAAACATGAAAATTGTAGAGAGGGAGTGTGAGAGAGTGTGAGAGAATGAGAAGGGACTCTTAAGTTCCACAGGACAGTAGCAGTGCGTTCAGAGCCTTTGGGCACAAGTTTTGGCGCCAAGTCACATTTAATTTGATTGTTTTCGTCTTAAACAATGTTCCAACAATAAAAGAAAAAAACTCTCCCTTTTTTTCGAAAACTTTACCCGAATACAAAACAAAAGCGAGCAAAAGTGAGAAAAAAGAAAATGTATAGCAAGCGAAAATAATAAAATATCGAGCATTACAACTTTGTCCGCCAATGAAAGACCTTAAATTTAATAAAATTAAAATAATGCCCAGTCAGAGCCAATGCCGCCGCCTCAGTACTTCGCCATAAGCCGCAGCGCGTGTCCCCAACTGAAATAAAGCCCGACCCAAGCCCCAATGGCTAAGACACATTTCTAACTGCGCTCTAAGCTTATTTTCTATTTGAAAAATAATTTAAAAAAAAGCTTCTTAAAAAATATATGTATTCCGTAGTGGGTTTGCTTATTTCCACCTCGCTTAAGAACTAGAGAGCGGGATCGTTCCAGTTTTGCTTTTTCCCAGCGGCGAACAGCAAATGCGACTCATGCAAATGCCCTCTCAACCAAATCGTTCTCTCCTTGAAATTCTGATCATTCTATACAGAAAGCTTACGAATCAGTCGTAAAAAAATTCAATAGTGAAAACACTATTGTCGAGCAATACCGAAAGTATATTTATTTTGTAATTTTAATTGATAGCTCAAGATGAAGTGGATCGAGAAACAGAAGTTGAAGACAATGGATATGTTTAAAAAGCATAAACATCAAATAGAATCACTAACGAAATATCATTTGGAGCCCAAAGCTCAAGAGCAAGAGGTGCAGTTGGCTCAACTTGAGAAACGATGCGAAAACGAGCTCCAATTCGTTGCAGAGAAGCGCCAAATTAACGAAGAGGACGCCCAGATCATCGAAGAGCAGAGCCAACTTCTCAAGTTAGACAATCTACTCTACAAGAAGGAGCTTCAAAACTTAGAGCGCATGAGGCGTGGTAAAAATATGATTGACAAGGCTACTCAATTCAATGCAGAGAACTCCGAAGAGGAGGATGAGGAACTGGTGGAACAGGACGAACAAGCTATGTGGATGCAAGCCGTGAAAGAAGGAAGTCGTTCCTTTAATCTACTGCTCCAACTCCTTTGCCAGCACCGTCCCGACTCACAGGAGAAATGGATGGCGCACATTAGAGCACTGGAGCTGATATATTTCCGGGACTTGTAAATCGCAATAATATATCATTATTTAAACACGTTTGTTATACTATATTTTGAACATACTACACACAAGCAGCAAGCAGCAACAGGATCAGATGATGATCGAATTTATAATTTAGAATAAAATATGTTTTTGGTACAGGGCGAAACTCATTGGTCTTCATCACTGTAATTATTTATGGGTGGCAACAAAAAAATGATAAGCAAATGATAATTATAAAATGATCTAAAGTATTACGCGATATTTTATCTGATTATTTGACTAAGAGCCTAAGGATGAGCGCAGATTTCTCACTATTCTTAAGCTCGAAACGGAACTCGAAATAGCAGAGCGCAAAATGCATGGGAAGAAAATGCTTGATTAACAAACTCAACTCGATCAGATATAGAGAAAGGCTTATCGAAATGCCTGCCTGGAGACATGCCTTCAAGGAAGGCTGTCGTGCCTTTCATCTGTCAGGAGCAGCGTACCCAAAATGCAGGAAAACTGTTTGGCAAAAAAAAAAAAAAAAACAATACAGCTGAGACATGAGAGAGCTTCGGCTAGCAGATGAATTCAACTAAAACAAGTGCCGCATAGATATTTTTTTTTTGGTAGTACAATATGGTCAATTTGTGTGGTGGCTGTGTCGTAGAATGCTCCGAGCGGGATGAAATTTCATAGTGAACAAACCCGACATGATCTAAGCAATCTGTGAAAGTTTCATCGGTTCAGCAGTTTGGCAGGAAATCGTGTTAAAATAGTCAGACAGACAGACGATTCCTGAGCTCATCCTGATCATTTTGGTGTATAGTTTATGGGGTTTCCCATCATTCATTTAAAGCGTTACAGATTCATGACAAACTCAATATACCCTGTTTCACATGCGTGAAGGGTAAAAAAATTGCTTTGTTGTGAAGAAGATCATAGTATATTAACAAAAAACCATATTTTATTCATTCCAAGACTTTTTTCAGATCTTCCATTTCTATGGGAAATATATAATATAGTTGTCTGATATGGCTAAAAGATCTAACATCTGATCAAAGTTTCAGCTGATCAAGTTTGTATATACTTTATGTCTGGATATGAGACAACATTGAATCGACTTTACCACAGTTTCTTTAAACAGGATTGTATATAAAATATTCTTGTTTTTATTGTTCGAATTTAAACTAAGTGTATATCGTATGAATCATATTCGAGATAAGCATACAAAAAAAAAAAAGTATTATAACCATTTCATTTACACATAAGACAAGTTGAGGTCATCATTTGATGGCATTGTATATCGCTTGAATTCAGTACAAAATAGTAAATCGATTAAATATATATAGAAGCCATAATTCAAACGGCCCCGAATTTTCTCTTGTGTGTGTGTGTGAGTGTGTGTGTGTGTGTGTGTGTGAGTGTGTGTGTGTGTGTGTGTGGGCGGCTTTGGCAAAGTAGGCGCGACATGATTTACATGCTCTCAAATCTTAATCAATTTGAGGCATGCAACGGGAGGCAACTCAGAGGCGCGATACACCCTCATTTGCATAGAGCTGGCAATTGTCACGGGATGCGGATGTGGATGCGATTATTGATGGGGAAGGAGTGGCTATGGCTATGGATATAGGTGTGGGTGTGGGTGTGGGTGAACGATTGAATTGTGTGCTGATTGTGCTAGTTGTTCGGCTAACGTTGCTGCTGGCCGTATCTTTGGTGTTGTCCTCATCATCATCGTTGTTGTTGTTGTTGTTGTTGTGCAGCGACAATTGTTCCGGAGCATCATCGAATCGCACCTTGGTTTCGCTCTTCAAGCTGCAGACAATTTGTGACCCATCAGTGGTTGATATGGTGGTTGGATTGGTTGTTGTCGTTGTTGTTGTTGTTGCTGTTGTTATTGGTGGCAACTCTGAGCTGATGGACATCAGCGTGTTATAGCAGCGTTTAAAACTAGGACGCTCCCAAGGCTCAGAGCGCCAACACTGCAAAAGCAGTGCATAACTGTAGAAAAGATAAGGAAATGGAGAGAGAGAGAAAAGATAAGTAAATTATAAGAGAAGAAAGAAGATTAAGTTGGATCAACAAAAATATTACGTTCTACTCAAAGATTATAAAAGAATAGAGAATACAATGTTTGGAACAAACACTATATCACCTTTTGTTGGGATAATATAGAGGGTTTGGTTAATAGAACATGCAACTTTAGGATTATACGAACAGAAAAAACAATCAGTGAAACAGACAAGAGAATATATTAAGTTAGACAAACAAAAAATGGTACTAAGCCATTAGAGGAGAGATGATTAGTTTGACAAATTCAACATAGATATGGAAAAGCGGGAAAATTAAGTCAACAACACGAAACACAATACAGTCACAGCTAACAATTTAGAGATGCATGAATACAAAGCATACAATTTTGAAAAATAAACCTTTAAAACATATATATTGCACTATACTAGATTAAAGGATTGAGTGCTTACAGCTTGCCCGGACACTGGTCGGGTGCATCGAGGCGTCCACCATCCTTGACATGAGCGAGCACCTCGAAATTGTTACGCGCCGCATACGGCTGCTGTCCAAGTGTAAGTATTTCCCAGCAGAGAACACCAAAGGCCCAAACATCCGATTGTGTGCTAAAAAGGCCGTCCACAAGACTCTCGGGTGCCATCCAACGCACAGGCAGCAAACCCTCGCCTTCCTTGCGATAATAGTCGTTCTTGTAGATGTCACGGGCCAGCCCAAAGTCACCAATTTTGACAATGCGCCGCCCACCAATTGTGGCGCCATCCGACACCAGACAATTGCGACAGGCGAGATCGCGGTGCACAAAGTGCATATCCTCCATGTAGCTGCATCCATTTGCCACATCCAGGCACATGTTGAGCAGATCCGACAACTGCAATTTCGGCAACTCTCCCTTAAAAATGTTTGCATTTCATTATCTTTGATATGTTAATTAATTCTTGTTGACTGGCTCACCTGTGAGCTGGGACGGGCCGCACGCAAATAACTGAGCAGATCACCCGCCTCCATGTGCTCCATGATCAGTGAAATGGATTCGCTGTCAAAGCAGATGCCAATTAAGCACACAATGTTCTCGTGCTTAAAGTTGCTCATCAACTGCGCCTCCTGCAGCAGCTCTGCAAACTCACTGGCACCCTTGCGCAAACTCTAATCAAAATGGGGAAAAATCAATTTTATTTCATTTTTTAACATCATCTTAAATCGTAAGTTTCATACCTTGATTGCCACACGTTGTGGCTGCGCATCGTCTTCGCCTTCGCCGCGCAGCTGACCCTCGTAGACCTCGCCAAAGGCACCGCTGCCTAGGAAACGAAGCAGCGTCAATCGATTCCAACTAATTTGAGGCAGGAGCGCAATGTCCGCATCACTCAGTGACATCGAGAAGGTGCGGCTTCGTGCGGCAAGCAGCTGTTGTTGTGTCTGCAGAGCCGATAGATTACTCCAAATGCTTGGACGACTCTGCTGTAACAGCTTCTTGGCCCGATGGCGACGCTTATGAACTGTCAATAAAAGTGAGATTCGGTATTCGAATAAACTCTGAGTAACAAACATATATTACCAAAGCATAGATCAATTAACTTATTTAATGAATGGCATGACCTATGTACTAAAAGATTCTCTAACTACAAAATTGACGTATTTACAGACGAATTAAACGACAGGTTTGAAAACTATATCGTTCTCTCCTTGAAATTCTGTTCATTCAATACAGAAAGCTTACGAATCAGTCGTAAAAAAATTCAATAGTGAAAACACTATTGTCGAGCAATACCGAAAGTATATTTATTTTGTAATTTTAATTGATAGCTCAAGATGAAGTGGATCGAGAAACAGAAGTTGAAGACAATGGATATGTTTAAAAAGCATAAACATCAAATAGAATCACTAACGAAATATCATTTGGAGCCCAAAGCTCAAGAGCAAGAGGTGCAGTTGGCTCAACTTGAGAAACGATGCGAAAACGAGCTCCAATTCGTTGCAGAGAAGCGCCAAATTAACGAAGAGGACGCCCAGATCATCGAAGAGCAGAGCCAACTTCTCAAGTTAGACAATCTACTCTACAAGAAGGAGCTTCAAAACTTAGAGCGCATGAGGCGTGGTAAAAATATGATTGACAAGGCTACTCAATTCAATGCAGAGAACTCCGAAGAGGAGGATGAGGAACTGGTGGAACAGGACGAACAAGCTATGTGGATGCAAGCCGTGAAAGAAGGAAGTCGTTCCTTTAATCTACTGCTCCAACTCCTTTGCCAGCACCGTCCCGACTCACAGGAGAAATGGATGGCGCACATTAGAGCACTTGAGCAGATATATTTCCGGGACTTGTAAATCGCAATTATATATCATTATTTAAACACGTTTGTTATACTATATTTTGAACATACTACACACAAGCAGCAAGCGGCAACCGAACCAGATGATGATCGAATTTATAATTTAGAATAAAATATGTTTTTGGTACAGGGCGAAACTGATTGGTCTTCATCACTGTAATTATTTATGGGTGATAAGGTATCCTAACTTAAATAAATCACTTTGACTTGTGTGATTAATCAACTGCTGAGTGTTTAGCAATGGACTGTTAAAGTGATTAACTGAATTATATGAATTTAAAGGTTTGTTGAGCTTACGCGCTTTATAAACTGATTATTCGACTAAGAGATTGACGGAGTGATCAACTTTATAATTAACTGCACAACTGATGGGCAGACTGCTTACGTTACTGAATAATCAAAAGGTTAGTGGCTAGCTTACCCTTGCGAACCAGGAACAATGCTAAGACACAGCTGGAGACAATAGCCGCCGGCGCTATAATAGCCAAGACGAGAGAGCCACGTTTCTCTGGTGAGACAAAGGGTTCGGCGATCCTTACGCTATCTTCACTGTAGGGTCCCCAACCGTGCGGACGGTTGCGGGCCCGAACGCGAAACAAGAGTAGGCGCCGAGTGTGCAATTCGCGCACAATGCAGCTCAGCTCGGTAGTGTTGCAGTAATCCAGCCACTGATCCTCAATGACCAGCGGCTCCTCCGCCCATGGCAGCAACGCCGGCGGTGTATCCCGACGTCTTCTGCGACGCGTTGGTCGACGGGCTTGCAGCGCTTCCAGATTATATAGGAGAATCGGTGCACCGTTCTCCATGGCAGGAGTCCAGCTCACACGAAAGATCTCACCAGCAATATGCTCCAGCTGTGGTCGACCCGGCGCACTGGGTGCATCGCCCAATGTCTCATAATCATGACTAGCGCCATAGTAGACGGGTGCACCCGGCGAGGCAGCGTACTCCAAGGCCAAGCGACAGGAGTACCGAGTCTTGGGCTGCAAATTTGAAAGATGCATCTGTGTATGATTCGCAAGCACATTAATGTGAACTTGCTCCCGCAGCGACTGGCATTCCAATGTCAGCGAACTCAATGCATCTGATGTGCCCGGCCAGGAGATTGTCATCGCATACGCATTCAGCTCCATCAACTGCAATGGTGGAAGTGGGGCAAAACAACGAATCATCAGACGACCGCTTTGGTTAAACTTGGCGGGTGTGGCGTGAGCCTGCACCCAGATCTGATATAGACGACCGGGTTGTAAACCTAGCAATTAAAAGAAAAGGAGAAAGATAAGCACATTTGTAATTTAATCGATTGCCCTTAGGGTATAGAGATATGATACTTATTTCCTAACATTCAGTGGCATGCAACTCTTCTTTTCTGAGCTCGTTGCCAAAGAAAATCGAACAAGGTTAAGGTAAGATTTATTATGGTATGGTACGGCAAGGTATGTTAAGGTTAGGTTTGGTTACGTTACGATACGTTATTGTGGATTCGGTTAGCTGAGGTTAGGTTAAGTTGGGTTAGTTTAGGCGCAGAGCTTAGACTGAATTGCGGAAGCTCTCTTTCTAAGATGGATGAGTAGAAATTGAGTTTCTTGGGGAGCTTAATCATTCCCTTTTATCTTAAGCTATAAACAGGTTTTGCATATAAATTTGTATCGACCCTACGAGCGCAGCAGTAGTTTTCGATAAAGCTTAAGAGTCTCTTGTATCTTTTCCTCCCTCTACAGGACAGACGAATCTAGTTATTTCATTATTTCCGATAGGTAATTTCTTCACCTGTTAATCGATGCACGCCTGCTGTCTCTACACGCTGCTCCTGTGCGGGTTGTTTCCCATCCAGCTCCGGCTCCTGCTGCTCTAACTCTTCAAGTCGACGATCTTCCTGGAGCTGTGATTGCCAGTGAAGCGTGTAATAGACACTCTCGCTACGCAATATCAATGGAGCGACCCAGCTGACCTCCAGCTCACTGGGACTTAAAGCGCGTCCGGTAAAGTTACGCGGCGAACTGGGCGTCGCCGGTGCCGTGTGCAGCTCAAGCGCTGGCAGCTGCAACGGCTCCAAGTCTAAACGCTGCTGATAGTAGCTGGTGAGGCGAGTACGCAACTCGTACAAATGGAACGGTTCTAAGCCGGTAATGTTGAGCTTGTGACCCGCCGGTAGAGTCAAAAGGCGTTGAGCATCCTTTTCGCTGGTGCTGGTAAGATTGAGATGATAGGTTAAGCCCGGCACTGGCAAAGGACAATCGGTACCAGCGGTAAGTTCTAACAGCTGCAGGCTGCACTGCGTTTCCTCGCAAGGCTCCGTGGGCTTGGATAGGGTGGCCAGTGTGGGCAGCAGTAGACAGCGGCGACTGGGATACGCCTGATAGTTGTAAGCACGCAACAGACGGACTTCATCCTGCTGCAGTTCTACCAGAAACTCCAACTGGTGGCGGCGTCGTCCATAAGCACGAACACTGCCATTGCGCAACGCGTACAGATAACCCGGATCCTGGGCCAGTTGGGTGATGTCATCGTTAAGGAAGTTAAGCTGGGCACGCAATGCGGTCGGAGTGCATAGTTGGCGTGCCACATGATAGACACACAGGCGACCCTGATGATCAACAAGGTTGAGTGTCTCCGCCAGCGGCTCCTGGCTGCCCTCAAAAATACGCCACAGAGGCGTTGGAGCTCCCTCGAAGCTTAGATTAGAGTCATCGGTCAGATTTCGGCCCTGGAACGTTGCATTGCGGGAGCCCTGCTCATGCTGCAGCCAGATCAGGGATCGGGCATGTGGCAATGCGAGCAGATCACGCAACAGTTGGCCCGGTGGCGTTCTCCACAATCGCTCGCCCTGCAGGATACGTCCCTCAAAGCGGCAGAGGTCCAGGCGATAGATGCAGGCTGCCGCCGGCTGAGTGGAGGTGTCCAGTTCGGCCCAATAGACGATGCGCTGTACCCAGTCAACGGTTAGGGCCAGGACTTCAGCACGCATCCTTGCCAGCTTAGCGGGACCAGCCTGACCCGGCGCGTGGCTGAGCAGCTCTACGTGCTCATTGACCCAGAGCAGGCGATGCTCCCCCTGCAACAGGGCCAGATGCTCGACGGGACTAGCCGTGTGCACTAGCTGCTGTCGATTACCCGTATCCAAATCCAATTCACCAATATGCTCCGCATTCGCATACAGCAGACGGGGCACAGATTGCACTTCAGGCGACACATGGAGCGAGTGACTAGTTGCGCCGGCAGCTTGGCCCGTAGCGGCAACATGTGCCTGCACCTGAAAGCGATACGTCTCCTCTGGCTGCAGTTGCTCCACGCGTGCCTCTAGAGTGCTCTGATTGAGCAACAGCTCCACATGAAGCTCTGTTCCGCGCCAGCAACTGATGCGATACTGTAGCCCTGACTGACTTCCCATGTGCTCCTCCTCGGGCACATCCCAGCGCAGCAGTGCACTCACATTCGGCTCGAGTTGCAACGGTTCCGCCCGACGCTCCACAAAGACGCGCAGGCGTCGTGGCTGCGTCGGTGCTGCAATCGGCGTGGCCAGCTGCAGCCGAGTGGTGGGTCCGGCACGCCATGCCGTATGCGGCGTAATGCTGACCCAAAGTGCGAGCGGAGCCTGCGACAGCTGTGTGATGCGGGCAAAGGGTGTGGCCAGCTCCAGGGTGAGAACACGTTCTGAGCCATGCTCCAGGAGAAGCTTGTAGGTGATAGTGTGATTGCCGCCACTGGAAGAGGGTTGCCAGCGCACGCGAAAATCATCCCAATGGCCGCCCTCCTCGATGCTCACGGTATCCGGCGGCACGGCGTGCGGACGGACACCGGGATCGGGAAGCATTGACGCTGTAGCCGCTGCAGTCTCTAGTAGCTGGACAGCGGTCCAACGTTGCTGCATCTCAACGGGATGCAGTCGCATCGTATCCGCATCAGCATTCGCATCCGTTGCATCTACAAGTCGCGTCAGATGTGCACCACTTGCATCCGCCGCCAGCCAGAGCAGTGCTCCAAGTGGCGCCAGCAGCTGCAGCGTGTGAGGCAGTGCATCCGCATGCGGCAGCGTGGCCAGCAGCTGCAGCGGCACTGGCTGTGACGATGCCGGCGCTGACAGTGTGGTGCGATAGAGATGCAGCGTCGAGCTGGCGGAGACCAGCCAATAGATGTGCCGCTGCTGTAGATCCAGACAGAAGCCACTTATTCGGCCAGTCAAACCATTTACATGATAATACTCCAGCTCCGGCTGCTGCATATAACGTCGTGCCAAATGAGCCACACTCGAATAGTAGAGATGTCCTTGTGCCGCATCTAGCGCCAAATGCCGTGCCCCAAAGATGGGCAACAGCTCACGTTCGCCCGTCACCAGATCCATCCGCTGCACACAATCGCGTCCCACATCCGTCCAATAGAGGAGACCGCCACGCCAATCGTAGGCCACTGCGCCCACATTCTCCACCTCTGTGGCGGGCAGGCTGCAGCTCAATTGTGGCTGCTGCAGATTGATGCAACGCAGCGAATATTGACTGACATAATAGGCAACGCTTGCATTCACCATGGACAGGGGGCCGGGTGCAGGTGCCAGCTGGGTAGGCAAACGCTGCAGCTGACCGCCCAGTTCATTGGTGGTGTACAACGCACCACGTTGCGTGGACCAGCGTAAACGATGTTCGCCTAGTGGCCAGGTGCGTGTAGCAAGTGCTGGCGTCCATGCTCCTGCCACGCCCAACGCGTTGATGGCACGTACACGCAGCTGGTAGAGATTATCGGGCTGCAGACGCTCCAGACCAAAGTGTGGACTACGTATGTTTCGTATGTTGTAGGCACTCTGGCTGGCCACGTCCAGTACCTCCAGCTCATAGCTGCAATTGCGCGCCGATGCTGTCGACGTTTGATATGGATTCAGGGCCGGCTCTAGCCATGTGATTTGTGCCGTCTGTGCTCCTAGTAACGCACGTAAGCGACGTGGAACAGCGGCATCCAGCGCTTGCAGCTGACGGCCTCGTCCCAGGGGCAAAATTGACCACTTATCCTGATCCAATGGCCACATTTTTATGGTCTGTAGCATCTGGCGCTCCAACAACTGAAGCTGTGTTCCATTGATCAGCAGCAACTGGTTCTGGTCTCCAGTTAGAGCAAAGCTCTGCCAGCTGCTGTTGGACAAGAGCAAAGTCTGCTGCTTGTAAATGCCATCGTAGCTGAGCTCCAGCACCTGATTATCCTGCGGCAACAGCAGATGGAGTAGCCAACACTCAGGCTCCAGCACAAACTGTTGTCCAGGGGCAGCATTTGCTGTTAGACGCAAACGCTGCATGCTGTCCAAATCCCACCGCCACAAGCTGTCGTCATCGCTCACGAAGAGCCAGCCATTGAGTGCATCCACTTCCAGTTGCTCCACCACCAAACCCAGTTTGACCGTTAACCATTTGACATTGCCAGCCTCCAGATCACTGGTGAAAAGCTCAAAACCTCGTGTGCCCGACTCAGCTGCAATATAAAGGCGATTTTGCAGCCAGTCAAAGCTAAGCTTTCGCGGAATCCATTCACTTGAATCATTTGTATGTAACTTTAACTGTAGCTGCTGTGTTGTCGCCTCTTCCAGCAGCTGGCTGTAATGCAAAGTAATTGTAAGATGAAAGGATTTGGAGGAAGTTAAACAAAAGTTAGCAAATTATATGTCTTCAACGAGTGAAATATGTGAATCATTCCTATAATATATTTAAACGAAGCTGCGGATTGGATGACAATCAATAGTCGATTTATAGAAACATTTTTTAAATGAAAAAGTTATCTGCGTATTCGAGTATCCAAACAGTTAAGTATATCAAAAAATCACAAATGATCAACATTATGTATATAAATAAAACATATGCACTGTTAAGACAAACTTTCCGAAGGACGGCAAGGACAGTTGTGACTTAGGAAAATGATGTTGGCTATATCAAAAAGACTGATTGATTCTACTCAAGAGAGTGGGGTCTTTGCACTGCTGTGTTTTGCTCTTTTCACCATACCAAATGCGTCTAAGCAAGGTAGAGAGAAACTCCTGCATGTAAAAAATTCTCTTAGGCAACAGCGTTGCTCACCTGTGCAGCTGACCCGTTGAGTCCAGAAACCATAAACGCTGATCACGCTCTGACCAGGCAATGTCGCTGATTGTCGTTTGATTGTCCGATCTATAGAGTATACGCGACTCGCTCTCCGAATCCAGTGATTGCCACATGATTATGTGCTTAGAGGCGAGCAGAACGCTCTGCAGTTGATCCGGCTCCGTCGACTGTTTGGTAATAATGCTAGCCTTGGCAGGCGGACCCTCGCCCTGCTTGTTGATCATTGTCAGTGTTACGGAGTAGTTAGTCAATGCTTGCAACTGTGAGAAGATGCAGCTTGAACGTTGAGCTGGAAGCAACTAAAAACCCAAAAGATTTGTTTCAAAATATAAGTTCGGGAAGTTATGCTTGGAAGACTTACTTGTTCGCGGCTGCTGTTGTCCGTGCTGCTGCTCAAACGAATCCTATAACCTTCGAGGGGTGCATTGCTGTAGCGACCAGGACGCCAGTGTATCGACACATGAGACTCATCTAGTGCGAGCAATGCCTCAAAGATCGGCGGCGATATGGGTGCACCCTCCATTGGTGTTTGATAAATGGGCGTGGCAGGTGAGTAAAGCACATCCGCGCTGCTCTCTCCAAAGGGCAGCTCAAAGCGAAACTGTTATGAGAAAGACAGAGGGGGATTAGAGATGTTATGAGCGCGATTAGATTAAACAGCTTACCTTATATTTGGTATATGGTATGAGCGCCTCCAGAATCTCACACACATAATACTCATCGCAATCATAATCGGCAAGATTGTGCCAGGATGTATCGGCATCTGGATGTTTCTGCTCAACTTGTTGATATTGTATGTTAAAGGGTCGACTGGCCAAATAATTCTCGGGAAATTGCATGTCCCATTTAATGGTCAGTTTGCTCGAATCACCAGACGTCTCCGTCAGTTGCGGATGCGTTCGCTCCACCAGCTTGGCCATGGCCAAACGCTGCAGATGCCAATAGTCGCGTTGGGCCATCTCACAGGCTCCAATACAGGGCATATCATACGGATAGAATTGTGTAGATGCCTGAAAGAGTAAATTCGAAGATTAACTGATGAACTGATGCATTGATTCATTCAATCGATGACACTTACACATGCCTCCTGACATGGTTCAATCTCCTTGAGCGCGCGATACCATTGCGCACAGCCCTTGGTGCACTGGAAAAATATTTATTTATTTTATTTATACATTTAGTTCGTTTAAAAGAAGAAAGTTTAGATCAAAGTAAAGGAAGAAGAAGATGATTGTCAATCAGGTTTGAAGGTCGATCGATTAAATAGGTGAATGGTTCCATGTTACTTATTCAGAATAGTTCCTACTCACTACTATCTCTGTTTCAAAAATCAGTATAACAAACTAGCATTGCGTAACAGTCCTTATTAATATTATATTGGCAATGATTCAATTCATTGAAATTTAAAATATGTCCTTTAATAACTTTTGACCTTACACAATAAATATATGAAATGATTTGTTGATGGGTTAATTGCCATATTGCAAAAAAAAAAGTAAAAAATAAATTTGCATTACAAATTAATTAAATGGATGTTAAAATGCAAAACGATAATATCAATTTCGCTATGTAATCAATATTAAAATGAGAAACTCGTGTCTGGGTATCACTACTAACTAATTATGGCATGGCAGGCCAACAGTATTTAAGTGTTTACAATATCTAGGCATAACTGTAATATCGCAAAGCTTATAATAAATATATACTTAATAGAATACTTACTAATTTAATTTCCAACTAAAACTCTTATCAGCTAATTAAGCTTCTTTTAAGCTACTTTTGAACAAATGATTCAATTATTTAATCCCTTAATTAAGTCTTGTATTACTCGCTGTTTACTGAATAAGCACATCAAAGGAAACCTTTTGGCCCTTTCTCTACTTGAACTACTCCATCTCTCTTGTGGCTAATAACACACATACATATGTATGTTTGAATGTATGTACTTAAATCCATTGCAAGGTTGGATATCAAATAATTTGTGGAATTTTACAACAAGTGGTTGAATACCAATTATCCGTAATAAGACAGCGAGAGAGAGAGAAAGAGAGAGCGAGACAGAGAGAAAGAGAGAGAGAGAGAGAATATCCTTGCATTTTGTCTGACTTGCGGTTTAGGTTCTCCTTTGAGTTAGGGTTTTTTATGTGGTATTTATTTATATATATATATTTTTTTTTTTGGTTTTGCTTTTGCTTTCTGGGAACTTTTGAGCTTTTTCTGATTTTTAGGGTCACAGGGCTGGTTTTGGTATGGGTTTTTTTTTGTATTTTTTTGTCGTCAAGATGTCTGGCAAAGTTGAAAGGCGGTTTCGAATAACGCGAAAACACTTGACACCATTTCGAAAATGTGTGTGTTTGAAATGGAAGGCGGCTAAGGAGAGGCAGTCTCAACTTACTCGTGTTTTGTAGCACTTGTCGCTGTTGTCGGCCTTTTCGCACTTAATGCCAAACTCGTCCAGAAACAGATCCTCCTGGAAAGAAAAAATGCAAAAAGTAAACAACAATTAGCACAAAAAAACGACAACGGAAATGCTGTAAAATTATCTGAGGTTTCTTCGTGGGAATATTTTAAATAATGATTAAAGTCATTTACACTATTAAACAATTAAAAGTTAGTACAAACAATACGATAAGAACGAGCGCGTTGAGTTGATTAAAATATGTCTACAAGTTTTATATAAAATTTACAATCGTTTCGAATTAAAACCAACAAAGAATAATTGCTCATTTGGAATGCATAAATAGTAGATTGAGCAAGTCGATGATATGCAAACGTCACAAGAAAACGGGTTTTGAAGCTCTTAGATCCAAAGCGCGCAGCACGTGAACCTTTCAACAACATTAGCAATAGTTTCTTTAACAAATCCATGCAAATCTGTGACATTCAAAAATATATTTGTCCATGTTTAACGATGCTAACGAAGGCAGACAGCAAAGAAGCAGCGAAAAATAGTTGGTTAACCTAGTAAACAATGCTTACAAAAATTATTGAATACACAACAAAAGGGAAAAGGGATCACAGTCCACTTGCTTAAGCTTCATAACTTATTTAAGAATCTGATCAATTGCTTGTAACTCAATAAGTTGCTTGTATATATTTATTTACGTACAATATTTTTTTTAAAACTTAACTAGAATCGGAATAAATGAAAGTTTTATTTACTCTTTAAACTATTCAGAAACAATTAAAGCTATTAGTTATTCAAACCCATAAACTATTCATTACACAACTCGTAGTTGGGACGTTATTTCAAATTAATTGCAGTCTCTTCTCCAAAAGGGCCACAATTATAGTTATTAACTCAAATGAAAACAACAACTAAAAAATCGACTGACAAGTGCGGCTTTATGCTAACAATTCTCTGGCCGTAATAATTATATTATATGGCATTTTAATTTAGAATATTTCTCGAAGTGTACTGAATATATACAAAATACAAGGCATTCAAATTATAGTTGATTCAATCAAAACACTCGTAAATAGCTAATTTTTTATTTGCATCTAGTTGCTGCACTTGCTGTAGATTTTTCAATGCCAGGGTCATTGGAGGATTAGGGCTCTGTGTGCTGTGTGTCTGTGTTGTGTTATGTGGTATGGTTTTTTTGTTTTTGGGTCGGTTTTGATGTTCGTTTCACACAACATTTATTCTGTCAGACACACACACACACACACATTTTATTTGCTCTACTAAGTATTTTTCTTTTTATCATTTTTATTTTCGCACACGCGTCAATTTAATTTAGAATTCTACGTAATATTTTATTAATTTAGCTTGATTGGCTTTTTCACAAAAACGGAACATGGTTCTCTCTCTTTACACATGCGTGTGTGTGTGTGTTCGTTTGCTTGTGTGTGAATGCTTGAAGCAAATGCTCGGGCACTTGGAACACTCAGAGAAATTACGTTCTTTTTTCTCAACCTAGAGTGTAATTAGCCCAAATAAAAGTACTCAAATATATGTTAGGAAATAGTTCTAATGATAGGCACTGTCCCTAAGTCGGACACCCCACCTATAAATTCGATTTTGCGATCTAATTGTATTATTCCGAAACTCAGCAAAGGTAAATATATTTTTTCATATTCGTTTTTTCATTCTTTTTTTATATTTTGCAATGAAACATTGTTTTGTTCAATACTTTCGGTTAAACATAAAGATATTAAAAACGATGATTTTCCTAAATTAGACACCATTGATTTTCATTAATTTTTATGGACTTTTCTGTAAGTTTTAGTTCAAAATTAGTTAAACGCAACAGAGTATTTTCACCAGCGGAAACGAAAGTTTCCATTGAATTTTCGACTTTTCTGGCCTTTATCGATTATTTTTTACCGTAATTCTTTTGATTAGATTGTTCAGTTCAATAAAAATTAAAACTGCATTCAAAACTATGATTTCGCATCACATTTTAGTTTATTTGGTTAATTTTTCAAAAATTCAAGGGGGGTGTTCAACTTAGGTACACTTTTTGAAAAGTCGTGACTTTGACTTTTTTCATTATATATCTCTCAAAGAATAAATGAAAGGTTTATATTGCCTTAGAATGATCGATGTGCAATTGAACAAGCTTTCCAACGATACCAAAAAAATTAACAGATGGGGTGTCCACAACTAGAACATTTCCCTTACTTGTTTAAAAACGCTATATATTGACTTTTTTTTGTCAAGACTAACAAATTACAAGTTACTGTTTATTGAGATTAAACGAATTTTATTTCAAATATTTCCACCTCTTTTTCTAAGTGCAGGGGTAGTGAGAGAGAGAGAGAGAGACAGAGAGACTAAGAATCGGGAGTAGGGTTTGCTCACTAATTGGCGTTGGGGGTTTTGATGTCGTCATTGCGCGTCTTTGTACTATTTCTATTACATTAACTGACTGACTTACTGACTGCCTCACTGGCTGACTGACTGTGTGTGTGTGTGTTATTGACACCATTTTCTGTTGTTGCAACCCGAAAAGCCAAATAAATTGGCTCAACATTTTGCAAGGAACATTGAATGTATTTCTCTGTAGTGCACATTTCTAGATGTTTGCGGTAAAATCTAATTAATGCATAGCACTGCCTGTTAAACTATATTAGTTTCTTGTAGGATTCTAATGCTAATCATTCCCCCCCTCCACTTTATTTCTCTCTTCATTTAGCTGCGACTCTGCCAATTAAGCAACAATTTAAGGCACTCAAACAAAACAAGATAGCATAAGAGGGAGTCCTCTCTTTAAATCCCCTCCCCACTACAACCTGTGTAAGAAACAATCGCAATCTCAGCCCCATAGTCTGCCCAGCATTTACAGCAATTAGGCTGCCTAGCGACTGTCTGCCTGATTAGTATTAATTAAGCTACTGACATGGATATGGGTTGGGTTTTTGTTGAGTTGGGTTGTGTGTTTTACTGTGTTTTGTTGGGCTTTGGATTTGGATTGAACTAGGTCTGGGTCTATGTGGTATGCTACGGGTATGGGGCTGTCCCCCTTTTTGGTATATTGAATAGTGTACGTCGAGTGTTAACTAGATGCAAGTGCGACATAAGCATCTCTTAATTATCACTTACAATTCCTCAACAGTGCTTTAATAATAAGTTGCCCTTGTTCTAAATACGATTTGGCATATCGATCGGTTATCAGTTTGTAAAAGTCAGTAAGGCAATTCTGAATTAAGTTTCAGTTAAACTTGATAATAAGTTTAAAGTTTGTACATGTTCTAAATACCCTATGGTGTATCGATATCTTTATCGGTTATCGATATTTATTAGTTGACAAGCTTTAGCAGAGAAAAGGGAAAGCAAATTCCAACAAAGTTTAACCAAACCACCGATATAAATCGATAAAAATCGATCATTACACTCTCTCCCTCAGAGCGTAAGTACAGAAACTTTTTGATTTTCACCAATTGCACTAGCTGCAGCTGTATCTATCGATATCGATCTTGTTACTTAGTCGTTCACTCATTTCCCTACCTGCAGTAATGTGTTTTGTTTTCAGTCGTAATTGAACCGATAGATTTTCGATAACATAATTAACGAAAATCCAACAATTTATATTGCTGTGACTATGGCGCCATTTACTCTCCAATGCACATGCACATTAATAAATTTAAAAAAACAAAATAGATGAAAAAATAAGAACAATACGACGTGGCAACAAAATGTTCTAAATAACAATTGCAACAGCAGCAGCAACATGGCTAAAGTAAAAATAAAATGAAAAATAAAAAACAGAGAACAAAAGAACTCAAAGCACTAACGATAAATTTTTAATTATGTCAGATTCGAGTTGGCGAGTTAAGCGAGAAACTAATTAAAAGCAACGCGACAATATCTATTATGGTACATTGTTATATTGGAAAATTGATGAAGATAAATGCTCGTTAAGCAGTTTTCACTCATTTTTTTTTGGGCGAAATAAATAAAAAAACAACCAGTTAAATCAAGTCAAAAGACTTTGAACATAACAAGTGCACACTAGCGCCAGCTGGCGTCAGTTTAAAGCAACTTCACAGCGCTAACAATAACGAAAAATTCCGAAATAGAACATAGAAATGCGAAAATTGCATTGTCCACAAACTGCAATAAAGCGAAAGGTAACCCAAATATCGCGAATCCCAATTACATATACTAGATGATACATATGAAGATATACTATATACAGATACAGATACAGATACAAAGATACGAGCTATATAGATACTGAGATACAGTGATGCAGTTATTGCTGGTTGAAACGAAAAATAAAAAAAAAGCGTAATAGCTACTCTGTGACAGTCGTTTTAGAATCTAAATTGTAGATTCTCACAGATTTAAGTGCCAGTTTGACATGACAGACTCTGGCTTTAATAATCGCACAATATGACAATACGAGTAGTACCATAAATAACTAGATCACCCATTTACACTGAGAAAAATTCCATAACCATCGCGCAAGCATATATATTTTGGTGAACGAGTGGCAGCTTCTCTTATCAAGAATGAAAATTCATTAATTAAACTAAGCTAAAAAAAAATTACTTCAGGTTTGCTATACTTTTTTCTAAGACATTTCTTCTTAAACGCAGAATACAGGCTGTAATTGCAACCTATATACTTGATACTTGAAACCGTATGGATTCTAAGACCATAATTAAACTGAGCCCCAACTGAAGCTCATTAGATATGTATAGATAATTGGAGTGCTTGGACTCGTAACAAGAAGTCATATTTAAAAAAAAACTTACCTCAACAATGCAACGTTGGACACAATCACGTGTCACACGCTCCAAGGCGATACGCTCATCGATGGCCGTGTCCGCAGCAGCAGCAGCAGCAGCTACAGCATCCGCATTTGCTTCTTGCTGATGCCTGCGGTCCTGTGCCTGGTTAGCTGTTGTGACAGGCGTTAATGTTACCGGTCGCATTCGTGCCACACTGCTGATGGCAATGCCCTCGGCCAGAGTGGGTGGCGCCGCACCAATGTGCTTGGCCCAGACGGCTACCTTCTCCACAACATCACTGTCCAGAGTTGGTCGCATATTCGCTTGGGCCAATGATGCAGCCAATGCTGCTGTTGTTCTCGCCGTTGCCGTATAGTTAATGAGCAACTGTTGCTGCTGTTGCTGCTGCTGTTGCTGATGTAGTTGCTGTTCGACGTGTGAGCGACAACAGACATTGCAGCACAGTGAGAGTAAAAGCAGCAACACCAGATTGGCGATTAGAATGGTGGAGATGCTACCACGACCAATGGATGTCGCCTGTTCACCGCCAGTTAGTTGACGTCCCAGACGCATTAGCTGTTGCCGTAAGCCAACAGCACGCGTCTCTGTGTGCCTCTGATCGCCGCAGGATTGGGAACTGGAACTGCAACGTGTTGATTGCTGTTGATGTTGCATGTTGCACGCCTGGTTGATATGCGTTGTGGACATTTTTGTATTCACATTTACAGCGATTTTTACATTGAAACTAAAACTTAAACGTTTTGGTTGCTGTTTCTGTTGCTGCTGCTGTTGTTGTTGTTGTTGCTGTTGTGCTGCTGCATTTTGTCGCCAAAACATAGTCCAACTAGTATTTACGCTATTAGTCGACTGCTGCCTTAATTCAAATGCTCATTGAAGCTGACACGCAAAACAACAAAAACTCGACCTACGCCTTGCTCCCGTTTTTTGCTTTTATTTTTGGCCAAAGGGGGGAGAGAGAGTAAAGAGAGGGGTTCCTTCTCTCTCTCTCTCTCTCTTGGCTGGGACTGGTTTATATTTTGTTGGTCGTTGGATTTTGTTGCTGTTGTTGTTGAAGAAGACGTTCTCGATGTTTTTGTTTTTGTGTTTTTTTTTTTTTGTTGTCCGCATTTACATTTTTGCTGAAAATGGAAATCAAATACGTGAAACAAGTGTGTAAGTTGCAGTCAGTCGCAACCGACTGCTGAATACTCTGGTACCAGTTTAGATTTTTGTAACGTTTAGGGTCAGGAATGGGTATAGCCTCAAGCAATAAACATTTCAAATTCGATAATTCTAGCTCAAAAACTGTCGAAGCTATAGGTGTTTAAGTTGAGCGTGGCCTAAACATTTCGAATGGAGATTTTTGATTAATTTCACACCTAAAATGGCAGCTAATGTTTTTTATCAATTTATCAGCCTTCAGTTGATATAACACAAAAAATCGTATTAAAACTTTCAAGACTTTAGGATTTAAGAGAACATTAAATAAAATAAATAAACTCTTTAAACTACGATATCAAAGCATAAGAATCGAATATTGCGAACCGTTTCGGTGCGATGTTAGGTGCATAAGTTAATTTTCAAATTATGTAAATTTAAACACACACACACACACACACACACACTAATAATAATAAACTAAAGCAATTACCCAAAGCTAAGTTCAATGTACCAAATTCAGTTGAGAGGGGCTCGCAGGTGGAATATTAAGCTAAACGCCTCAAAGAGCCAAGGCAGTAAACTTCTCACTCAGACTTGGAGATGCTAAAGCATTCTGGCTTGAGGGAAGCCCCCTCCAGCCAGGAAAACAAGCTTAATACCTGGGCATAACCCTCTGTCGGTGCAAGCTGGCCAAGGTCAACTGTCTGATCAGCGCCAATAGCGCAAACAGGCTGCGTATAACACTTTGGTTGCTCCGACTTGGAGATATAGTATTCAGATTTGGACAAGTCAACTCCGCATCCAGACACTCCCAATTGCAATTCAACCTTGCACAATGAACTCAAAATGGACAACATTGACAGCCAAGTCGAAGTATATTACATCAGATACAACGCACGTTTGCAGCGTGCTTGCAGGGCGAAGCGTGGTCAGAAAACTTAGACACAGCACTTTAAAGCGATTACTACTGTAGCTTGCCAACGAGAACGCCTAAAAAACAGCCAGGCTGGGAGATATACCTAATGTTATTAATGTTGTGTTTTCATACAAATAATTGTGTTTTTGATAATACACGTTTGAAAAATAAATTACTAATCAAAAAAAAAATAATAATAAGAAGTTGCGATTTTGCGATAATTTTTTATATTCCGATTTTTAAGAGTCGGTTTCAAGAAAATTATTATTTTTTTGTTTTTTTATATAATATAAATATAAATTATTATTTGCTTTTACTTTTGATAAAGTTTATTTTTTAATTTTTTGAGATTTTTAACATAAATCGAAATATGATTCAATGTTTTGTTTGTAAATATAGTAAACGTCTTGTACTAAGATTCAAAATTTTTTTTAAATACTAGTTTTTTTTATTAACACTATGATGGATACTGTGAAAATAAGTTTATAAGTTAGTAAAGTTAACGTTCAGTTATTAGATATTACATATATTTATAGCTCGATAGTTGAAAAATTCAATAAAAATGTTTAAAATCATTAAAAATTCTTCTACGAAAACCAGATAACCGTGAAATTGAGTTCTTTTTGTTGCTGACACTCAAGAATGATACACTTTTAAAGCACTTTCATTTATCAAATAATTTACTTAATAGTCCAATCAATGCACATTAACACAGAACACAGATCCACAAATGCACATTTAAAATGTTTAACTCAACCCGCATTTGCAGCGCACAAAAACAAATAAATAAACAAAATGTACATGTATTAAATTGCAAATTAATTTGCCAAAAGCAAGCACAAAAATATTTAAATGCTGCCCAATTAATTAACTCGATAAATATATATATGTATATAATGTACATAGCAAACAAAAATATGTCACTAATAAACCGCCAAGCGTTATTTTAAAGACCGAAAAAACAAAAACAAAATGACATGCTAAATTTAATGGCTGTTTGGCTCTTGGTTATTAATTAATTATTTCGATGAATTGAATCGTTTGGCATTAAAATCTTTGAATTTGTTGTTGCAACTGCAATTTTTGTTTACAGTATCGAGTTTTGAGTTGATAAACACCAACATATATCATTGGCTTTAATTCAATTTGTTTGCCGTCGTTTTTAGCGAGTAATTGATTTGAGCAGCTTAATTGCATTTCATTGTAGCCCTTTTGCCAGGAATTGTCAACTTCACTTAAACCGCACACACTCGACTTCAACAAGAAAGTAACTCACGCCTCACATAAATAACTGTAGCTGATTTTGTATCTGTCTTCGTATATGTATTTGTATCTGTATCTCGGCTCGCTGCGTACTTTAACGTGCCGCGATCGTCGCTTAACTGATGGAACCGGCAAACGACCAAAAACACGACAAGCGACAGCTTCAATAATAATGTATACAATAAAAACCAACCCCAGACTGAATGAAGAAACGACACGATCAACGATCAACCAACAACAACGACTACAAACCGAGTATATGACAACGATAACGATGACGTAGTCGTTGTAGAAAACAACTCAAAACGTCATCGGGGCGATCCCGAAGCGCAAAGGTTTGATTTGTTTAACCCCTCTGTGGATGGAGACTAAATAGCAAGTTCTTACACTTTACGTTTCGAAGTAGTTCAAAGATCGTATTTAGATGATAAATAGTAAAAAAGTACTTGTAAAAGATTCAAGCCATAGTTCTATAGATGCTGATCAAGTATATGTACACATACAATATATATTTATACTAAATAGAGTTTCAAACATTATCACCGTTACATGTAGCATTTAGTTCAAATGATTTATCTTTAAGTATGATTAACTAATAAAATGACTTAGACATTGTTGTTTGCATAGCTAACAAAAAAAAAAAAAAAAAACTCAATTACCTTAAGCACTTCAATAGCCTATTGATGCTTTGGCTCTAAAAGTAAGTACAATCGTAAATCATCCTTAAAGCACTGACAATAAATAGTCAAAACTGATTATTTATGGCCCGATTAAAGTAAATTTTTATGTCTTTATAATAATAACTTTAGTGAATAGTTTTCCATGACAATCATAAAGTTTTACATTTGTCTTCTCTTGCGCGAATAACGTCAAGAGAGCTCTTAAGTGCCAGGAAAACAGCATAAAACTTTGAAAAGACTTATGGCAAGACTTAAATTAATTTCGTTTTATAGATATTTCTTTTGTTTAGCCAGAAAGCATGGAAAATTCGTTCTGATATGAAAGAAATCGCATAAGTATGCAACAAATGAAATACAATTTTTTGCTAACGCCTAAAAGTACGCAACGATCTACTTGCAACCGCAAGCAAAGCCAAGAAAAGATGAGTCAAAGGAAGAGATGCATATACAAAAAATTATGTTAAAGATGAATCAAAAAACACACACACACACACACATGAAACTAGTATCCATCTATCTGTTACCGAGTCAATCATCATCGCACATTTGATAGGAATATTACGAATTTGTGACAATTTCCATTTCCGCTTCCGGCCATCGGCTAGGACAGCCAAGTTCAAATCAACGCCCGGATGCCACACACTTTATAGTAGATTCACGCAGAAAATTGCGAGTATGACGAAAACTTCAGCACTTTTTTTCTCGTGTGAATCGTCATTTAGTATCGTCGGACTAGCTCAGGTCAAATAAGTGCTAAAATGTTAAGATTATCTCTCACGCTCTCGTCATAGGGTTCGCTAATCAGTAAACACGTATGGCTACTGAATGAATTTGTGAATTGTGCATAGTGATTAAGTTTTGCCAGGGGACACGTGAAGGTAGAAGCCATTACGCATTCAAAATTCGAAATGGGGAAAGTACACACAATTAGCAATAAAGTAACACTGTCCCTGAGTCACTTGCATCCAGCGGTCTACACTAAACGATAACTATTCTACATGCTGCGAGACATAAGAATATACATACTTATAAACAATGTCTTAACATTTAACCATAGAGAGCAATACAAACAAAAATAGACACATAAACAAACGAAAATTTTAAAATGACTCATGGTTTATATAAAAAATGTATTGAAAGCTAACAAAAAATATATACAATCTATAATCAAATTAGTTTCTGTAAAAATCTTTAACAAAAATTCTTTCTTTAATCGCCAATGGTTTTTTCCCTTTTTACATAAGTTCTTCAATATACTTCAATACATAAAAACATTGTATTTAAATGCTTTGGCATTTAGCGTATGGATCTGAGTTTATTGTTGTTTATGCTTTTGGTCAGTGTATATTCAGAGTATATTATTTATGTTTTGGAAGAATTGGGAAAAAGCGATAAACATCGCATGAATAAAATGTATTTAAAAAAAAATCAAGGTATCAAGATGGATTGAAAAAGTTATATTAAAAAAATAAATGCTTAGGTAAGAAATTAAATAGCTGGATAAGCGAATCGATTACATTTCCTTAATTTATGCATATCGGTATCAATCAAACAATTACTAAGAGTAAGCCCTTAAAAGAGAGAAGCATATGTTTCCACTGTTTTCAGCAAGGCAGGGTATGCAGTAGTCACGCAATTGGCGTTTAAAATTATTTTAGTTTGTTTTTATTTCAGCATTTCTGCGTTGCGGGCCAAGCGATAAGGCGTTTTGAATAAAAACATCAACACATTTCATACACATTTCATGTTAAATTCTCAGTAGAGAAAGCGCGCAAGTGTCATAAGTACATGTGATTACACACACACACACGAACACACAGGCAGACATGCTCACACCCACACAAACATTCGGTCCATGAGTATTTCACGTCGTAGAACTCAGAAGGAAAGATTAAACATTCGCCTCAGTTGCGCACTAAACTTTGCAAACGTCGGGCCGGTTCCATTAACCAACAATTCAGATCAGATCAGTCAGTCAAATTAGACAAAATAATGGACAACAAATACTCATCATACTTATTGGGCATAATATTTCTGATATGTCTAAACAATAGTCATGGACTGCCTCCATATCACTGTAAGTACTATAATTTGCTTAAAGTTCAATAAATAAAAATGTTTTGGGACTTATTTGCATACCGATCGATGTTAAACTTTTTCAATGTGATCAAAAACAATTCTTACTGTTTCGGTATGCTGTAGCGTTGGCTGGTTACCGTTATAATCCACAGTTCTGCAGCGATACACTGAGCGGACGTCAGCTGTATGTCGGCGAAGTGTTCACGCGTCCTGGCCAATGTGTTCGAGTTCAGTGTTTGGGCACATTGCAGGTATGGGAGGACAGGTGAGACTGAACCAACAAATCAATTACCAATTCCAAACATCATCAATTAAATTGTTGCAGCTGTAAAGTGCCAACGGCGCTGAAGGGCACATGCACTGTGCTGCCGCCGACTGAAGCGAATCTGGCGTATCCAAAATGTTGTCCATTGTACGAGTGCAAGACGTACGAGTCGAATGCGCAGGGTGAGCTGGAACAGACAAATACTTATGATCATTCTGGAAATTTGCGCAAATCACACGTCACCGAGTTGATTGTCATAAGCAAGGATCGGCGACTCAGCCTCATACCTGATCAGCCCGCAGCGCCAGCACGTAAATATCAGGTGTAAGCCGTTACATACTGTTGCTGGGCGTTGTATGTAGTGTGATTATCAATTAGGCCATAATTAGTTAGTATCGAAATGTATTGTATGTGTCCCATTATTTGATGTGCATTATAAGTATGTATTTGTTAAACAGAATTTAAACAATTTGCATGGCAAACCACAAGAAAACAATTGAAAGCATTTTTGCACTAAAGGCGCCACTGCAATAAAGAGGGGTTGCTTTACCTAATCGATATATTTACGTTCTAGCAGCATATCGTGTATGACAATCGATAGCTTAATTTTAACCGATACATTGTCAGCTGTTAAAATAATTTTCGATAAGTGCGCTAGCAAGCAAGTGATAAATTCTAGAAAAGTCAAAATATATAAAGCAAAACGCAAATTAATCTACGATTGCAGTAAACAATTTCAAACTAAACGAAAATCAACGAAATCAATAGCCTTTGAAAACTTTTTTTGGCATACACACGTTAAACCATATTTTTCGACTAGTGTGAATTTCATCATAACAATAAAATGTTGCTACGACTTGCATTGTCGACCGCTCGTCCGAGCAGCCTCCTTGTTGGCAAATCATCGCAGGTCTTTCTCAAATCGCAGCCCACACTGAACATTGTTCGCAGCTATGCCCGTGGACCCGTGCGCAGCACTCGTGCACCCGTGCAGGCTCCAGTGGCACCTCAGGCTCGCGCTCAAACACTGAAGGAAAAACTTATGTCGCCCCCAAGCGCCAATGGTGAGTGTGTTTTGTGTACATATAAATGTGCTCCTTGTGTATTTAATGTTTTTATGCAGCATATAGTTTGGGCAAGGGAGCAGTAGCTGGAGCAGCAGTAGTTGGCCTCGGAGCCCTGTGCTTCTATGGCGTCGGTATGGGCAAACACACAAGCATTGCGGACAACTCAATGTGAGTAAAATTTATCATCATTTTTCGATACATTTGCAAAGTTCAGTTTTGGCAAAGTTTTTTCCCTTGCCTGTCAAATTCGACACATATGCAATAAATAAATATTTCCTATCATATTTTTCACGCTTTTCATCAGCATGTGGCCGCAATATGTGAAGGACCGTATTCAGTCGACATACGCCTTCTTTGGGAGCTCTTGCATAGTAACAGCAGCTTCGGCGGCAGCTGTCTTTCGTTCTCCACGCCTACTCTCGTTGGCCTCGCGTGGTGGTATGCTGGTAAGTCACGTCTCCATCCCAGTTGGGATTAGTATCAATTTACAAAGAAACACACAACAACACATACATGGCATGGATTTATGTAATCGTTTTGTCTTTGATTTCTCGTAGTGGACATTCGCTTCGTTAGCGCTTGTCATTGGTAGCGGTGCGGTAACGCGCTCTATGCAATACGAGGAGGGATTGGGTCCCAAACATCTTGCCTGGGCGCTGCACTGCGCCATTTTAGGTGGTGTCATTGCGCCGTTATGCCTTTTGGGCGGTCCAATCATAACGCGTGCAGCACTCTACACTGGTGGCATTGTCGGTGGCCTGTCCACAATCGCTGCTTGTGCTCCGAATGATAAATTCTTGTATATGGGTGGTCCGTTAGCCATCGGTTTAGGTGTTGTATTCGCTTCATCTCTGGCCTCGATGTGGCTGCCACCTACAACAATGGTTGGAGCCGGTAAGCTGTCAATTGCTTTGTCGCCTCAATATGCTTGTGTTCATGCTCTTCCTTGTCTTATTTAATAGGCTTGGCATCAATGTCTCTTTATGGTGGATTGGTGCTTTTCAGTGGTTTCCTGCTCTATGACACTCAGCGACTGGTGCGCAAAGCCGAGGTCTATCCCCAATATGCATATGCGCCCTTTGATCCCATTAACGCGTAAGTATAAAAAAACCTATAAAATAAGAAGCTTAATGATTTAGTTATACATTGTAATTTTATTGCAGTTCAATGTCTATCTACTTGGATGTATTGAATATATTCATAAGGATTGCGACCATTATGGGCGGAAACCGTAGAAACTAAATAAACTATAGCCGTTGTGTGATGCAGAAAGCTTATGAATAATGATAAATAAATGTTTAAATAAAGTTATATTTTTAAATGTAGGCTAAATAAGCCATAAATGTAAATGTATTTTAATTTGCATAATTTTAGTCGTTATGTTCAGCTTTTGTGCAACAGCGGTATCGATGCAGTTTACCGTCTATCGTTATCGACTATCACACAGCGCATAAACGTTTGACAAAATGTATAATCTTGTCTGTTTGTTTAGCGAATTTAATCACGTAATATGTAACAGGTGACAGCCCATATATGTAGTTTCGTAAAAACTAAGAATTTAAAAATTCTTTAATTTCACTTACAACAGCTGTTTGCATATTGCGATATGTGGTGATATATCGCAACAACATCAGGGTGCTATCGTGTTAAAAGCGTTGTAAACGATGTATGTATATACGTCGGCAGGACAATGCGAAATACCAGTTGTACAGGATATATGAAAAAGTTTGAAGCTTAAAATTGGTTGCCTTAGCAGCAGTGTCACACAAATTTAAAATCTCATTTCGAGCACTCACAAATCCGACAACTCAGCAGAACAGTACATACTGCATTCAAACATATACATATTTTGGTTGGTGATATTAAATTTAATTATAATTGCTCTGCAAATATTAAGTGCATTAACGTGTTGCAGGTGCGAATACAACAAACAGCAAGTAGACGAACCTTTTCTTCAGGCTACAAATCGCCAACGACACCTGAAACGGGTAATTGCCACATAAGTCGCCAGCCTCGAAAATTAGACCAGGCTCAGACGCTCAGACAGACCGCGCCCTGCGTCCTGCTCTCTTTTTTATACGCCGGCAAATCGATAAACGATAACATTTGCAAAAAAAGATTTTTTCATTCACAGGCACAGTATCAGCAAGAATTTCGCAGCCGGCAGAAGCAAACGCAGCGATTCAGAGGAAACTAACCCAAAACAGTCAATTGAGAGAAGAAGAAGCAGAGGATTGGGAAATGGAGCGTCGTTATTTGAAGAACCCGTTTGCGGACTTCTCGGGCGGCGAGAGTACGCCCTTTGCCACTGACGAGGAGCACATTAAAACATTGATATGCACCTATGTGGATGACATTTTGGAGCACTGTCATCCCAACAACGATGAGGAGGACAATCGCGGTGATTTGTATGTGGGAAATGCAGGCATTGCCTATATGTTCTGGAAATTGCACACCTGCGAACAGACGCGTGATCTCTATCCAGGACTGGAGCACGCTGCCGCCTTCATTCGAAATGCCAAAGTGAATGCCAAGCGCTACAAGAAGCGGTCAGCTGAACGCTATTCGTTTCTTTGCGGCAATGCTGGAATCTATGCCGTCTCCGCGGCCATTTCCCAAGAGACCAAGGACACTGAAGCGCTGTCCAACGATTTGGCGAACTTCAAGTCGGGCATACCATCCAGCAAGGAGTTTATGCACACCAAATACGGCTGCGACGAAATACTCGTTGGCCGTGCTGGCTACCTCTCCGGCTGCTATTGGCTAAACGATGTACTGCCCGAGAAGAAGATCACCGATGACGACCTGAACTCCATTTGCCAACTGATCATCACCAGCGGCCGTGAGTACAGCAAACTAAACAACTCACCGCTGCCGCTTATGTATCAGTATCATGGCACCGAGTACTTGGGAGCTGCCCATGGTCTATGTGCCATATTGCACATGCTGCTGGACAGTCCCTGGTTCCGCAACGTGCCCATTTCAGCGCCGGCGACAGAGCTGCGGGACATTAAGCGCTGCATCGACTACTTTCTGGAGTTGCAGGATAGCGAGGGAAACTTTCCAGTTGCGCTGGAGGATTTGCGCTCCGGTCGGGACAAGCGTTTGGTCCATTGGTGCCATGGTGCACCCGGTGCCGTCTATGTGCTGGCCAAGGCTTATTTAATATTCAAAGAGGATAAGTATCTAATTGCGCTGCGTCGCTCCGCCGATCTTGTCTGGAAGAAGGGATTTCTACGCAAAGGGCCGGGCATATGTCATGGCGTTGCGGGCAACGCATACGTCTTCTTGCTGCTCTTTCGCTTGACCAACGAAATGAAGTACCTGTATCGAGCACACAAGTTTATGGAGCTGCTGACAAACTCGGAGTTTAAGCAGCGTGCTCGTATTCCCGATCGCCCACACAGCCTGTACGAGGGTGTCGCCGGAACAGTTTGCTTTCTGGTCGATCTGCTCGAACCAGAGCAAGCATACTTTCCATTCATGGATGTCTTTCACTAGACATGCCAATAACCACCCCTACGCCCAATACCTCACCCCCCATTTGCTCAGTCCAAACAACCATTCCAATATTATCAGGGAGTTCTTTACCAATTTTCTAGTCATCATTTATTTTTTGTACTTTTGTTTTATGCCTCATTCGCTCGTTGCCTTTGCCAACACAGGGATCCCCCATGTGAGGATTGTTTACAGATCTCAATACCCTCCCACTCATACCCCGCCTCTGCCTTTTTTATTCTATAATTGAGTGCATGGCGCCAATCACCGAACGCAGAATGCTCTTTATCATTCTCATATCAAAATTCTCTGTGCTTTAAGCTAAGCAATTAATAATAATACGCATATATTTATATACACAATACATAATTATACATACATAAATACAATATATATTTATATACAATACTTACAAAAATACTTGCATAAAACTTACATACACACAACATATACTGTGCTTTATACCTACGAGTAACTCCATGAAGAGCTCCAAATTCTATTGTCAATAAAGGTTATACTACTACATAAATTTGTGTGAAAGACCTCCAATTACAAAATAACGCCATCTACATATTATGCAGCCATATAGCGCCATCTATCGGTTTCATTCCAGCTATTGACCTGATATCGATTAAAAACATTAAAGTATGTCAGGTAAACCTCTTTTTACGCCGGCGTTCCGTTCCAAGAAAAACAGGCGTAAAATGAAGCAAGTATAATAGACGCTATAAGGTTAGGTTCCTTTTCAAAAATGTCCGTTAAATTCATATCCTATATGCTCAAATATTAAAAATAAATGTTGAACGCAAATAAATTATAATAAAAATAATAAATAAAGTTTAAATTCGACTACGGCGCTCCAACCGGCGTAATCGGCGTAAAACGAGGTTTACCTGTACATGTATACGAATGAAGCGAATGCTAATAGAAATACCATATAAGAGGTAGATATTGCATTCAAAAAAGAAAACGGAATTTGAAATGGTCTCATTTATTATCAGATGATATTTGATGGAGCTAACTACAAAAGTTTGGTCAGTCATATGACACTGATATCTGCAGTAAGTATTAGTTTTCTTGTTTCACAGTCATTCGATAAGGGTTTTTAGTGCCCGTCAGTCGCAATATAGCCAGCACTCGGATTAGGCCTACTTTCAACATCAAAACCAAAAAAGAAACACCTCGCAACCACTCTTTTGTAGTAGCACATGATGGGTGGGAACTACCTCTGGTCACTGTCAGTGATCCTTATCTGGTTCGCCAATTTGCCGGAGACTAGATCCGAGGATCGATTTCCTCTAACCATAATACACATTAACGATTTTCATGCCAGGTAAGTCACTGAATGTCAATTCACAACTACAATTCCATTATCACTATAATATAAGCATGTTTGTATATATATGTACATACATATATACATCACTATCAGAATCTGATTCAAGTCATCTGGTGGAGTACCCATATAATACATTCATATGCCATGCCATCGGCAAAAGCCGTAAACAATCATAAACATGTGCGACGTTTATTAGGCACTTCATTATACACATGCTTTGCCATCGATAAGAGAGCGCCACCCCTTCCCAACCCCTTGCCTACCACCACCTGTAGTCAAATTTTCCCCATTTCGTTACGTTTAACCGGAATTTCAGATTCGAGTCAACAAATGAGGGTGGAGGCATCTGTGAGGAGGGGAACGGATGCATAGGTGGCTATGCCCGTACCGTTTACACGGTAAGGCGACTCCTGGACGAGCAGAAAGATCACAATCCCATCTACATTAATGCGGGCGACAGTTTCCAGGGCACACTCTGGTACAACATCGGTCGCTGGAATGTTACCCAGGAGTTTCTTAACTTACTGCCAGCGGATGCAATGGTATGCAATGCTTCGAACAATCTTCTTCAGATCTCTACTACCCCTAATACGTACTACACTTGCACAGACACTGGGCAATCATGAGTTCGATAATGGCATCGAGGGTGTCGTGCCCTTTCTCAAGACTTTAAAAACTAACATGCTGGTTGCTAACATGGATTGTGCCCACGAACCCACCATGGAAGGCCTCTATCAGAAGTCCAAAATCATTGAGCGGAGTGGTCGCAAGATCGGATTGATTGGTGTTATCCTTGAAACAACATACGTAAGTACATAGAGATGATTGATTTTATTATTTTCATTCAACGCATTAACTATTTGTTCTTGTTAAATCTAAGGACTTGGCCAGTACGGGTAAATTGATCTTCCGTAACGAGAGCGAAACGATTCGTGAGGAGGCAAAGTTGTTGATGGATCAGGGTGCCAATATCATCATTGTTATCTCGCACTGCGGCTACGATGTGGACAAAGAGATTGCTGCTAATGCAGGAGATGTCATCGACGTCATTGTTGGCGCCCACTCGCACACTTTTCTCTACACAGGAGATGTGGCACCGGGTCCGGACAGGCCTCGTGGTGATTATCCCACGCAGGTGTACCATCAGCCTAGTGGCCACAGGGTACTTATTGTTCAGGCGGGCGCCTATGCTAAATATGTTGGCAATCTAACGGTTTTCTTCGATGCCAAAGGAGACGTACTTGACTTTGAGGGTGCACCTATATACATGGGAAAGGATGTACCAGAGGGTAAGTAACTTGAACTTCTTACAAGAAAGCATCATTCATTGGGAGCACTAGCTGGCATAATTTAGGAGAGCTAGGGATTTCTATCACTTATTGGCCTGATTTCGCAAAAGACTAGTTTTGGGTCGACGGGCTGGACACCAATATTTACATGAATTTGAAATGATTTAGAGCCATGTCTTCTTGTTTAGATGAAAAAGTGCTGAATGCATTGCAACCCTGGAAAGAAATCATTGATGCTTCGGGTAATGTGGTCGTCGGGCGTACCATGGTTGATCTAACCAAAGGTGATTGCAGCAACAGGGAATGCAATCTGGGCAACTTTTTTTGCGATGCAATGGTCCACACGGTGAGCATTGAACACCTTTACATCTGCACACCTCCCACCACCCAAAGTTATTATTTGACTAATTACAGTTCACGGGTCTAACACCCTTTGAGGGAAAAGCATGGACAAATGTGTCTATTGGACTGGCAGGTACAGGTGGACTGCGCGTTGCACTTTTGCGAGGCAGTAAGTTGACTAAAATCAAAATTCTACAAAAATCCAGCTCTTAGTACCCTATCATAGATCTGACATATGCACACATGGTCACAATGTCGCCATTTGAGAACAAACTGGTGGCCTACAATCTGCCCGGCAGTAAAATCGTTGAGGCTCTGGAGTATGGGGTAAGCAAGATTGATCTGGCGAATGGGATAACCAGCTCGCAGTACTTTCTCCAAGTTGCCGGCTTAAAGGTAACCTACGACTACACCAAGCCAGTCAATTCACGCGTAGTCTCTGTCCGAGTGCGCTGCTCTGATTGTGATGTTCCCATTTATGAGCCACTGCAGCTGACTAAGTTGTATCGGATTGTCACCGGGGATTTCCTGCACGGTGGCGGCGATGGTTTCTCTATGCTCGCCCAAGGCACAGACGTTCAGTAAGCATCGTCTTCTTTCTTGTCAATGATCATTGCAAAATGTTCTCTCTCTTGCAGAACTAGCATTACAGATCTGGAGGCGCTTCTCTCCTATACCGAACACATTGATCCCGTCTATACGGGTCTTGAGGGTCGGATAACAGTCCTTAAATAAGCTCCTTTTATACTTATATTTTGTAAATAAATGTTTTTAGCTTACTTAATTGAAGCTCTTTCCTGTTATTCATCAAGTATTTATATTTATTGGTGTTATATTTCCTTTAATACCTAAGTGGGTTTATGGGCTTAAAAGTCAGCCAATATGTCAGTTATAGTCAATCAGCCAAGCTATAAGCCATTCTATCAATCATATAGTCATATTCCCAGTGAAATGATAAGTAATAATTGACTTTCATTTTCAAGCCAACGACGTTCTCTCAGCTCTAAAACCCTGGCAGGACCTTTTGCAAGAGGAATCCAATCGGATTGTGGGCATCAGTCGGGTCCAATTACAACAATCGGAATGCTCGCGAGGCGAATGCAATTTGGGCAATTTCTATACAGATGCCATGCTTTATGCAGTGCGTATAAATATATATGTATAGTTAAATCAAAGATGTTTCCTAATCCTTAAGTCTTTACAGTTTGTTAAAGGTGCATCTGCGAAGGCGAACAATTGGAGCAATGTGACAATAGCTTTGACTAGCCAGGGCAACTTCCGTGTGGCCATACCAGCGGGCAGTAAGTCCAATTGAAATCAATCTTAGTACTACATAATATCCTTTTTGATAGACATAACCTATAAACAGTTAGTAGCCATGTGTCCGTGGGAGAATCGTTTATATGCTTTGACCTTGCGGGGTGAGCATCTGTGGCAGCTACTGGAGGACAGTGTAGCCTCAATGAATGCGAGTCTGTCTATGCCATCATCCAAGCGTTTCCTGCAGGTCTCTGGTCTAAGAATCACCTACAATCTGAAATTTAAACCGGGACAACGTATTTCCAAAATGCTGGTGCGTTGTGCCAACTGTTCCATACCTCATTACGAGCCATTGCAACGGCACTTGAATTATCGACTGGTGGTCATGGAATATCTGGCCAATGGAAAGAACGGGTTCTCTCTTATAAGCAATCATGCAAAGGAGCTTGAGTAAGTAAATTTATAAAAACATACATTGCTGCACGAAACTCACGAATATACTTCACAGACAGGGACCCTTTGATTTAGATGCTTTAATGGAGTACATGAGTATGGTTGGAATAATAACTGCAGGAATAGAGCAAAGAATACAAATAAGCAACTCCTAAATGCAATGTACGTTACAGTTTCGTTCATTTAAATAAAGTTTCACAAATTTCTTATCGATTAATCGTATTGAAAATAAGAAGCGATATTTTAGTAATACCTTTAAACGATTTTTATGCTTTCCCACTGCGGTCACATTGACAAGTTTACTCATTTCAAAGTCTTGTTAAGGTTAGGAGTCCGGCTGCGGCATAATTCAAGCAAGTGAGCTTGTTAATTGACATCAAATTGAATCGGAAATTTCATACAAATTTTTTTGTGAAGTCTATTCATAACAAATAAAAAGCAGTATCAAAGTAAGTAAAATTTTAAAATATATTTTTACGTAAATACCGCGTGTGTCCGAAAAAGTTGCATTATCATTGTTGTGTGCGCATTTTGTGTGTTATATAAGAGGTATAGAGCCGGCAAAGCGAGCGTCAAACTATTTTCTAGAACCTTCCAACCTAATAAGACTTAATTAAAAAGCAAACGCACACGTAAATTATTCACATTAGACACATTCTGCATGCGCTCCTCTTCCATTAGTTGCTTTCATTCGAAACGCTATAATTCGTATTGGAATTGTCTTCCCAACGCACACATTCCCATACACTCACGTAACAGCGAGCGCACATGTTTTTTTCTTTGCCGGTTTTCTGTTGCAAGTTGATTTCATAATTTGCAATGTGCTTGAAAGAGACATTGAGTTTAAAGCATTTATTGCTAATTTGTGATAGGCCTGCACTTGCACACAATATGTCATAACATCCCAAAATATTGCATCAACACACAAACACACACATGCGTACATATTTGGGGTTACATAAATGATTTGTTCTGGAAGAGTTTCTCTCGCTCGAACGTTATCGAACACCACTGCAAAGGGGGTCTTATCTCTATAGCGGCTAAATAAAATGATTTTATTCAATGAAATTGTAGTGAAATCCAATTGCTAGTTTATTTCACTGTAAGAGCAGCACGTGTTTAGTACTTAGTTGTTCTATTTCAATTACTCTCTGCTTGTGTGGTGCTCATCGATAGTTTCTTATTAACGTTTCGCAGATGTTCCGCTTACCAATTTCACTTGCACGCTCCAACATCAGCCGCCAGCTGGCGCTGCGCAGCTATGCAAAGGATGTCAAGTTCGGTGCCGAGGTGCGCGCCATGATGCTGCAGGGCGTTGATGTGCTTGCCGACGCGGTGGCCGTGACCATGGGTCCCAAGGGTCGCAACGTAATCATTGAGCAATCTTGGGGCTCACCCAAGATCACCAAGGATGGCGTGACCGTGGCCAAGGCCATTGAGCTGAAGGACAAGTTCCAGAACATTGGTGCCAAGCTTGTGCAGGATGTAGCCAACAATACCAATGAGGAGGCCGGCGATGGCACCACCACAGCTACAGTGCTGGCACGTGCTATTGCCAAGGAAGGATTCGAGAAGATCTCAAGGGGTGCCAACCCCGTGGAGATTCGTCGCGGCGTCATGTTGGCCGTGGACACCGTTAAAGACCATCTAAAGAGCATGTCGCGTCCAGTTAAGACGCCCGAGGAGATCGCCCAGGTGGCAACAATCTCGGCCAACGGTGACGTGGCCATTGGCAAACTCATCAGCGATGCCATGAAACGTGTGGGACGCGATGGTGTCATTACCGTCAAGGATGGCAAGACCCTTATCGATGAGCTGGAGGTGATTGAAGGCATGAAGTTCGATCGCGGTTACATCTCGCCCTATTTCATCAACTCATCGAAGGGTGCCAAGGTAGAGTTCCAGGATGCCCTTCTGCTGCTGTCCGAGAAGAAAATCTCCTCGGTGCAGAGCATCATTCCGGCTCTCGAGCTCGCTAACGCACAGCGCAAGCCTTTGGTTATCATTGCCGAGGATATCGATGGCGAGGCTCTTAGCACTCTGGTGGTGAATCGCTTGAAGATTGGCCTTCAGGTTGCCGCCGTCAAGGCACCCGGTTTCGGTGACAATCGCAAATCCACATTGACCGACATGGCTATCGCCTCGGGCGGCATTGTTTTCGGTGATGATGCCGATCTTGTCAAACTAGAGGATGTCAAGATCAGTGACTTGGGTCAAGTGGGTGAGGTGGTTGTCACCAAGGATGACACACTGCTGCTCAAGGGCAAAGGCAAGAAGGAGGATGTGCAGCGTCGCGTCGATCAGATCAAGGAACAGATCACCGAAACCACATCCGAATACGAGAAGGAGAAGCTACAAGAGCGTCTGGCTCGTCTTGCCTCCGGCGTTGCTCTTCTGCGCGTTGGTGGCTCCAGCGAGGTGGAGGTAAATGAGAAGAAGGATCGCGTCCATGATGCACTCAATGCCACACGCGCTGCCGTCGAAGAGGGTATCGTTCCCGGTGGTGGCACCGCTCTGCTGCGTTGCATTCCTAAGCTGGATGAAGTTGCTACCCAAAATGAAGATCAGGTTAACTTAACTCAATTATTTACTCGACTGAACAGCTTAACAATCTCTCGCTTATTGTTCACAGATCCTCGGCGTTGACATTGTGCGTCGCGCTCTACGCATGCCATGCATGACGATTGCCAAGAACGCTGGTGTCGATGGCGCCATGGTCGTGGCCAAGGTTGAGACCCAATCCGGTGATTATGGCTATGATGCGCTCAAGGGTGAATATGGCAATCTGATCGAGAAGGGCATCATTGATCCCACCAAGGTGGTTCGCACTGCTATCACTGATGCTGCTGGCGTTGCTTCGCTTCTGACAACCGCTGAGGCTGTTGTCACTGATTTGCCTAAGGATGATGCTGCTCCTGGCGGTATGGCCGGCATGGGAGGCATGGGCGGCATGGGAGGCATGGGCGGTATGGGTGGCATGATGTAAACAACAAAAACACAAACCAAACACATCAGACACACCTACACACACACACACACACACCATTCATATATTTAGATACATGTTATGCAAACAACGCCAAACTACGAGATGCGGGCAATCTTTAACTACACTTACACAACGTTAACAACAACAACATACAGAAACACACATACACATTTACCCGGAGAAGGAAGGTAGAACAGGATTCATGATACTTAAATTACTCCTCTCACTCTCGCGTTGAGAGTTTTGCTAAGCATTTAAACACTTCATTCGAACATTTTCATTTTGCTGCTTTGGGTTGTCCAAGCGTGTGTTGTGTGAGCTAATCCCTCCCCCTATCACAACGCGTGGAATTATATTTGTCCTGATCTCGTATGTTGGCGTTGCAGCATTCTCGTGTATTTAACGTTTCTTTCTTTTAAACTATTCCTTAATACTATTTTTTTTACATGTTATATATGTAAATGCAAGAAGTACCGTTAGTTGTAAAATACAAAATACAAAACAAAAAAAATTAATAAATTACAAAACAAAAAAATAGTTATGTAAATGTGTATTTGAATGTTTGTTGGTGGAATGTGGAATGTTGTAGAAAGCTTATAAAAGGAATGTTTTTAATGATATAACTTGCGACTTTGTACAGACAATGCCCCAAATCTATAATTCACATAGTTCGTATCTGCAAAAAAGCTGGAAGATGAATTGGCTCCAATCAGCCGAGTGCAAAATGCATGCTAAGAAAATGCTGGATCAACAAACTCAACTGGATCAGAATCGAAATCCTTGCCTGTAAATTTTCCTTGCACGAAGGCTCCTTCAGGGGCAACGTACCAACATGCTGGTTTAATGGTTAAGGGAATTTACTGTCTGGATACATAAACTAGATCATATTTCATGTTATTATATTTTTATAACAAGAAACTAGTTTCCATATCGGCTAAGCTTGCAATGCTGATCCATACCCAGTAATTTAAAGCGGAAATAATTAACAGTTTCTTTCAAATGTTATACAAAGCATTTTACTGACAAATCGAATGGGGGAGGTACAAAGGTAATCTAATATTTATAGCTTTATTCTTAACTTTAAAATATATATGTACATAACTATATATATATATATATGTCTATGTGCTTATATGAGCACAACCAATCAATCAATAGTCAATCAATCAATCAAACAAGTCCATGGTTTCTAGTAGAGCTCCGATTTTTTCATGATCGCCTCAACGAGAGCTTTAAAAGTGTCCTCGATCATTGTGATATGAAGCTGAGCATCGCGATAAGAACACAACTTGGCGCTCTCCGTTAAAGGCATTTGCATTGTGGTGACACCCAGTGAAGATTGCGAATGAAGGCTGCGTCCGGTGCTCATCAAAATGTTGACACAATCGTCGACGAGTATGGGAAACGTTTCGACAAAACGCACCATGGCTGGCAGCACATTCTTGAGATACTTGCACTTGGCCGTCGAGGTGAGCAGCGAGAGCGTCGTCTGGATCACATTCAGACAGAACTTGGAGACGCCCAAACTCTTGGGTATAGAGTAATTAAGCACCAGATGCGATGTCAATTCAATGGTGAACAGCTGCTTATCCATTTCGGTAACATTGAGAAACTCATGAACGAAATCAATACAAATATGCATCGATGGCACGCTGGCCACAATCATGGGTATCACCGCCTTGGGATATGTTTGAAAGTGAACTAGCTTGGCCAGCGATGGCTCCGAAATGAATGCCTGATGTACATATGTGCCAATAATGCCCTGTATCTCTCTCAGCTCCAACACTGCCACACGCGTCTCCGCCTTGCTTTCCATATACTCCAACACCTCGAGCAATATGTGCACGGCGGCACTCTCCTGCGATGCAATCAATGTTGTCTTAAGCTCCTCGCGATCTGCATCCGTTTGCACCAGACCATTCTTGTCCAGCACCTGCTTTTGCTGCATATGCACATTGAGATAGGTCTTAGATGCGGCCAGACTACCCTTTAAAATGCGCAGCAGTATAACCAGCATATATGGTGAACAGTACACATGACGTGGACAACTATAAGAGAGAGAGAGAGAGAGAGAGAGATTAATTAAACAATTTGATGTCTCGCTCTAAACAAACTTACCCCATCACATCCATGGGCTCGAGAAAGCTTTCGTTGGCAAAGGTGCGTTGTCTTAGTGTATCCGAATTGTTGCTAATGGAACGCAAGGACATAATCCAGAATGTGGTTGGCAGGACAGCATTGAGACGCAGCCAGAGATCATAAAACAGCTCCTTGACAAATCTTGGCACATCCTGCTCAAAGACAATTGGCAAATGTTTGACCAATGTATGCGCATATTGAGCCAAAGATTCGGCTGGCAGCTGCAGCAGACGCTTGAACACCTGAACCGCACGCTGTGGTTTCGTTAGAAGCGTATCCAAAGCGTCTTGGAGCAGTTCCGGCCTGAGGTCATAACGACTGGGATCCAGAGGATCGTGGCAAGTACCGAATGCATTGCTAACCGACAGCAAATAATGTGTCTCCACCTCAAGCCAATCATCGACCATGCTCAAATGCGGATAGTTGGAGATGATGAGCCGCAACAACGGATGAAAGAGTGACAGATAGTCGCTATGATACTGATGAGCCTTTTGTACCAGATACTTGAGCGGTAGACCGCCCATTAAATTGTTGGAATACTCTTTGTGCTTGCGTCCACCGACAGCGCTGAGATTCATCAGACGCGTATCCTCGTACAGCATCAGATAGTAGATCATCAGAAGCTGTGATGTTAGCGGACAGGCGACCGCCACATTTGCAAGCTCATCACTGGCCGCCAGTGGTTGCATTTCTTCCGCAAAGATGGTAAGTGGTGATTTGCGAAATATATGGAGAATCTCGAGTTCGGTGAAAGGACGATGCATATGATCGACATTCATTTTGCCTGCGGGATTTGGTATGATAAGCGTATTGACATACACTTCCACCAGTGCAGGCATCACCGGATGCACGGGTCGCACTGAGCTACAGATCTGCTTGAAGATCCATGACTTAATTGGCACTTTGTGCTTGAGAAATGTGCGAGACTTGAGCAGCTGGTGGATACAGTGGACGGGCAGGTAGCCGGGAATTGTGCCATTCAATTGAGGCGTCACAGGAACCCTGACTGCGTGCAATGCAACCACCTGCTCCGTGAACAAATCCTGTGTGAAAAGCTGCTTGATACGATTCGTACTATTTGGCCGTATGGGTATCTTCATGGCCAGCGTGGAGCAGACCATTTCACTGATGGCCGTTATCTGATTGCTATGGAAGTGTATCGCTAGCAGCAGCAACATCTCGCCAAGGGAACTGCTTGTGCCCGAGCGCTTGCAGAAGAAGGCATCCTCCCTGATGAGCCACTGCAGCCATTCGACAGCCTTATTCTCCAGCGCTGTGGTGGACACCAGCGATGGACATGCAATAAGCATGCATAGTGCCAGCGTTACAAAGCGCACACCCGACGGTGTCGCCTTTGGCGAACTGGTGACAAGTTGGGAGAGGGCATTGATCTCATCATCGTTGAACTTAAGTCCACCAATGCCACGAAGAGCACAATAGAGGCGCAATAGTACCGCTCCCTGCAGATTGAAATCCTTTAGTTCGGCCGCTTTTGTAGTGAGCTTTGTTATCTTATGCAGCAGCTCCACGCGCACCAGATTCAGTGCATCTCCCTTACGCTTCTGACTCGTCCGAATGTAGACCGCGAACCAAGAGCGCAGGTTCTGATCGTTACCCAGTAGCAGACCAGTGAGAAAAGCAACCTAACCAACAAACACAAGAATATTTTAATGAGAGTTCTCAAAGAGTTTTAGGTTAATATTCGCTCATACCAGATCATCGGGATGCTTGAGCGCTAGCTTGAGCATGAACGAAGGCACTTTCATCATATCGACGCACATGGAGCGATTGGCCAGCGCCTGTGATGGATTCATTTCGCTGAGGGACATCAGCAGGAGCAGTCGCTGTTTGCCATCGCCACCCTCTTCGTCGCTGTAGTTGGCTATAACATGGGAGACGACATCGCGATAGCAATCCGGAAAGTTGGCGACCAAAGCGCAAATAATGCGATAACCATTGGGCACCGTGACAAGAGCATCCACCAGCTCCAGTATGTTGAGCAGCGAGGGTAGCTCGGCAAGAGCAATACACAGAATGTCGACAACCTCCTCCAAATAGATGCCATCATCGAGTATTTCCATGTGTACCGGCTGTCCATTTGACAATAATGCTGTTGATAATGATGATGATGATGGCTTTGGTTCGGCAACGGATCCAGAACCAGATCCAGTTCCAGAGCCTGAACCGGATGCAGAGCTGGGGGAGGCAGTGCCAGATACTTGTTGCTGCAGACTGAAAATCTCTGAAAGAACAACACGCACCTTACGTGCTACATCCGCACGCTCAAATCCAAGCGCAATGCCTGACTGCAATCCATACTCTGGTTGTGGCTGGGATTCACTGAATTCATCGTTGCCATCGCCATTGCCATTGCCATTTCCGCTGTTGGCGCTCGAGGATTTCTGTCGTACTGCTAGCTCCTTTTTAAGATCGTTCTCGAGCTCATGATAATTGACTTGCAGGTAGGATACAATGCTGTTCACCACCTCGATGCCAATGAGAACGGCGAGGATTTCTTTGCGAGACTCCATCGAGGATGTTGTGTTATCGAGCGGCGAGAGCAGGCTCATTCGCACAAGCGAGGGCAGCACTGGTCTTATCTCTAGCTCCGGATAACTCGCTAGCAATGTTATGTCCAGATTCTGCATGGCGGCAAACACACGCTCCGAGACATCATAGAGCTGCTTCTCCTCCTTTTCGTTCGGGGCAGGCATGTCTGATAATTTGCGTGGGCGGGCGACGGCCGCCGGCTGCCAATAGAACCTGCTGCTAAATTGCCGCAATTGTCGCGTATCTAAGGCTAAATCTTTCGCTTTTAGCCGGTCGGATGCACCTCCGCATCGGTGGTAAATTTAATGAATGTATTAAAGCTGCGGTATCGCGATGGTATCGATATCGATTATAAAAACAAATTTGGTATAATTTAGCGCGATGTCAAAATTTTTAACTGAAAGTTTAAAATTAAGTATTAAACTTGGTTAAGCAAATATAATTTTAACAATCTTAAAATGTTTGGAAAAAAAAAGTCTGTGTACATTAGCATTGCGATTATTACCAGGGCAAAGGTGTTACCAACTCATAAGTTTGTGCTGCCAACTTGCTTATGGAATGTATCGAGCATTTATATTTTTTATTTTTTATTAAAAGACAGCCTCATCGATGTATCGAAGTTGCGATGTTTAATTTTCTCTGATACATACATTTTCCATTCGTATTCAGCAGTCACTTTTTTTTTTACTCGCAAGTGAAGTTCGACCGCAAAGAATAAATGTGAATAAAATTTTAATTAACGTGAAGAACCTATATGAATTGTGTGTTTTATGAATCAATTAGGGAAAATTGAACAGCAAGTTTGCCGAGTAGGTAAGTGAAAGTTGCTTAAAGTGCAGTGGAAATAAGCGGCAAATGGAAAATCAAACGTCGGGAAATAGACCAACGCCCAGTAGTAGTACCAAATTGTACCGTACACCAACCAGTGCTTAGTGACAAGAAGAAGACTTAGTGAGCCAAAAAGTATCTCAAAGTTTTAAATGTGGGACAGCTTGTGTGTAACTTTAGTCGCTTTTAAATGACTGATATATAATCCATGTATATATGCATGCATGGATACACGATCACACGTTCGGTACGTATGTATGTTTGTATTTATGTACATACGTACATAATAAAAACATCATCGATTAAAATTGCCTGCCCCCGACTATCGCAGTCGCTGCTGCCGTTGATGACATCATTCGGTGTTTTCAGTTCGTTTAGTATCTGAGATGTGAGAACGTAGCATAGAGTCAGTCGATTCGAGTGTTGAGTGGTACTGTGTACTGTGTGTGTGTACTACATATTTACGCTTATGCCGTTTAATAAAATTAAGCGAATATTTCTTGCTGTACAAAAAGTGAATCGAAAATAAACTTAAACATAAAATCAAAACAAAAATATGACACACTCAAGTGAATGAAGTATTAAAGCAACGGTACGAAAAAAAATTCAGGAGAAAAAAACTTGAGTAACATTTGCGTCAGAAATGACTGAATGAAAAGTGCGATAAAAGGCAATGTTTAATCGAGATATACAAATACAGCAACACAAACGTTCAAAAATACATATATAAATATATATATAAATTTATACATAGATGAAATGTTTTTAATCGTACACAATTAGGCACGCACACAAACGCACAATATCTATCTTTTGCTCTCTTCCTCTCTCTATCTTTATCTTTTTTTATGTGCTCACTCACACGCACATCGACAGCGAAATGCACTTTGAAATACAGTTACGTGCGCACACATACACACGACCCATGTTAAAATACCAAATCCTTCCAAGAGGTCACGAGTTGAATTGAAGTTGTTTATCGATACCATTGGAATGGGTGAAAAGCGAACGAAAAGAAAGAACGGTGATGCACTTGTCCATACATTTACATATGCGAGGAATGTACTTACGTTAACAATTTGAATTGCTTGTGCGTATAGGTTTGGCCCACCTTCTTTGTAAATGCCGCCTTCGCCTGCCTTAAACAAATGAAAAATAATCGGCCATAACTCAAACTGTACAGTTGTAAATTAATAAGCACGTATTCATAATGTAAGTATGTATGCATACATACCTGCATGTGTGTGTTAATGAGTGAGCTAGAGAAGCCTCATAGCTTGGAGCGTTCTCAAGTTAAAAACATAAAAAATATTACATTAGCTCTGTTCCGAAACAGGTTTTCCATATCTTACATACATACGTACAACAACAATATGCTATACAGAGCAAACAACATCAATTAAAATTTGGAGTTTTCACTCTGGTGGTGGTTTGCATTGAGCGTCTAGGCTGCCCTGGTTAATTTTATTGAAAGACGTCAATTGCACAACTCCCAAGCTCCAAGTCACAAGAAAACGACCGCGCCTCACTCGCTAATCAAATCAATGTGATGAACTCACTTTTAACAAGATCAATTTAAATACGCACAAACATATATTTGTATATATATATATATTATATATGTATGTGTTCGAATGACATGCAATCATAATTGCAAAGTTGCCTCTGAGCAAAGTTTAAAACCTACCCCATTTACTGGGCTAGCTTGGCCCCCTCCCCCACTCCGTCCAACTACCACAATCTGTGTGACTCGGTTTTTGGTCTCATTAGCTCTTTCTCTTTTTTTCTCTCGTTTTGAGCTTCGCTCTCCATTTTAATTTTGTGCTCTTACGAGCTGGTGCGTGTGCCGCCTGTTCGTTTGTTTGTTTGTTTGTGCTGCTTGGTGTTGTTGGTGTTTTCGCTTTGTTTTCGTTATTTTTGCTCTCTCGCTCATCTTAGTCGGTTTGTCGGCAAGTTTTAAGCTTCGTTTTTGTTATAATCAGGAAAATATTACGTAATAGATAATAGAGCTGCGTGAATGAGGATATTGATGTGTGAGTGTGCTTTTACATATGTATGTATGCATGTAAATAAAAATGTGTGCTAAATTCTTTTGTTTTTTTGAATACAATGTTCGTGCAAAATTAGCTCATTCCTCGTTGTGGGCATAAATTAAATCATCAGCAAGGCAGCAACAACAACTATAGCAGCTTTCAGTGCAGTTTGAAGTCTGATGTGTTAAATAAACAAACAAAAAAAAACAGAAGAACATAATTGCCTTAACTATGTAGCTGCATGCATACATATACTACATACATATAAACATAAATAGTTGCCATGTCTGTGTGAAGGGAATGACCTGCTCAGTTTAGAATAAAGGTCAAATAACACTTGCATAGCTGGAGAATGTTTCTTTGTACCTGTGAACATACGTACACAAGTGTGTTTGTGTGTGTACGAAAAAATTAGTTCCCATCGGTATACAGATAAAAAAAAAGTATCACTCACAACTAAACACAATTTTTTTTTTGTATCTATGAAACAATTTGGTAATTCCGATAGGTTTTTTTTTAATGCTGTTTTTTGTTGTGAATTGAATTTCCTGCAATTTCACTACTGTGCAATTTAAATCAGTGCCTTACCCCTCCTCCTAACACTAAGCCCCGCCTACAACCTGTCACACACATTGAAATCGGAATGAGAATAGCATTGCGGATGGGGCGTGATGTAATCGCGTTAACTATAAAGCCAAAATAATAGACACAAAGACAAGCAAACATACATACATAAATAAGTACAGTGAGCGACAATTGTGAACGGACTTGGACGCCAGTTGACCTAGGCGACCCGCAGGCCACTCAATGTGACGCCATTGTGTGTTTGATGAATCATCGATGGGGAAAGGGCTGTGGAAGTGGAAGGGTTAACGGGTGGATTAACGGAACTAAACACCATCGCCCAACCAGGTGTCAATTGTTTGTCACACAGAATGTAATAACAAATAAATATTTAAAGTGCTCGGTTGAAAAAAGTTGGGAAAACAAAGTATTTAAACAATTTCTGAATTTAATTAAGTAAAACTGTGCTAACTTCAATAAAGTTAATTAAGTTTTCTTTTTTTTCTTGTTTCCGCCCATCTTTATTTTATTTTTCTTGCAGTTATTTTTTGAGATTTATTTTCGGTTTGGAATTAGGAATACAAAATTGAATTCTTTGCGGTGAAAATTGTGGACTATTTGCAAGAGCTGACAAAATGACGACGGACATTTCAATTGTTCGATGGGACCCTAGCCAGGGTCCTGGCAACGAATATATCGATGAATACGAATACGATGGCGGCAACTCCAGCTCTCGCCTATTCGAGAGATCGCGCATCAAGGCACTGGCCGAGGAGCGTGAGAGCGTACAGAAGAAGACCTTTACCAAATGGGTGAATTCGCATCTGTGTCGCGTCAATTGTCGCATCGCCGATCTCTATGTGGATATGCGCGATGGCAAGCATTTAATTAAGCTGCTCGAAGTGCTATCCGGCGAACGTCTGCCCAAGCCAACCAAGGGCAAGATGCGCATCCACTGCCTGGAGAATGTCGATAAGGCACTTCAGTTTCTGCGCGAACAACGTGTCCATCTTGAGAACATTGGCTCCCACGACATTGTCGACGGCAATGCCTCACTCAATCTTGGCCTCATTTGGACGATTATCTTGCGCTTCCAGGTAAGACTCGATCCGAAGTTACCAAAAATAGTTAGCTAGAAATATAAGGATCAGCTTTTCGCTAGTGCTTATTTAGTTTTAGACCTCGAACTTATTGCTGTGTTTGGCGCATTTCTTAATAGATACAAGATATCACAATTGAGGAGGTGGACAACAAGGAGACAAAGTCGGCCAAGGATGCCTTGTTGCTTTGGTGCCAGATGAAGACCGCTGGCTATCATAATGTGAACGTACGAAACTTCACAACATCATGGCGTGATGGATTAGCCTTCAATGCAATCATACACAAACACCGTCCAGATCTGGTGCAGTTCGAAAAGCTTTCAAAGACGAATGCCATACACAATCTGAACAATGCATTCGATGTGGCCGAGGATAAGCTGGGTTTGGCCAAGTTGCTCGATGCCGAAGATGTTTTTGTCGATCATCCCGATGAGAAATCGATCATAACCTATGTCGTCACGTACTATCACTACTTTAGCAAACTGAAGCAGGAGACGGTACAGGGAAAACGTATTGGCAAGGTAGTCGGAATTGCCATGGAGAACGACAAGATGATTCACGATTATGAGCACTTTACCAGCGATCTGCTCAAGTGGATCGAGACGACAATACAGTCGCTGGGTGAGCGTGAGTTTGAGAACTCATTGGTTGGCGTACAGGGTCAATTGGCGCAGTTTTCCAACTATCGCACCATCGAAAAGCCGCCCAAGTTTGTTGAGAAGGGCAACTTGGAGGTGCTTCTATTCACATTGCAATCAAAGATGCGCGCCAACAACCAGAAACCCTACACACCCAAGGAGGGTAAAATGATATCCGACATCAATAAGGCATGGGAGCGTCTTGAGAAGGCCGAGCACGAGCGTGAGTTGGCGCTGCGTGAGGAGCTCATTCGCCAGGAGAAACTGGAACAGCTGGCGGCGCGTTTCGATCGCAAGGCTTCCATGCGTGAAACGTGGTTGTCGGAGAATCAGCGCTTGGTGAGCCAGGATAACTTTGGTTTTGATTTGGCCGCTGTGGAAGCAGCTGCCAAGAAGCACGAGGCCATCGAAACGGACATCTTTGCCTATGAGGAGCGTGTCCAGGCGGTTGTTGCTGTTTGTGATGAGCTTGAATCGGAGCGCTATCACGATGTGAAGCGCATACTGCTGCGCAAGGACAATGTGATGCGTCTGTGGACGTATCTTTTGGAGCTGCTGCGCGCTCGTCGCATGCGCTTGGAGATTTCGCTGCAGCTGCAACAGAACTTCCAGGAAATGCTCTACATTCTAGACAATATGGAGGAGATCAAACAACTGCTCATGACCGACGACTATGGCAAGCATCTGATGGGTGTCGAAGATCTGCTGCAAAAGCACTCGCTGGTCGAGGCGGATATCAATATACTGGGCGAGCGTGTCAAGGTCGTTGTGCAGAACTCCCAGAAGTTCCTAAGCGATGATCCCGAATCGTATAAGCCATGCGATCCCGAGATTATTGTCTCACGCGTCCAGCAGCTGGAAGATGCCTATGCGGAACTTGTGCGCTTGGCTGTAGAGCGACGCAGTCGTCTCGAAGAGAGCCGTAAGCTCTGGCAATTCTACTGGGACACCGCCGACGAGGAGAACTGGATTAAAGAGAAAGAGCAGATTGTGTCGACAGATGAGATCGGTCATGATTTGACCACTGTCAATCTGCTGCTAAGCAAGCACAAGGCACTCGAATCCGAGATCACATCGCATGATCCTCAGCTGCAGAATGTGGCCAAGGTGGGCGCTGAGCTAATCACTGAGGGTCACTTTGGTGCTGATCGCATTAAAGATCGCCTCAAGGAGATTTTGTCCAAATGGGATCATCTGCTTGATCTAACCAAGTATCGCCGTCAGCGTCTGGAGAATGCCGTCGAATACTTCCAGCTGTTTGCCGATGCCGATGACGTAGACAATTGGATGCTAGACACGCTTCGCATTGTCTCCAGCGAGGATGTTGGCCGTGATGAGGCCAATGTCCAGTCGCTGCTCAAGAAGCACAAGGATGTTGCCGAAGAGCTAAAGAACTATGCCGAGGTCATCGATGCACTGCACAAACAGGCCGAGATTCTGAAGCTCAACGAGCCGGAGAAGGCGAATGTAGACAAGCGTCTGGATGCAATCGATACACGCTACAAGGAGCTTACTGAGCTAGCCAAGTTGCGCAAGCAGCGTCTCCTTGATGCACTCAGCCTGTACAAGCTGATGTCCGAGGCGGATGGCGTAGAGCAATGGATTAAGGAGAAGACCAAGATGTTGGATACCATGGTGCCTGGCAAGGACATCGAAGATGTTGAGATTATGAAGCATCGTTTCGAGGGCTTCGACAAGGAAATGAATGCGAATGCGTCTCGCGTCGCCGTTGTTAACCAACTCGCCCGCCAGCTACTTCATGTGGAGCATCCTAATTCGGATGAGATCCTAGACAGGCAAAACCATCTCAACCAGGAGTGGTCAACGCTTCGCGAGAAAGCCGAAGCCAAGATGGATGACCTTAAGTCCGCTCATGGCGTCCAGACCTTCTACATTGAGTGCCGCGAAACGATTTCGTGGATTGAGGACAAGAAGCGCATCCTCACCGAAACCGACAGTCTGGAGATGGATCTGACTGGTGTGATGACACTGCAGCGTCGTCTTAGCGGCATGGATCGTGATCTGGCTGCAATCCAAGCCAAACTGTCGAGCTTGGGTCGCGAAGCAGACAGCATTGAAGTAGAGCATCCAGAGGAGGCGCAAATAATTCGCGAACGTATCGCACAAATCGAACTTATTTGGGAGCAGCTGACACAAATGCTAAAAGAGCGTGACTCTAAACTTGAGGAAGCTGGCGATTTGCATCGCTTCCTGCGCGATCTGGATCACTTCCAAACTTGGTTGACCAAGACCCAAACGGATGTCGCATCTGAGGACACGCCTACATCACTGCCGGAGGCTGAGAAGCTGCTGAATCAGCATCAGTCCATACGTGAGGAGATCGACAATTATACCGAAGATTACAAATCTATGATGGAGTATGGTGAGCGTTTGACCACCGAGGGCAACACATCCGACGATCCGCAATACATGTTCTTGCGTGAGCGCTTGAACGCCCTCAAGGACGGCTGGGAGGAATTGCACCAAATGTGGGAGAATCGCCAGGTGCTGCTTTCACAGAGTCTCGATCAACAGCTTTTCAATCGGGATGCTCGTCAGACCGAGGTGCTGCTTAGTCAACAGGAGCATTTCCTGAGCAAGGACGACACACCGGTTAATCTTGAACAGGCCGAGAATCAACTGAAGCGTCACGAGGCCTTCCTTACCACAATGGAGGCTAACGATGATAAAATCAATACGCTGCTCCAAGTAGCCGACACACTTGTCGAGAAGGAGCACTTTGATGCAGACAAGATTGGCAAGCGGGCGGAGAATATTACTGGACGTCGGGATGACAATCGCCAGCGTGCTTTGGATCAGCACGAGAAGCTCAAGAATCAGGTGAAACTCCATGAATTCCTGCAGGATCTGGAGGAACTGGCCGAATGGGTGCAGGAGAAGTATGTTACGTCTCAGGATGAGACCTATCGCAGCGCCAAAACCATACACTCCAAGTGGACCAGGCATCAGGCCTTCGAGGCAGAGATTGCCGCAAACAAGGAGCGTCTCTTTGAGGCCGAAAAGTCGGCGCAAGAGCTGTCGAAGGAGAAGCCCGAATTCAAGGATGTCATCGAGCCAAAGCTCAAGGAGCTGGCCAAGCAATTCGATGATCTTGAAGTGCACACCAAGGAGAAGGGCGCCCTGCTGTTTGATGCCAATCGCGAGGTTCTCGTCCAACAGACCTGCGACGACATCGACTCCTACATTACAGATCTGGAGAGGCAGATTGTCAGCGGTGATACCGCTAACGATTTGACCTCAGTGAACATCCTGATGCAAAAACAACAAGTTATCCAGACACAGATGGCGGTTAAAGCTCGCCAAGTGGAGGAGATTGACAAGCAGACCGAATACTTGCAAAAGACGGTGCCCGAGGAGAAGATCGAACCGATTGTTGTCAAGAAGACGGCCGTTTTGGAGCGCTTTGAGAAGATCAAGGCACCGTTGCTGGAGCGACAGAAGCAATTGGAGAAGAAGAAGGAAGCGTTCCAGTTTTGCCGCGATGTCGAAGACGAGAAGCTCTGGATCGATGAGAAGTTGCCGGTCGCCAACTCAAGTGACTATGGCAACTCTCTATTCAACGTCCATGTACTCAAGAAGAAGAACCAATCGCTGGCCACTGAAATCGATAACCATGAGCCGCGCATCAATGCCATCTGCAACAATGGACGCAAACTGATCGATGAAGGTCACGAGGATGCCAAGAAGTTTGAGGCTCTAATTAGCGATTTGACTGCCAAGTGGCAGGAGCTCAAGGATGCCATCGAGAATCGTAAGAAGCATCTGTTGGAATCGGAAAAGGTGCAACAGTACTTCTTCGATGCACAGGAAGCCGAATCGTGGATGAGCGAACAGGAGCTCTACATGATGGTCGAGGATCGCGGGAAGGATGAGATTAGCGCACAGAATCTAATGAAAAAGCACGAGAATCTAGAGCAATCCGTCGAAGACTACGCAAACACAATTCGTCAGCTGGGCGAGGTGGCGCGCCAGTTCAGCAGCGACGATGTGTCCAGCGGTGATGCCGTCGCCGTGAAGCAATCTCAGCTGGACAAGCTTTATGCCGGACTCAAGGATCTGGCCGGTGAGCGTCGTGCTCGTTTGAATGAGGCACTGCAGCTGTTCATGCTGAGCCGCGAGGTCGACGATTTAGAGCAATGGATTACCGATCGTGAAGTGGTCGCCGGCTCCCAAGAGCTGGGTCAGGATTATGATCATGTCACGCTCCTCTCGGAGCGCTTCAATGAATTTGCTCGCGATACAGAGGCTGTTGGTGGTGAGCGTGTGGCAAAGGTCAATGGTATTGCTGATAATCTGATTCAGGCTGGACACTCAGACTCGGCCACGATTGCCGAGTGGAAGGATAACCTGAACGAGTCGTGGCAGGATCTGCTCGAGCTAATCGAAACACGCACCCAAATGCTGGCCGCCTCGCGGGAGCTGCACAAATTCTTCCATGACTGCAAAGACGTACTTGGCCGCATCTTCGAGAAGCAACACGGTGTCTCCGATGAACTGGGTCGCGATGCCGGTTCTGTATCGACTCTGCAGCGCAAGCACTACAACTTCCTGCAGGATTTGACAACGCTGTACTCGCAGGTGCAGCAAATCCAGGAGGAGTCTGCCAAGCTGCAGGACGCCTATGCCGGTGACAAGGCCAAGGAGATCACCAATCGGGAGCAGGAGGTTCTGCACGCCTGGGACAATCTGCAAGCCATGTGCGATGCACGCAAACAGAAGCTGGCCGACACTGGTGATCTGTTCCGTTTCTTCAACATGGTGCGCATACTCACCATCTGGATGGAGGATCTGGTACGCCAAATGAACACCTCGGAGAAGCCACGTGACGTATCCGGCGTTGAGTTGCTGATGAACAACCATCAGAGCTTGAAGGCCGAGATCGATACACGTGAGGATAATTTCAGCGCCTGCATATCGCTGGGCAAAGAGCTGCTCACACGCAACCATTACGCATCCGCAGACATAAAAGATCGCCTGAAGTCGCTTAACAACAGCCGCAATGCGCTACTCTTGCGCTGGGAGGAGCGATGGGAAAACCTTCAACTGAGTATGTTATTTATGGCATTGATTCCGTAGACTAAAGCTAGTAAACTCATTATTGTTATTTTGCGTGTTTTTGCTTGCAGTTCTGGAGGTTTATCAGTTTGCCAGAGATGCTGCCGTTGCTGAGGCTTGGCTTATTGCCCAGGAGCCGTACCTGTTGTCCTCCGAGTTGGGACACACAATTGACGAAGTCGAGAATCTGATTAAGAAACATGAGGCATTTGAAAAGTCGGCTGCTGCACAAGAGGAGCGCTTCAGTGCACTTGAGCGTTTGACAACAGTAAGTGATTGTTTTTGACCCAGATTCATACAAGCGCACAGATTTACACACATGTGCTCAAACTTATCTTGTCCAATGAAATGCTACTTGATTGATTGATTGACATACTTTATTGTTCAACTTTTCGTATTTACGTATTAACTTCTCTTTTGCACAGTTTGAGCTTAAGGAAATGAAGAGGCGTCAGGAGATGGCTGAGGAGGCAGAACGACAACGCATTAAGCAGGAGCAGGAGGCTAAGGCTGCATCCGAGGCAGCGGAGCTGGCCAAACGTGAGGCTGAGCGACGCGATGATGTTGATGTGGGCATTTCCCACGACGAATCAGGTAGGATTTATAAAGGCAATGGAATGCATTACATAATTTGCAATTTGAAATTTCACTTTTACTTATACCTTAACTTACCTCACCTCTCCCTCCCCAAAGCACGTAACCGAGGCTAAAATCCTTTCCACAAAATCATGTACAATCAATATATGATCTATCCCGTAGTGTAATCCGCACACTTGTACTATGTGAATAACCAATTAAATCTGAACATTCCATCTCATTCAATCATGCTTACAATCAACTAAACAAATCAATCGCCGGATTAACCCAAATCAACTAACCAATAACAAAATCGCAGGCGCTGCAGACTCAGCCGTTGACATTGAGCGTGTTGTCGAGGCACAAACAGGTACAACTCTTGACCATGAGAACCTTGAAGTTGATTCCTCTCTCTCTCTATCTCAACTATCTATCTCACTATCTCTATTTCTTTCAATGTTCTTAGTAGGCTTTAGAAATAATATTCATATTGTATATACATTTCGTATCGTTAGTTAGCTTATATAAAATTCAAAATGTTTCGTAATTTAATGGAAAAATGTTTTATAGAGCGTGGCGCTACACCAGCTGCTGGAGATGGTCAAGAGGGTTATGTGACACGAAAGCATGAATGGGAATCGGCCACCAAAAAGGCGTCCAACAGATCTTGGGATAAGGTAAGCGCATATTTTGTCTGCAATTCTTTCCTTCTGTTTCTTATTCAAATAATGATAATGTTAATTAATTATTGTTTTATAGGTCTATATGGCTGCACGAGCCGGACGCGTTTCGTTCTTCAAAGATCAGAAGGGTTATAAGAGTAATCCCGAATTGACCTTCCGCGGCGAACCCAGCTACGATCTGCAAGGTGCTGCTATCGAAATTGCCAGTGATTACACCAAGAAGAAGCATGTTCTGCGAGTGAAGTAAGTGCTTATCTATAAACATATCTATTGTTCGGTATTTATCTCACATCTCTCTAAAATCAGGCTTGCTAGTGGTGCTGAGTTTTTGATGCAAGCTCATGACGACAACGAGATGTCACAGTGGGTATCCGCCCTTAAAGCCCAGAGTGAATCGGCAGCTGTGGCGGCGAGCAGATCCCAGACTTTGCCAGCGACTTCACAAAAGGACGAACCAAAGCGCAGATCGTTTTTTACTTTAAAGAAAAAGTAAATTGAAATATATATAGAGCAGCTAATTAAAACATTAAAAAAATACATATATATTTTTTTCATATATTTAATGCAAAAACTTATTTCGTAAAAAAATGCAAGAAAAAAACAAGAAAAACAAGCAAAAAGTAAACGTAAACAATTATTATGCTTATCAAATTTGCACGATAAATACTGCTATTATTGATTAAACGTATGTATCTTATTTATTTAAACAAATACAAAGTAATATAAAGATAAAAAAAAAACAAGAAACAAAATGAGAACAACTCGTATATGCATTTCAATGTATTCGATAAATAAACGAATTATTCCTCTAAAGTACACGAAAATTGTTGGCATTGAATCACTACCTAAAAAAATTGAGGGTATAAAAACCAAGGCAATTATTGAGGATAAGTATTGGGCTGCTTTCCCCTGTGCCAGTTACAGTTTGGGGTTGATTTATGTGAGAGGGTGCTGCCTGCTTTATTAAGTTCGATGATGAGGTCATCACATAGTTTGTTTTTTTATTTTTCCAAAACGAAAAGCTTATACATATTCTGCTGTGTGCATGGAGTCAAGGCTAGGCTAAGTGGTTGGACAATGATGCCAGATCAATAGTTGCAGCTCAAGTGAGCATTGTTATTATCAGCATTTAAATGAAAACTGTGTGACCTGGTTTGAGTGCATTTGCCGCGCGAGGACAAACTGCATTTTGAAAATGTAAACATATGGCCAGTGCTGCCAGATGTTGCGTTCGATACAGCGAACAATTGCATATAAATCGATAAGAGCTCTTCACAAGCAAGTTGGCAGCCTTGTTCGCGTGCAAGCAGAACAACGGCGACTATTAATTGATTAAATACTTCTTAGCTAGCTTAAGAGATGCAACAAACGAACAATCAAATTGGTGAACTTACTTAACAATGTGAGGCCACAGTGCGTTCAAAGAGCGTAGCATAAGTGCTAGTGTCATAAACAGACATACATATTATGGTTCAACCTCAACTTAAACCTTTAGAACGCAACCTACCCAACTCACAATGGCAACGAAAAAGAAAACTACGAATCATTCTAAGCCAAATCCACTAGTTTTTGTGCGTGCATAAGTGTGTGTTGGTGTTGGTGTGAATGTATGTATTTGCATTTGTGTTTGTGTTGAGTTCTGTGCGTGTGTGGGTCTGACGACATTGACAGCCTGCAACCACAGTCCCTGAGACCGCCCACCCCTGCACCACCCACAACTACAAGAAACGCAGCTAGTAACCGAAGCACTTCTTCTCTTCTTGTTCTTACCTCGTCCACAACAGAAATCAACCAACGAAAATCAACCGAAAAGCTTAATAGAAAAACAAATAATAAATGTGCCATGATATTATTACTGTTGTTCGAAGCAGCAGACGTTGCAGGAGTTAATTTTCGTGTTATACCATATACCGAGACTAGACACTAAGAGAAACAAGGATACTTTAATTTAACACCTTTTCTCCTACGCCCACATTCACAATGTTTAATCGGTTGGGCAACGCTGGCGCTAGCACTGGCTCTTCAGCTATTCCTCCTGCTCCTGCATCAGCTGCTCCTCCTCCTCTTGCTTCAGCTTCAGCTGCAACTAATCCTGCACCTGCTGCCAGCGGAACAGAGGTGCCTGCTTCGATCTCCAGTGGAGTTGTACCGATCAGTGATCTCTATTTGCGTCCACTACCATATCTGGACGCCAAATGGCTGCGCGCCGATCTCATTGCCTGCCTGCGCAACGCCTCCGAGGGCTCGGTGCTCTGGAATCATCTTATCCAGGATTGCGAGCTAGTGTCCTCGCCCTCCGCCCCCCTCGTCAATACCCGCGGCAATCTATCGTATCTCGGAGACGATGGCAAGCACTATTGCGGCGCTCAAGCGCTCCAATGCGCCTGCTGTCAACCTGAATACTGCGGCCCCCTCTCCGCCTGCAACTGTGAAAGCTGTCGACCCCTCGACTCCGACACGGCCATCAAAAAGCTGACCTCGGCAGCAGCCCAGCAGGCAGCAGCTGGTCAGCAGCATGCCACTGAGCTAACACTAAGCAGCTGGATGTGGAGCCAACCACCCAATCAGCTGGCCAAGCACGATTGCCAGCGTTCTCTTATAGGTGAACTTCATGAGCTGGCCTTGCGTGCCGCCGGTAACTGTCTATCGGCACAGCAATTGCGCCAGCACCTCTTCATCTACGAACGCTACTATGTCGCCCTCAAGCGCAACCAAACAGAGCGGCAGCAACAAGAGAAGCAGCCGTCTCAAGCACAACAACAACAGCAGCAGCAGGAGGATTGTATTATGCCAGCGCCATGTCCGGTACCGCCTGCGCTCCTGGAGCCAGAGCATGCAGCGCTGGGATTGGCACGCGTTGGAACTCGTGCAGCGCTGAATTTTAGTTTCGCCTTCTTGCGTCGCGCCTGGCGCTCCGGCGAGGATATGGAAATGTGCAGCGAGCTATTGAGCGAGGCGCTCGAGTCTTTGCAAGAGCTACCAGAGGCAACGCTTTTCGATGCAGCTGCCCAAGTCTCACCACTGTGGCTGGAGGTTATGGAGCGTTCTATAAAGTTCTTGCGCCTCGTCGCACTCGGCGATCCCATGGGTGGTCGCTGTTTGGCACCGCTTACGGATAGACATACGGCGCTGTGCCTGCTGCTCGAGCTGGGCGTTCAGAAGGGCACATTGGCGGCGACGCTCGAGTGTGTGGTGCTGCTGTTGTTGCTCTGGGAGAAGGACAATGACAATGGACACAATGGACATGGACATGGCAATGTGAATGGTGCGGATAATAGGGATATGCCACGAAAAACAGGAGCACCACTGCTGCGTATTCTGCAACGCTATCAACGCCTAGGCTCCAAGTCAGGCTCAAGTCAGAGCAGCACCAGCCACTGCAACAACACGGTGGAGCTGCCAACACCTATGGCCAGTGCAACAGAGACCTTTTTGCGCTTCCTTATGCTGCCCAAGAGTAGTGCTGCAATTGTGGATTTGCGCCGTGCAGCTGTTGTAATCATTTCGCATCTGGATCGATTGGTGCAGCCGCATATGCCACATATGGCGCAAATATCCAGCTGCCTGCGTCGTCGGCGGCATCACAGCAAAACCCACAATGACGACGACGACGATAGAGATGGAGGCGGCGAAAGAACGTTGGTGGATCAGCAGCGGGTTTATGCACTTGGCTGGCCAACACTCTCCAAGGAGCAACAGGGCTTCAATGTGGAGCCGGCGCTTAGCTGGTCAAATGCATCTAACCAAAGGTCACCGCCATCTCTGCTCAACTGCAAGTTTCAGCTAAAGCAGGTAGCCTGCAGTGAGGATATTGTACTGATGCTGAGTCAGGAAGGCAAGCTCTACAATTGGCATATTGGCAAGCCCGAATTGGAGCCACAACTGCTCGACTTTGCTGACATTGCAAACGAGACATTCATCTCGATTGCATCCCACTGCGAAGGACGTCATTTTCTGGCCGTCGATAAAAACTGTGAGTCAAGTCACTTCTTACTTCTTACATTCAACTTTCGACTAATAAACCCTTTTTTTTTTTTTTTAAGATAATGCATATTCGTGGGGTACTGGAGATAGCCGTCGCTTGGGCCATGGTGATTGTCATGCAAGGGAGCTGCCAACCAAAATTGAGAGCCTGCTGCGGCGCGTCAAATCGGTTTACTGTGGCTGCTCATACAGCGCAGCCATCACATCGAGAGGCAATTTGTATACGTGGGGACGCGGCACTTATGGCCGCCTTGGACATGGTAATTCGGATGATCAGTGTTTGCCCACCATGGTGATGGCCCTCAAGGATCAGCAAGTTGTGGATGTTGCCCTTGGCAGTGGCGATGCTCATACACTTTGCCTGACCACCGAAGGACTGGTTTATGCCTGGGGCGATGGTGACTATGGCAAACTGGGCAATGGTAGCTGCAACAATAGTCTTCAACCACTTCTCATTGAGTGTTTGCCACGTGTGCAACGTGTCTTTGCTGGCGCTCAGTTCTCTTTGGCGCTCACTGGTGAGGGTCAGCTCTATAGCTGGGGCAAAGCATCCTGTTTGGGTCATCAGCTCATCGAACGCAACGTGCAGGGGTGCAGTGTGCCCAGACTTATCAGCACTCTGCAGGTAAACAACTTGAAGTTTCAATATATATATGTATTAAGTTCTTGAATATTTCATACTGTTTCCAGCACAAACGCATTGTGGATGTTGCTGTGGGCGTGGCACACTGCCTTGCATTGAGCAGCAATGGCGAAATCTTTGGCTGGGGTCGCAACGATAACCAACAGATCTGTCCAGCATCCGTATGCAGTGAACCGCTACTGCGTCAACCCATTCTAGTAACATTGCCAACATTGCCAGCTAGTGGAATTGCATGCACCGCTGTCCAGAGCCTAATCTGGACACAAAGCACACATCAGGGTGTACCGCTTCGTGCACCATTTGTCATCGATCTGGGTGAGCCCACATTTCGGCTGCTTGATCAGCTGCTGGGCATGTGCAGTGCCAGTGCTGCGCAGGATAATCGACAGACGCCCAACCAGGAATCCGAATGCATTGCAGTCGCCTGCCTCAATCTGGTGCGTCTGCAGTTGCTCGCTCTCATTGCCAATGGCGTGGAGCCGCGCAATGTGGGTCTGGCTAGTGGCGGGCGGCTGCTTAACAGTCTGAAAACACGCATCCTGAGTCTTGCCGGTGGCAGTCAAGTACTTCGTACCATTCAAATTGCTGCTCAACAGGCAATTCAGGTTTGTGTTCCCTCTTAAAAAAAATCAATGCAAAAACCAATAACTAATTAGTTAACTGACTTTCCAGGATGGCTGGAGTGTGCTTTTGCCAACGGCTGCGGAACGTGCCCAAACTTTGACAGCTCTACTGCCCTCGGAACCAGGACAGGCATGCTCGGCGGGACATCGTTTTATGACAGACCTGCTAGTGAGCTCACTAATGGCCGAGGGTGGCTTGGAGACAGCATTACAGCATGCTATACGGTTAGAGAGCAGCTCCTGCTCCACAGATTGCATAGATGGAACACATCTGCCATTGCTGCAGTTAATTACACGCCTGCTGGGCAACAATGCGGCGCTCACACAGAGTCGTCTATCATTGGCGCTGCTGGGTAAGCAGCAGCAGCAGCAGCTGTCCGTGGAGGACCCTCCGACTCAATATCAAATGAATCAGCCCAGCACTAGTCCTAGTCTCTGTTTGCTGCATCGATTCCAGCGCCTTCTGCTGGCATACATTCATCAGGCCAGCGACGAAGAGGATACTACTGGAGCGGAAGCATTGCTAGCCCAATATTTGCACAGTTTAATACCCGCTTGTGTGACCACATTGCAGCAAGCACATGAACTGGCGCTGCAGTGTCGCGAGTCCAGTGATCTTGGCCTGATGGGAGCACATCCTTTTAGTGGTGCCTTGAGTCGCGTACTGCAGGCGGACATCTCGGATGCACTGATGCATGAGCTGCTGGTGGGCCTGGTGCTGCTTAAGCGCGATCGTCCCCAGTGCCTGACCAGTCTGCGCTGGGCACGCCTTTGCTTGCCTCTATTGCGTGCTCTGGATCGTCTCAATCGAGCTTTGGGCGAGGGTGAATTGCGCGATGGCGACGACATGGGTTGGCCAGGCATCATTTGCCGCGGTGGACCCAAGGGCGCTGCACCGCCGCCAACAGCTGATCCCGAGACACATTATGTCCGGCGTGCCGACATGGAGAATCTGCTGGTCGACGGCAGCCGTTGCATCATACTTGCGGGCTATGTCTGTGACATCAATGGCTTTACGTATGTTGAACAAAATTATCAAATATATTAGTGTCGCATCTTAAATGTTATATTGATTACTATAGCTGCGAATCGGAGAATTTGCGTGCTCTGCTTGACATGGGCCTAGGCAAGGATATGACCGCTGAGTTGAGCACGCCTGGACATCGAAGTGTTATGGAACAACTGCTACAGCATCACAAACTAGGCAAATACCTGGCGACCCAGAACGCCAATGATGAGAAGGTTATTAGATTCATGAGAAGCCTTGCCGTTTGGCCAATTTCAATTCTTTCTTTGTCCCTTTTGCAGGCATCATCACAAGGAGGGCAGCGTTTAACCCACTTCAGCTCCGAATGCACACTGGCACAATTGCTGGGCCTTGTGGCGAATCTCATGTGCAGTGGTCCCGGTTTGCAGCCGGCGGAGTTGCAATGCCGCCAACTGGACAAATCGGCGCTGCTCAGTGGTGGCCTGCTTATGCTTCAGCCCAATAATCCCTTTGATGAGGAGAAGGGTGAGGCACGCAGTAGCCATAGCACGGCTGGAAATACACCCACGGAAGCACCGATGCCACCCACACCACGAGTGCGTCGCACACCGGAACATCTGCAGAATCGTGTGGACAATTTTATAGCTAGTCTGGCAGAGGCGCGTCTGGCTGAACCATTGGTTGCCGCCTGGCTATCGCTCACTGAACGCTATTGCAAGGCACATAATCTGATGTGGCATCAGGAGTTTGCCACCGAGCATCCTGTGCAGGAACTGGAGCGTCTTCTTAGCGCCGTACTGCTGCGTCATCAGTGTTTGGGCGGTCTGGTGATCAGTGTTCTGGAGGCCGATCAACAGCAAGTGCCGCCAAAGCAATTAGGCGAGATCATTCGTGTGGTGCATCAGGCCAAGTGGAACGTGGTGCGCACACGTCAGCAAATGAATCGTAGCTACAAGGAGGTCTGTGCACCCATATTGGAACGCTTGCGTTTCCTGCTCTACGAGGTGCGTCCAGCAGTTAGTCCACAGCAGCGAGCGCTGCGTCGTCTGCCGATTTTGCAGCGTTTGCCGCGCTTCCGGATGCTTGTGCGGCGACTGCTGCAAGAGTTGCGCAAGGCCAAGCAGCAGCAGCCAGTGGCGAAGCCAGAGGATATACTCAATGCCAGCATACAACAACAACAACAGCAAGCTGGCCAGGAACTGCTGATCTACGAGCAGCAGGAGCAGCTGTTGCTCATCGAAAAGAAACCCAAGGAGCAAAAACAACTAGATGAGGAAGAGTCACTGCTGCGTCGCCTTAACGAGCGCCAACTGCACACAGACATCGAACTGGACGCCACTCTAATGCAGGACATTGTGGATTTTGCCCTGCAAGACAGCTGCGATGTGGAGACAGTACGTCGAGCCATGTACTGTCAAATGCAACGCTTTCAGCTAAGACTTGCCGGCCTGCAGCTGGTGCAGCAACTCCTGGAGCTGCATGGCCTGCTGGATGCCACCCAGTACAGTCTGCTCAATGGCTATCTGGGTTTGCATCTGAAGTCGGCAGCCAGCGGTGCCTCGCCGCAGCATGTGCTCGGCCAGCTGAACATGGTGAGCGCGTATCAGAAGGCACGTCTGCTACTCGCCCAGGCTCGCGTCTTTGACTGGGCGGTGCGTGAATTGCGACGTCTGGTCAACCAGGAACAACCGGGTGCTGTGCGCACCGGCAAGGATAGCTGCAATCTGAGCACCTATGTGCTGCTCAAGCGTCTGCCACGCGCACGCTTCCTCATCAGTGTATTTGGCCTGCTAGCCAAGGAACTGGGCGCCAATGAGCTGGGTCTGCTTATCAATTCGGGATTGCTGGGCACTGTGCTTGGCCTGCTGGCACAGACGGGCGCCGACGCTGGTGGCAAAGGCAACAACAATGAACTAAGTGTTCTCTATGAGGATAGTGTGCTAAAGCAGAAGTGCAGCAAGGCGCAGTTAAGTGGACCTGATCTTGCCAAGCTCATGAAGATTGGAACACGGATTGTGCGTGGCACCGACTGGAAATGGGGTGACCAGGATGGCAATCCGCCCGGTGAAGGACGCATCATTAGCGAAGTAGGCGAAGATGGGTGAGTTTCAAAACTATTCTAGTCAGATCTTTATTAAATTTAATTTTTCACTCTAAAACCGCATTCTTAACTCTTTGGGAAACCAATAGAAGTCATCGTTCATCTACAAGCTTTACAAATCTCACGAATTGATATAAGTATTTTCAAAACTTTGACTGAGACCTTTACACTTTCGATGCAGTTATTAAAAGTTCTTAGTGTTATTTCTCTATTGAAAACAACTCAGTTTTCCATCAATCTCTGTCCAAACCATTAGAGCAAAAAAACAGAGAAATTTCCTTTTATTCTGAAAAGAGATAGAACCAAAATAATATATGACACACATTTCATCCAAAAACACGGAACAAAAGTCTAAAATCAAATGTAAAATGAGTTTTAACCACGGGCATACCCAAGACGGGGTTGACCTTACACAAAAGTAGCACGAAACCAAATTTGGACCCATTGAGAACAGTGTTAAAACTAGGATATCCGTATTATTATTAATGTTCATCATCTTTTCTTCATATTTTTTATTATCCGCTAGTTGGGTGCGAGTTGAATGGTATACGGGCGCAACAAACTCGTATCGGATGGGCAAGGAGGGTCAATACGATCTACAACTGGCGGATAACACACTAAATGTGGCCTCACCAACGGAACCGGAACACGAGGAACTTGGAACTACAGAACCGCCGCCCACAAGTGAATCACATCCATCAAAACTTTTGCGACACTGTGCTGCCAAGCTACTTCAAATCCTGGCCGTTGGCAGTGGACTTCATGGTGCCCATCTGGACAGGCATGCGTTGCGTGGTGTCACCAGCATGTTCCGTGCCATGCTCGATCCAAAACCAGGTTTGGCTAATGTTGTGCACTGTCTTAACTGGTTGAATCTTGGCTTTATACGTGCCATTTCAGGTGAGTTAAGGATTGATTCAATTAAAACCCAAAAGTATTTTAACTTATCCTTTACATATGTCTTTTTTTTTAGGAGATTGTCCTCGCTTGTGTTTGGAGTTGAGTGCACCGAATTGGTTGTCGCATTACTTTACGCTACTGGAGCAGCCGGCGGGCACAGAACGTGGTGTCTATCGTCAGTTACATTGCCTGCGCCTGCTGCAGTGCATCCTCTCAGCCTGGGGTGTCGAGGAAGAGCCGCGCATGGCTGCGCTAGTGCGTCAACTGTTTGCCACTCTCGGCCGCATTGCTTTGCATTGTCCGGGTGATGCAACGCTCCAACTCCAGGAGGGTGGCAAGACCCGCGTCCTTCTGACCGCCTCCCATTCGGGCAGCGTTGCCGAGGAGTTGGTGGCGCTACTGCGTCGTCTGCACACGCTACCGCACTGGAATGCGGTAATCAATTCATTTTTGGCACAGAAACTGTGTGTTGCCGCCGAATTGCTGCAGGTCGAGACGCCACAGTTGCCGCTATCACCGCTAGATGCAGAACACAGTTTTGTGCTTGGAGTTCTCAGCGCCATGGGTGGCTACGATTTGCGTCCCCGTGTCGGACTCCATTGTTTCTATGAAGGAAGTCACATGATCATTGCTAGCTTTACGCACAAAGGTCGCTGCCTTCTCGCACACAGTATTCCTGCCTCGTGTGGCAGCACCGCAGCTGCAGCAACAGCAGCAGGAAGCTCTACAGCTGGTCAGTGTCTGGTGAAGGTGCCGCTTGCGTCGGTGCTGCCGCAGCTGGATCACAGCGTCTTTAGTCTCTCCCGATTGCCCATGAACGAGATGCTGCTAAATGCGTGGACGGTGCTTCTTTATGGTGCCGCCGGTGCAAGCAACAGCACTGGCTGGGAGCTTCTCAACGCAAGCGAGGGTCGACTTGATGTTCGCTTGTTGCGCAGCCAACAGCTGCAGCTGGCCGTCCTCCATACCAATGGTGTCCTCTACAGGCATCAGGCGGCTCTACGCAAGATACTCAAACAGCGTGCTCCATCTGGTGGCTACAACAGCATCGGGAGCAGCGAGGAAACCGAAACGGAACTAGAGCCAGAGCTACAGCCGGAACAACAGTCGGAACAATCAGAATCTCATAACAATAACAACAACAACAATACAAACGGGTAAGCAAATCAGTCATTCAATCACTTTAAAGGTAATTATGATTCTGTCAGTTTATCAGTAAATCGGCTCGTTTATTTGATTATTCAATCAATCATTCAGTCAATGGATCAATTTAGAAATCAGCCAAATAATTGTTTATTCAATCAATAATTTAATCAGTCTTTAATCGATTGGTGTATCGGTCAGCAAAATAGCTTGTCAAAGTCAATCGAACAAATCATCAATCGGGCTTGTTTTTTATTAAGTTAATTGACCAATGAATGATTCAATAAATCTGTCAGTCTGTTAGTAAATCAATCTTATGTTACCGAGTCAATCAAACAGTTAATCATTTCAAAAAGTTTTTATTAAGTCTGTTTATCATTCAGTCCATCCATCGGATTGCATTCTAATCAAGCACTTGATGCATTAGTCAGTTGTACAAAAAATTAATCAGTCTGTTATTCAATAACTCAGAAAATTAAAAAATAATTCAATCAGTCAACAATTTAACAATGTGTAAATCTCCCAAATTAAATTAAGTATTTAATATAAATCTTTCTCTCTCTTTCATTCAGCCGCTACATCAACAATAATAGCAACAACAGCAATAACAACATTAACAATAATAATAATCTAAGCAGAAGAGGCAGCTTAGTCAATGACATCAGTCATCATCCAACTGCAGAACAATTGCTCATCCAATGTCTATTGTTGCGAGCAACCCAACCATCACCAGTGAAGGCCTGCTATAGCTACGCGGATCTGGCAACGGCTGCTCTCAACTGCGTCCAATCGTTGGCCAGTCAGGCTCACGAGCAGCTCAATGCGGAGGATCAGCTTCAGCCGGTGAAGCTGGAGAGTCCAGCACAACCGACAATGGTTCATGGCATACCACTGTATAATGTGACCAAGGAGCGGCAGGTGGTGGAGCCAGCGCCGCAGCAGCGGATGGAGAGGCGACCAGCGGCACCAGCCAGCGATGCCCAGCTAATTGCACAGATAATGGAGATGGGTTTTACACGGCGCAATGTAGAGTTGGCATTGAAGCAGCTATCCCTGCAGGCAGAAACGATACCGACGCCCGAACAGATTGTCCAATGGATACTCGAGCATCCGGATGTGTGTGCGAATACAATAAACGAAGATGAGGCAGCTATTGCCAATGAGTCTGAATTGTTGGATGCCGATGTGGAGGTGGAGGATTTGGATGAAATGGCAGCAACGGAACTACAAGCTGATATTGTAGATCTAAAGCCCTTGGAGCGAAGAACAACAATTGCTGGAGGAAGCAATGCCAGCAGTCGTAGCAGTAGTTCCAGCAGCAGCACTACCACCACAACAACAACCAAGAGCAGCACCAGCACCTCAAGCACTAGTAAGAGCAACAAAAACAACTCCTCCGACACCGTGGAGGAGGGTCAGCCAAGCCAGCAGCTAACGAAATTCGAGACACGCAAGGATTTCCAGACCGCTGATCATTATGCGCTATATGTGCGCGCCTTGGTTCGTCCGGGGATGCTCGTGCGTTGTTGTCGCGACTTTGAGGAGATCAAGCAGGGTGACATGGGCACTGTGCTCATTGTGGATACGGAGGGATTGCATGATCTCAATGTGCAGGTCGATTGGCGTAATCATGGCAGTACCTATTGGGTGTGCTTCGTGCACATCGAATTGGTTGAAGCGATGCCAACGGGCATAATGCCACGTCCACCGCCGCCCCTAACAGTGGGCGCTCGGGTCAGATTACGCACAGCGAGCAACGGTAGTCGTGCCACTGGACAACTAATGCGTCTGGGTGGCTCCCGAAGTCAACTGGATGTGGGGCAGGTGACGGCGTTGCGAGGCAAACAGTTGACCGTTGAGTTTCCGGAGCAGCCAAACTGGCAGGGTCATATCAACGATGTGGAACCATTGATCCCTCCACAATCTCAACATGTGATGGCTGTGCCAGCGGTGCAGCTGCCACCGAACGCGGACCTCATCGAGGATTGGTCACGCTGCATTCGTTCCCTGACCGTCAGTTCCAATGAGGGTGCTGCCAAGCATCTGCTTGATGGCAGTCCCATTGCCTGGCAGAGCTGCTCTAGCGGTGTGCCCTGTCGTCATTGGATACGCCTGGAGTTGCACGATCGCGTCCTCGTTCACAGCTTGGCGTTGCGCGTCAGCCCCGAGGATCATTCGCATATGCCATCATTGGTAGAGGTGCGTGTGGGCGAGTGCGTCGATAGCTTGAAGGAGTACACCTGGATACCGGTGAGTGCGGGTGCCAGTCGCGTCGTGCTCATGCAACAGGTGGCCCAGTATTATCCCTGGATCGAGATTGTGATCAAACAATGCCAGAACAATGGCATCCAGTGCAAGGTGCATGGCCTTCAGTTTATTGGACGACGCCAGCAGCCCGATATCCAGCATATGCTTGCCAATGCACAGTTTCTGGCTTGCGAATATGGTGGAACAGGGGCAGGAGGAGTATCTGTAAAAGATGCAGGAGCAGCAGAAAGCGCATCGGAAGCCGCAGCAAGTGAGTCTTTGCTAGCTAATGTAGATCAGGATCTTCCCTGCACTGTAATGGTCTGGGGCCTGAATGACAAGGAACAGCTGGGTGGACTGAAAGGTTCCAAGGTGAAGGTTCCCACATTTTCACAGACCATAAGTCGCCTGCGTCCCATTCACATAGCCGGTGGCTCTAAGTCACTGTTCGTTGTCAGCCAGGACGGCAAGGTGTATGCCTGCGGTGAAGGCACCAACGGACGCCTTGGATTGGGTGTCACTCACAATGTACCGCTGCCGCATCAGTTGCCCGTGCTGCATCAATATGTGGTGAAGAAGGTAGCAGTGCATTCGGGCGGCAAACATGCTCTCGCCTTGACCTTGGACGGCAAGGTCTTTAGTTGGGGCGAGGGTGAGGATGGCAAGCTGGGCCATGGCAATCGGACGACGCTGGACAAGCCACGTCTGGTAGAGGCATTGCGCGCCAAGAAGATACGCGACATTGCCTGCGGCTCCTCACACTCCGCGGCCATCAGCAGTCAGGGTGAGCTCTACACCTGGGGATTGGGTGAATACGGGCGTTTAGGACATGGCGATAATGCCACACAACTCAAACCCAAAATGGTTACAGCCCTCATCGGACAACGGGTCATTCAGGTGGCTTGCGGTAGTCGGGATGCTCAGACTCTGGCGCTGACCGAAGAGGGTGCCGTCTATAGCTGGGGCGATGGTGACTTTGGTAAGCTTGGACGTGGTGGCAGCGAGGGTTCTGCCACTCCGCACGAGATCGAACGGCTTTCGGGCATCGGTGTGATCCAAATAGAATGTGGTGCGCAATTTAGTTTGGCGCTGACCCGTGCCGGCGAGGTCTGGACCTGGGGCAAAGGTGACTATTATCGATTGGGTCATGGCGGAGATCAGCATGTGCGTAAGCCACAACCCATCGCAGGATTGCGTGGACGTCGTGTCATTCATGTGGCTGTGGGAGCACTACACTGCCTTGCTGTTACAGATGCTGGACAGGTGTTTGCCTGGGGTGACAATGATCATGGGCAGCAGGGTAGCGGGAATACGTTTGTGAACAAGAAGCCCGCATTGGTTATTGGCTTGGATGCGGTCTTTGTTAATCGTGTGGCGTGTGGCAGCTCCCATTCCATGGCCTGGGGTCTGCCCAACGCTAGTCTTGACGAGGAAAAACGAGGTCCTGTACCATTTGGCAGCACACGAGATCCACTCGGTGGCAGCAGTCTGGGCATCTATGAGGCGGAGTCACAACAGTCATCGCCGGATAAGATTGATGCCAAGGTAGCTGCGTCATCGGCAGGCGGGTCAGGGGCTGGCTGCTCATCGTCGTCAAGTAATGCCTGCTCCGGCTCTGGCTCCAACTCTGGATCACATTCCAGTCTTAGTGAAAGTTTGGCTCTAGAAACGCCAGCGGCTCGTCAGGCTGCTTTGGGTCATGTGCTTCGTGCGATGAGTATCTTGCAGGCGAGGCAGCTCATCGTCGCTGCGCTGACCAGTCACAGCAAGGTCAACTACAAGGAGACTGCTGCACGCCATGCCGGCGCACATATTGAGCTCGAGGAGCAGCTGAACACAGCAGCGGGTTCAGCTAGATCGGGATCAGGTGCGGGAACTGGAAATGCTGCAACAACAGCAGGAGGAACTGGAGTTCAGCAATCTCAACAAGCGATTGCCCAGGGTGGTGGTGAAGCACCAGCAGATGCAAGTGATGCCGCATTGTTGCAGGAGCAGCACAGTCCGGATGATGCGCTAGCGCCACAAATCCAAGCCGCTGCAGCAGGAGCAATACCACCGGCTGCCGGACCATTGAGTGCATTCCAAAGCTTGACCGGATCATTGTCTATTTCTGGGATGTCGGCTGGCTCCCATTCCCGAATGTCAGCAAGTGCCATGTCCGTAATGGCTGCCACAATGACGCAACAGGAAGAGATGCTGGCCCATTATGGTCATAATCATGGTCTAGATGACTTTGGTGCTCTGCTGCTCGAGCCGGAGGCAAAGAGTCTGGTGGAGCTGCTCAAGTTGGCCGTCTGTGGACGTTGCGGTCCACCGAGCACCGCTCAGACCATTGCCGAGACCCTTATCTCGTTGAGCACCAATGCCTCGATTGCCGCCATGCTGCTGGAGACTTGCATCACGGAGCTGGAGGATCTGTGCACGTCGCGTCATTGCCTGGGCAAGCTGCCCAAGCCCGTCATGCAGGAGAGCAGTCATCCGTATGTGGACAACATGAATGTCACTGGAACAGTGAGGATTCCTGGTGCCGAAATGTTACGCTTGGAATTCGATAGTCAGTGTAGCACTGAGAAACGCAACGATCCGCTCGTGATCATGGATTCGGCTGGACGTATGCTGGCCATGCGCTCTGGTCGCGAGTTTGCTCATTGGGCGCCCGAGATTCGGGTGCCTGGTGATGAGCTACGCTGGAAATTCTGCTCGGATAGTTCGGTTAATGGTTGGGGCTGGCGTTTCTGGGTGCACGCCATCATGCCGGCGGCGACGCTCGGCGAGAATGGTTCAGATCGTGCGGTATTGTCGCAACCATCTATGGCACTGGTCATGTCCCTGTTGGATGCACGCCTGGCACCTCGTCAGCCCCAAGTGCTGCTCCGTCTAGCTGCCGCTCTGGCCGCTTGTGCCCAACTGGGAGCTCTCAGCACGTCACAACGGATCTGGGCGTTGAAGAAACTACATGCAGTCTTGCTGCTGGAGCAGGCGCCAAGGCCACAGGAGCCAGCATTGGCCACGATTCTACAGCCGCTCATACCGGAGCTGTTGCGTCAGTATGAGTACGAAGAGCCGCAGGTGCGCGGTGGCATTCATCTGATGCATTCGGATTACTTCAAGACGCTGGCGGCGCTTGCATGCGATATGCAACTGGATGCAGCGTTGCCAAGTGTTGGAAACGGCATTGGTGGATCTAATGGTGGTACCATCAATTGCAATGCCACATCCTCTGTTGCCGCCGCCGCTGCCGCCTGCTCCTCCTCCTCGTCCAGTTCGGGTGATGTACACAAATGGGCGTGGTTCAAGCGTTACTGCATTGCAGTGCGTGTCGCCCAATCTCTGATCCGGCGCACGGAGCTGCCACGCCAATTTTGCATGGAGGTGCGCAAAAAGTTTGCCGAAATGTTGCCAGCACAGCCGGCTACAACGGCACCAACAACCTGCTGTCCATCACCGGGCGCATCCCTGATCAACTCAACAACATCGCTCTCCTCCAGCACGGTGAGCAATGCATCGCTGGCGGAGCAGCTGCAACATCAGGAACAATTGTTGCTACTCGAGCAGCAGGCACATCATTTGGCTGCGCTGCAGCAACAGCCATTGCAACCGCTGCTGCATGAGGACCATACACTCTTCCAGGCGCCGCACGATGCTCAGCTGCTGCAGTGGCTTAATCGACGTCCAGATGATTGGGCATTAAGCTGGGGCGGCGCCAGCACCATCTATGGCTGGGGACACAATCATCGCGGCCAGCTGGGTGGACTCGAAGGCAGCAGGATTAAGACGCCGACGCCATGCGAAGCACTCAGCCTGCTTCGACCCCTTCAGCTGGCGGGTGGCGAGCAATCCCTGTTTGCGGTCACTCCAGATGGCAAATTATTTGCGACTGGCTATGGATCGGGTGGACGTCTGGGCGTTGGTGGCAGCGATTCGTGGGCCATACCAACACTTTTGGGATCACTGCAGCATGTTTTCGTCAAAAAAGTGGCGGTGAATTCGGGTGGCAAACATTGCTTGGCGCTGACCACCGATGGCGAGGTGTATGCCTGGGGCGAGGGCGAGGATGGCAAACTGGGACATGGCAATCGGATGAGCTATGATCGACCCAAGCTTCTGGAGCATCTCAATGGCATGAGTGTGGCGGATATTGCTTGTGGTAGTGCCCATTCGGCGGCCATAACAGCAAGCGGAAATGTTTTGACCTGGGGCAAGGGCCGTTATGGTCGTCTGGGACATGGTGACTCCGAGGATCAGCTGCGTCCGAAACTAGTGGAGGCACTGCTTGGCTATCGTGCCATTGATATCGCATGCGGTTCCGGAGATGCCCAGACGCTGTGCATCACAGACGATGACAACGTTTGGAGCTGGGGCGATGGCGACTATGGCAAGCTGGGACGGGGTGGCAGCGATGGGTGCAAGCTACCCTACAAGATCGAAAGTCTCGCCGGCCTCGGTGTCATCAAAGTCGAGTGTGGCTCCCAATTCTCCGTGGCGCTAACAAAATCCGGTGCGGTTTATACCTGGGGCAAGGGTGATTTCCATCGTTTGGGTCACGGGTCTGTGGATCATGTGCGTCGGCCCAAGAAAGTGGCCGCACTGCAGGGCAAAAAGATTATCTCGATTGCGACGGGCTCGCTTCATTGCGTCGCCTGCAGCGATGCTGGCGAGGTGTACACCTGGGGCGACAATGATGAGGGGCAGCTGGGCGATGGCACCGTTACCGCTATACAGAGGCCACGGCTTGTCGCTGCACTCCAAGGCAAGCACATTGTGAAGGTCACCTGCGGATCGGCACACACTTTGGCCCTGTCCACATCGCAGCTGAGCGAGCGACTGCGTCCGTTGCCCAATCCACCGCTGGAATATGATCTAGTTAGAGATATGGCACCGGAAGCTCTACATGCCCGTCTCATTCTGCTGCATCACTTCTCGGAGCTGCTGTGCCCTTGTCTGGCTATGCTGCCCATTGCCGGTGATCTGAGTCTGGGCGCCCTGAAGGATGTTCTCGTCTACAATATCAAGGAAGCCGCATTCCGTAAGGTCATTCAGACAACAATGGTACGGGACAAGCAACATGGCCCCGTCATCGAACTGAATCGCATTCAGGTGAAACGATCCCGCAGCCGGTGCAACGGTCTCGCCGGCATCGACGGCATGAAGAGCGTCTTTGGTCAGATGGTCCAAAAGCTGCCCCTGCTCACTCAAGAGGCGCTGGCCTTGCCTCATCGCGTCTGGAAGGTGAAGTTCGTGGGCGAGAGCGTCGATGACTGTGGTGGTGGCTATAGCGAATCCATTGCCGAGATGTGCGATGAGCTTCAAAATGGCAGTGTTCCCCTTCTGATAAGCACACCCAATGGACGTGGAGAGGCGGGTGCAAATCGTGATTGCTTCCTACTCGATCCGACGCTTACATCCGTCCTACAAATGAACATGTTCCGTTTCCTTGGCGTCCTCATGGGCATTGCCGTGCGCACCGGCTCCCCATTAAGTCTAAAGTATGTATTAATGGCACCTAATCTTAAGTGATTCCGTTAACTTATTACGTAAACTAATCGTTTTAACAGCTGACTGTTGATCCCTTGAGCATTTTTATTTTCAATTAAAGTTACGAGGCTAAAATTGGCACGTATTCAATCTAAAGAAGACCTCGTCTAGGTTTAACATTTACCATTTACGACTTAAACTTTTAATTCCAACCCTTTCTAAATCTTTCTGATTTGTAGCTTGGCGGAGCCTGTGTGGCGGCAATTGACTGGTGAGCCGCTGCGTCCCACAGATCTCACCGAGGTGGATCGTGACTATGTGGCTGGTTTGCTGTGCATTCGTAACATGGACGATGATGTCAAGCTTTTTAATACGCTTGAATTGCCCTTCTCGACGTCATCGGCTCGGGGCCATGAGGTTCCTTTGTCCACTAGATATACGCACATCTCGCCACGAAATCGTGCGGAATACGTTCGGTTGGCGCTTGGCTTTCGGCTACACGAGTTCGACGAGCAGGTTAAGGCAGTGCGCGATGGCATGTCCAAGGTGATACCAGTGCCCCTGCTCTCACTCTTCTCCGCCGCCGAACTGCAGGCGATGGTCTGCGGCTCACCAGATATTCCCTTGGGACTGCTGAAATCGGTGGCCACCTATAAGGGATTTGATCCCAGCTCGGCGCTAGTCGGCTGGTTCTGGGATGTCATGGAGGAGTTTACTAATCAGGTAAGAGCAGTGATAAAGAGTAGAAAATGAAACTATTTGAATTAAAATTTGTTGCTTTTGTAGGAGCGTTCGCTATTTCTGCGCTTTGTTTGGGGACGCACGCGATTGCCACGCACCATCGCCGACTTCCGGGGACGCGATTTTGTGCTGCAAGTGCTCGAGAAGAATCCGCCAGATCACTTTCTGCCCGAGAGCTATACGTGCTTCTTCCTGCTCAAAATGCCGCGCTACTCCTGCAAGGTAAGAAAGTCAGAGTTTAAATTTCTTAATCAAATTAAACTCTTGTGTTTTTGTTTGTCCTTCGTGCAGACTGTGCTGCTGGAGAAGCTCAAATATGCGATACATTTCTGCAAGAGCATCGATACGGATGAATACGCACGCGTCGCCATGGGCGAACCCACCGAGGCGACTGGCAGCGAGGATAATAGCGATCTGGAATCGGTTGCCAGTCACGATGGCTAAATACACGAAACAAAATAATGATTGATCTGTGGATCGACATATTGGGTATTATATAAGATATAGCTGATGCTGCTGCTGAGCTGCTTGGTGTCATACAACAAATCGAATATCTATAACACAACGCACCTGAAACGCATTAGATTTAGCTGATTAGCTGCTTAATCGATAGACAAATGCACATTTAAATGATTGGCAAATGATTTAAAATAATAAAAAAAAAGTGAATCTGATAAAGACAATGCGAGAAGTGAAATGAGCTAGAGACAGATAGTTAGAGAGCGATAAGAAACGAAAAAGAAAGAGAGAGAGAGAGAGAGAGAGAGAGAGAGAGAGAGAGAGATAGGGGAATTCGAAACCAAAAAATATGCAAAAATAAGCAAAATGAAAGAGTTAATTAAATGTTATTTCCATATTGCATAAATGTTAGTTATATAAATTGTCCACACACACACATACACATAAATATACATACACACACACACACACAAACACACCCACACTTATATGCTTACATAGCTTACCGTCGGCAGGATTGGCCGAATGCAGTTGATAAGAAGATACTGATATTATTTACAAAAGATAAATGTTTATTTATAATGAGATAATGCTAAACAAAATACTATAATAATATGCTAATGATGATCAAATCTAGTTGTGTGTTCTCTGCAAAAAAATTCAAAACAAATGCAAACAACAAAACTAAAACAAAAAACCACAAAAAAAAACAAAAAACTGCAAACATCTGAAATAAAATGCAAATATTATTGAATTAGTGTCTGGATTATTTAAATTATTGTTTAAGGTTACTATTTTAGTTATCTGCGTGCTCCTAGTTAGTTAGCTAGTTGATGTCTACTATTGCATTTAGAGTGACAATTTTTCCAGCAAACCCTGTTTTTTTTTTAAAAAGCGCAATAAATTAATGCTCGATACGGATAACCGTTTTATTAACACAGAATTGATCACAATAAATTTAGACCCTTCGGCACGAGAAGAAGGGGTACAGGTGCAGAATATATATACATGAACTTGGGTCGCTACATCGACATCTTCTGCTGGCACCCTTTGCAGTATTTGTTGGATTCGCGACGCTTAACGCTGCGGCGACGCATCTTTACCAGCACATATATGAGACCAAGAGAGGCCCAAGTAGCCTTGGCAACCTAAGATTCAAAGTAAGTAAGAAAATTTTGCGTCGAAAATGATCAGGATTAGGAAAAAATGAATACACTTACATTGGCGCGTCCGCTCACGGTGCGGCCATCAAAAACGTTCTTGAACTTAAAGTTTTCCGACATGTTGTGTGGAAATGTGAAATTGAACCGTTTGAATAGAAATCTTTATCATATATCGAAGAAATGTATATTTCGAGTTTATTTTCGTTGAATGTTTTCAAGTATGTGATAGCTGAATGTATTTTACACTTATGAAAATGTTTTGAAACAAACACAGCCTACTAGGATCTCAGACAGAAAGTTGTCATCTTATAATTTTCGCCAAAAAAAAATCATTTTCAGTTTTTGAAATAAAATAACTTGACTAGGAAGGTACCAACTAAATATATATAAAACCGGCATTAGGTGTTTTAATATAATTACTCTATGGTCGTGGCTGGGTGATGATGGGTCGTATCAGTGCGGTTTTGTTATGTATGTTATTTGAATGCACCCGCCAACAATTCGGCTTAATAATTTTTTTCGTGGCAATGAGCTACTCTTGACCGGTTGGCCAAATATAAGGAAGCTGAAATAGTTGAACTCTAAAAAACAGAAGATTCTTTACGAACACCAATAAAAGAATTTGTTTTTTAATATTATTGATTTTAGAGTAGGAAAAAGGTTTTTTGACTAATTTAAAAATATGTGAAAAAATAATAATTTTAAAGCATTTTTTATGAATTTCTCCAACTTGTTCACTTGCCACGTACACTTTTAAAAGGGCTGCAAATGCATAGATGTACACACGCATGCAAATGCAGGTCGCAGAAAAGGAAAATTTTCAAAATTTTCGACAAGCAGGCCATGCAAGAAATAAAACAAACGCACATGCATACAAATACTTACAAACTGGTACCGTTTTTTGTTGCTGCTCGCTCGCACTTATTGCTTACTGTTATTCTCTTTACCACTTGAAAACACTGCAAAACAAAGTAAACCACAGACAATGCCAACCAGCGACTGCCTGAGACAAAAGCTCTTCTTACCGATTGCACACTCTTTAGATTCTAAGCTCTTTGGTCGAATGAAAAACCCTTTTAGTATTACGAATTTTCTCTATAATTAAGTTTATCTGTGTCCCCATGATATTTGACTGTATATACTTGATACGGTATGTTAAATGAGAAAATAATGCACGCTTAGCTGTGCTATACCAATCTCAAACACCCAATCCCTGGAGACATGTATGTATGTATGTATGTATTTACATACATACAGATATTGTTGACCCCTTGCGTGTTGCACTGAATTAAAATAAATTCTATCAAGTGGCGGGATGGGCTTAACCAGAATCAACTAATGATAGTAAATTCGTATTTTTTTCTTTTTTAAATATACCAATAAATTTGATGATAGGCGATGTGGATAATGGGTTGCACTCAATGCCAATTTGATGACGGACCGTCCTACCCCAATGTGGCGTGCCCCAAAACATGGCTGAAACAATAGAGCAATCCTTACATTGAGTTTAACGCACATGCCAATTGTGTTGTGCATATGATTATATGATATTATATTGGCTTAATTGATGACGATGATGCCAAGAGGTTGGCCCACACAAACAACTTATTTATTTAAATTCGTATGCAATTGACAATATCGAAACAAAACAAATCACAAAAAAGTGTATAAAAGTTGTTGGAAATACTGCAATCACTTCAATTTGAAGAAAACTTAAAGCAATGAAAAACATACAATTGCTGATCGGTAGCTTCCTAATCGGTTTGCCACTCTGTTGGTCGGGAGTACGTACAGATCGCGAATGGATACCAATCGGATTATTCTAACGACTCAACTGATTTCACTTTGCAGGCGACCGAGGAACAAATGTGGGCCGCTGGCAAGCTCATGCGCGATGTTTGTCTTCCCAAGTTTGCCAAAGTGACGGAGGCGACAGCCGAAAGCATTCACGTTGGCAATCTGCCGGACGATAAGGATTCCAAATGTTACATCAATTGCGTTATGGAAATGATGCAAACGGTCGGTATGAGAGGACTTACACACAGTTTCCTTACTCATGTCTCATCTTTTCACAGATGAAGAAGGGAAAATTCCAAGTGGAATCAGCTCTGAAGCAGGTGGAGCTGCTCATGCCGGAAAGCTACAAGCCCTCATACCGCAAGGGCATTACCGAATGCAAGGATGCCGCTGTGGGCATCAAAAACAACTGTGATGCCGCTCATGCCCTTCTCACATGCTTTCGGAGCAAAATTGATATCTTTGTTTTTCCCTAAATGTGAATTGCATTCTTTTTTTTTTTTTGCAGTAGAATTGTAATTGTTTTAAACTTGTAAATAAACTTGGCTGGAAAACAAAAAAGAAACAAACAAATCATTTACAGCAAGTATTAACCATACATACATCGAACGTAGATATAGTGCATGCGATCCGAGAATAACCATAAACAGACAGTTTTTTACGAGCTTTCCACAGATCGATCTACATGGAATTTTTATGTTCGATCTGATCTGGTTTTATTAAAGCTTGCATGTAAATAGCCGGATGTGGAGCATTGGCAAGGTATAAAACGATGCAATGCTGTTGAAAATGCAATACAGTGAATAACAAGGTGGACGACAGCTGGTAAATAATGACGCAGATGCAACAAAACTGGATAGGCACCTTGGTGGTACTTGTGGCTTGTGTCGGCGCCTGGTTGAGCCTCGTCCATGCCGAGGAGGAGGAGAGTGCGATGACCCTGAGCGAGGTGGTTGATCTGATTAAGCCCTTTGATGAGGGTTGCGATCCAAAGCCAGAAATAAGTATGTATCAACAAAGTTAATGCAATGCCTATACCAATCGCTGGATCCCTTCTGCTAGGTCACATCGAGGAGATGGTGTTGAACAAGGAGGATGCCTCGCATGAGAGCAAATGCTTTAGACGTTGCATGCTGCGCCAATTTGAAATAATGCCCGCAAATCAAATGCAATTCAATGAGACAAAAACCATGGAAATGATGAACATGATGTTTTCCGACAAGGAAGAGCAATCCAAGAATATTGTTAGCAAATGCAATCAAGAGCCAGCTGGCGTAAGCGATGAGTAAGTCGATTGATTATAAATAGGTTGAAACACTTAAAATCCTTAATCCTTGTACCACTTTTCGCGCAGGTGCGAGGTGGCGCATAGCATCTCCATGTGCATGCTACGCGAGATGCGATCCTCATCGTACAAGATACCAAAAGTAAAGGAGTAGAAGCTGCGTCATCTGAAGATCTCTGCTACAATCCATTAGTTAGTAGTTGTTTTTTTTTTAAATTTTTTTTATTATTATTATTTACTTGATTACTGTTTAAATTTGTATTATATTTGAAATGTTTGTAAAATTTTGTTGAATAAAGCTATAAGCAGCAGATGTCTAACTTAACAACGACTCAATCCACTTATTCCACAGCGTCACCAGTTGAGCTTAACCTGGTTACGCTCCATCTGGCGACCAATGCACTGATTCAGCTGATGGGCTGCCTCACAGGGTTTCTGTGTAAGGATTGAACGATTGCAATTTTGGGCCATGCTGCTGCTAACAGCCATGGCCAGCTTATTGTCGTCGGTAACCAGGCCGGTCAGCTGTTCCACACGGCGCAGATTTAATCGATTGCTGCTGCTCTCCATCTGAATAGCAAGAATTAACAATAAAGTGTTTATCATACAATATTCGAACGTAAAACTTACAACTTGAATGCCCTTAAGCACACACTCGATCAGGCATTTCTCCTTTTCGGTGGGATAAGGCTCGCGTATGAGGGATCGCTGCGTTGACGGCATTTTAAGCTTCTGCAGGCAGTTCTGCTTCGTCCTGTCGATCATCCCTTGCACCTCGGGCAAATTGCGATCCAACAGCTTCACAAGGGGCTCATTACTTTGGCCACCAAACAGTCGACTAAGATCAAAGGGCGGCTTGTTTTGTGCCTGAATGCAACTGGTGCTTATTGCGACAATAAGTAAGATCAATTCCAAACGCATCATCTTTATCTTCTGATTCTACTCAAGATTGCGTACGCTTTTATATGATTAATTTTGGAACTCTTGCAAACGCCACAGATGACATTGGACATCTTTAAAGTACGTGTGAATGAACATATTTGCTTTTGAAGATACATATTTTGGTTATGCTGATTCAAGTTCAAGATTTTGTTATTGTCATTCAAAAATTCGCAAAACACGCAAATCAGCAACGCTATGTATGTAACTGTACACAGAACTGTGAATGCAAGTAAAATCACATTCGTAACACACACCCAAAAAAAAAAACTTAAGGCATTTACATGCATACAGATTTACTTCTTACAATTGTTACACTTTTCAACACTTTAATTGACAAGCCAGCGGCTTCACGTGTGCATACACACTTACATTAAATAACGGGATCAGCCCAGCACTTAATTTGTATAATAGTTAGTTTAATAGATAGCACTCAACAGCAAATGCATTTCACTGACATTGTAATTTGCTATTGCAAAATCAAACAACACGCAAATTAAAAACTCAAAATGCAATAATTAAATACCTGCAAACGCATAGTAACTGTTACGTTCACAAACGTAGGCACATACATACATACATACATTCATACATATGTACATACATACATATAAACGTTATTAATTCACAATTGATGCGAAAAGAAGAAAAGCGCACAACACTGTGTGCTCAACAGTTGAGAAAGAAGAGAAGACGATTAAACTTTAATCATTAAAGGGGACTAATTTAGTTTGTAGTTAAAAGGCTTAAGCTGTCTTGAATTTATACATATATCTGATAAATACAAGTTGTATTGATCTGTGTGAAATGTTATGTAAACTGATGTCATTCACGTCAGATGTTAACAGTCTTAAGCGAATTTGGAATTTTAACATTTCAACTGAGTTTGATTCGATTTCATGCCTGTCGCTCATTAAACATGTACGTAATTACACATGCTTCAAGGCAGGCAGCAAGGGAGTTAAGTCGAAAGTTAAGTGGCAATATAGTTTTTTCACACGTCGCCCAGCGGAGGGTATCTCCGCCACCGGATCTCGTCCAGATCGAGTGTCATGTGCTGCTCATGTAGTGCAATCGCATCCCATGCCAATTGCCAATAATAATTGCGATTAATTGCTATAAAGATGGAAGCTGAGACGCCGCACAATCTGCCAAGTCAATCAGTTTTCCAATGAATCGCAGGTCGGAGAAATCTCAACCGTATATAAAACACAGGCGTTGCCAACAGTTTGGCATCAAAGTCTAGCATTCAACAACAATAAGCAAACATGTCGCGTTTGATTTTCCTCGCAATGTTGGTGCTCCTGGCAGCTGTTGCTGCTGTGTCCGCCAAGCCGCACGAGGAATTTGACAAGGAGCACACCGCGGTGTTGGCACAGGAGTGCAAGACAGAGGCGGGTGCCACAGATGGTAAGTTATTGCACACAAATACACATAAACATAAGTATATCAATGCATTACAGAGGATGTGGAGCATATGATGAAGCATGTGCCGGCTGAGACGCACGAGGGCAAATGCCTGCTTGCCTGCATGATGAAGAAGTTTGACATTGTAAGTCGAATAATAATATTGTTTTTGTAAATAATAAGTCAAGCTCCTACACATCTTACGCTAGATGGATGACGCTGGCAAAATGAGCAAGGAGCATGCACTACATCTAGTGAAAATAATGAGCAAGGATGATGCCAGTAAGGAAGCAGCTGGTTCCGAAATTGTTGACGCTTGCGAGGCCATCGAAGTGCCCGTGGATCAGTAAGTGGAGCAAAATCAATAAAGCCTATGCTCAGTTATAATTCTTAATGCTCATTTTAGCTGCGATGCGGCTGTTGTCTACCAGAGTTGCATTGTGGAGCACATGCGGGAGCATGGCCTCGCGCTTAAGGAGGACTAAACCAAACCCAACCAAGGACCATACAACCGTGCAAGCTTTCTCTATCTGTCAAGCGCCACATGATCAAGTCTCCCTTTTTTTTTTCTTCTCAAATATATATATATATATATAAATAAGTGTAAATGTGAATAAATTGCGCAAATATTGCAAAAAAAAAACCCAAAGTCCAAGATGGAAATAGGAATGGAAGGATAAATCTACCCGCAAAAATACAAGAAACAAATGCTTTTTACATGTATGTTGTACTAGTAGCTTACAAAGTTAATTATATATATACATACATATATATATTTCTTTTAATATCTGTGTACATGTATACGTTTGTGTGGACATGTTAGTTTTTTTTTGTTTTACGGACAACTGCTTATTAGCTACACGTAATTAGTTATTACAATGCATGTTCTGTTGATGTTGATCTCATTTATTGTTATTATTATTACGCATTTGGATGATTTGAATTCTGATTTGTTCTGCGCCAAAATTGAGAAACTCAGAAAAAGTTACTTACAAACTAAATGTGATTTGTTGCTGTTGTTCGTAATGTTGGTGAACTTAAGATGCTCCATGCTGCCCCAATTCCCCCGTTTCCCCCGTCATTATTTTTTTTTTTTTTTTGTAATGGAATTACTGGGGGTTCTAGATCTAATAGTTATCAGCTTAAGAGATACGTTTTTGAAGACGACCACAGGACATAATGCACACAGGACATGGGACAACAGACACATGGTCAACGAGATGAACAAACGACAAATTGGAAAGATGTTGTATATATATATGTATGCGTGTGTACGTATGTGTGTGCATGTATGTTTGTGTGTGTATGGGTTGTGGTCGTGGTGCTTGCGTGCTGAATGTCACTGTGGTCTTATATGTTTAAATTGTTTATAATTGATTAATCATTCTTTGCTTGAGGCAGGCAGGCAGTTGTTATCAATGTTGCAGCTCCGTTGTGGAACATCTATCCGATGTTTAAGAGCTGATAATCATTGTTGTTTTTTGTTTTCGTCTACAAAAAATAGTCGGCCTGTGGCTTTTTCGATGGTATGCCACGACTCTCTTGCGGAGCCGCCTCAAAAATGACAAAGTCGCGGTGCAGGTACTCGTTCAATTCTAATATAGCAGCCACATTGCCGCAACTAAAAAAAAGTAATGATATTAAAATCAAATGTTGACGCAAGGATTGATGACATTTTCTTACCGATAGCAATAGTTTGGCGCTGACCAGACAGTGAGCACTGTTTCATTGAAATGCCACTTAAAACCCTCCATGACCAACTGATGAGCTCGACATATCATATCGATGTCATTGGTGCGATTGAACTGTGAAACAACATCGGAACCAAAGAGATAGCCGGCGCCGCGCGGTGATACACCCCAGCCAGTCTGATCCTCGGGATCGCTCCATAGCAAATCGCACATGGGCCCGTCATGTGGCACCTCTTGTTTGCGATCAATGCTGCGAATCTGATCCAAATACTGTATTGATGGCGACAAGCCGCCATGAACGCAAAATATCTTGCCGTCAATGATGGCCGACAGGCTGAGATAATCAAAGATTTCGGTGCAATAGCGCCATACGGCTGTCGAGCCATACTTGCGTAGGCATTCATCATAGAACCCATAAACCTGGGTGATCTGGCGAGATTCATGATTTCCGCGAATCAGGGTGATGCGATCCGGATAGCGCACTTTAAGGGCTAGAAGCAGCAGGAATGTCTCAACGCTGTAATAGCCGCGATCAACAAAATCGCCCATGAACAAATAGTTCTTTTCGGGAACATCGCCGCCGACCTTGAACAGCTCCTTGAGATCGTAGAACTGGCCATGGATGTCACCGCAGACGGTCACCGGCGAATCGACACGCTGCACATTGCCCTCTTCGACAAGGATTTCGCGAGCCTTGGCGCATAGGCCCTTCACCTCGTTCTCTTTGATTATCTCGCAGCGTTTCAGCTGCTCGATCTGGCGATCCAGATCGCTGTAGTCAGACATGATTTCAGCGACAACAACAATCGTTGTGCCGTTAATGTGACTGCTGGGGATGAAAGCGTCGTTTTCACTCACTATTTGCACAAAGTGCTGTGCAAATATTTGCTCAAATTTAGCGAGGCTTCTACCAAAATCTCTGTTTGAAAAAAAAAAAAAAACAAGACAACGCTATGAATTTGCGGCGTTAACAATTTTCTTGCGAGTTGTTTGTGTTTTTTGCATCATCTGCATTTGCGTCTGTGTTGGTAAATTTGTTTGACTGTTGTGTGTCTTTTGTGGCTGGCTATTTGCCGCGCGCGCGACTTTAACATAAGTAACACGGCTGCTAGTGCGGCGCCGCTGTACACAAAATACGTAAAGCAAATACGGTAAGGAACTTAACTTACTACAATTAAGTGTTACAATTTGAAGGTTTTTTTTTGTTTAAAAGGCACTCGCACGCACGCTCACGACAGTAAAATGGACCATGACCATGATACGCTTGACGTCTACCTTAGCTACTGTGGGGGCACGTCGATACAAATATCGATTAGCGTGTCATTGTTTTTAGTGTTGCCAGACAATATAATTAGACAAAATCGAGCATTTTAAATGTTTTAATTTAAATTGCAGTTGCCATTACGCAACTAAACAACCGAGACGTGCATAACTTACAGTTGGCAATGACTTCCGAAACACCACCAACAATGAGCATGAAAGCCACACAAACGGATAGCCAGGCGACCGCAGAGAAATCGGAGCCCAAATATGTAGACATTTATCGCGATACCTTTATTCGCTATATGGGTAAGCTGCATGTGTGTCTCATCATCAAGATGTAGAAATTACTTTCGTTTCCTTCATTGATCAGGCTATAGCAACGAAGTTGGCGAAGCCTTTCGCCCACTTATCCCAAAATCCATTGTGGCCGCAACCTATGGCATGGCCATTGGATATGTCTGTACGGATACGTTTGACAAGTCGCTGCGTCAGCGAATGGCTGGCGCTACCGACCGTGAGGTGGCGCTAGTGGGTGCCGATGTGTTCACCTGGCAAATGCTCGCCTCCGTCATTATTCCGGGCTTGACCATCAATCGGTAAATTGGCTTTCGATAATCTCTTGCCTGGACTTCATAGCTACTTTTCTGGTTTTTTTTATCTTACTTACAGCATCACTGCGGCCAGCCGAGCACTGCTAAGCAAGTCACCATCACTTGTGTTGAAAACAGTGCCAACGATTATTGGATTGGCAAGCATACCGTTAATTGTTCATCCCATTGACAGTCTCGTTGATCGCCTAATGGACGAAACCTATCGTAAGGTAGTGCGGTAATCCGAATGTCATTTTGTTACATTAGCGTGGAGCAATCCTCACATGGTGCTAACTATTTTTTTGTACTCATTTTATAACAATTGGCTCAAGCATTCCAAGCATATGTATTTATGCACATATTATACAATCTAATCCCTTAGGCTTAGTCTTGATTATGTTTTGAAAATCGTAAAAGGCTTTAATATCCTTCAACCATTTGGTTAAGGATACACTAAACAAACATATTTCTATATAAAAACAATTTGGATTTTGTCTTGTTTTTATATTTTGAGGTGCTAAGGATGTGGTATAATATCTGGGCTCAATAATTGTTTTTTTTTTTTCTGTAAGAATTTTTGTTTTTCATTTGCAAAACAAAGGCATTTGCTTACATTTCTTTTTATTTCGGTCGTCTAAAATTGTATAACTAGATGCTAGAGACTTAGTACTGATAGCCATCCGGTTGATAGGGACGTGAGAATGGCGTCGGCGCAAAGGGACCAGGTGGCGGACGCCAATTTGTTGGCGGGGGACGTGGCGGCGGCACTGGCATACCAGGTGGTGCCCATGCATTCGGGGGCTGGATCATCCGTGGCGGCGGTGGAATACCCATCGCTGGTGGCAGTGGCGGCTGTCCACCCCCCATTGGAGGTAGCGGAGGCGGTGGTATTGTAGCTGGAAATGGTGTGGGCTGCGGCACCGGCGGTGGTGGTGCTATCATGCTCATATTGTTTGATGTGACAGGCACCACGGGTGGTGGCGGTGCCATCATTGGTGGCGGCATCATCTGGCCGCCCATGACCGGCATCATGTTCTGTACGGGCGCATCGGCAAACAACTGATGTGGTCGATCCGCATGCGCGGATGGGTTTTGAGCAGCCAACAGGCGTTCAGCAGCGGAGCCATGCCTTTCGCCTTTGTGATCCTTCTTGAAGGCATACGAAACGGAGATGGGACGATTGCAGAGATATTGGCCATTCATGGCGTCCATGGCGGCATCACTAGCTTCGAAGCTGGCAAAGTTAATGAATGCGAATCCCTTTGATTTGCCCGTCTCTGGATCGCGCATGATCTTTGGCGTTTGCAGGATGACACCGAAGGCAGAGAATGTGTCGTACAGCAGTTTTTCGTCCACCTCGACGTCCAGATTTCCAATAAATATGTTAGCGCCAACGTCTAGATTCTTTTGATGCGCTGACGCTTTGTTGACGCGTATGGGCTTGCCATAAAGCTTGATCATGTTCATTATTTTAATGGCGTAATCGGCATCTTCCTCGCTAAGGAACTCCACAAATCCATAGCCCTGGTGCATTTGTGTGACACGATCCTTGGGCATGTGCACATTGACTAAACAGAGATAAAGCATATGAAAAAGTTCAATAAGCAAACCGACAGGATCAAGGATCAAGTTCACTGCTTACCGACTGGGCCAGCTTGCACAAAGAGCTCCCATAGTAGCGTCTCCGATACCTTGTCGTCCAGACCGCCGGCATAAATGGTGGCGTCTTGAGGGAAAACATTAAGAATATGTTAGGTTTTGTATGAAAACCCATTTATATTTGTGGCTCACCTTGGTTTCGTTCGGCAATTGGACCTGCGGCCATTTTGCTATTGGATTATACGCCAAACTTTCACAAAATCAACGACTGCAGCTTAACAATTACAATTCTCCATGCAAGCAGTCAAACCATACACGGCGTTTCGGATGTCAGGGCTGTAGCACGGCGCAGGGATGCAATTTGCTAATAACATGGGTACGATAGTTGTTCGATATATTGTTAGAACTTTTACAATTGCAGACTATCGATGACAGCACAATTCTACACGCAGAGTTGCGCATGCGATATCAAGTACTTGTTAACGTTGTTACACACTGCAAATTCACTCAGTTCGATATCGCTAGTCGATAGCGTCCATCACTATTTGGCCTACATTTTATGTAATGTCACTCATCACTTTGTTGTCGTTTTACAAAGAAAAAATCGTGCTAGTAACCAAACCAAAGAAACAAGAATATTACTTTGTGCGCTGTGATGTGATATCCAATTGTAAAAAATAATGAATTGTCATCAAATATTGAGCGGTGCCTGCAATGCAGGTGACCGGTGCTTCGCAATTGGCTCCGTGGAAGGCATACCTTTTACAGTAAGAATACGAGCGATTACGATTACTCTATGCCAAGTTTTTTGTGTTTTTTTTGTTGGTTTTCGTTTTTATCACGCATCCATCATATTGTTCAACCTGCACACACACAAATACATTCAAATATGCATGACAGTCATACATGCATTTACGTATGTACGTAGCTGATGTATCTACATGTATTTTTATATAGATACGCCAGGTACTTAAGGGTACGGACAAGTAGTACATAGCAGTACATACATGAATACGTACTTACACATTTTCCAACACAGTTGTCTTTTTTCGAACTCCAACTGGAATATCTAATTCCGATCAGCAATTGGGTTTTTTAATGTTTTTATTTACATATTCATACTTGTGCGTATGCAAGCGCGAGAACATATTAATGAATGTGATGCTTGGCTGTATCTCTCTTTCTGTCCGTCTGTCTGTCGGTCTGTTTGTCTGGTTAATTAAATCAGTAGCAAATGATGAGCCAGAATGAAATTTGCGTAAATTCGATAACAACAACTAACAACTGCTGCTAACTGCCTCATCAGTTTTTGTTGTTTTTGCTCCTCCCTATTGTTGTTGTTGGTGTCTGCAAACAAAGAATTTGAATGGATAGGGAGAGGAGAAAGGAGTCGTGCTGATTCGTTTTAAAATCAATGTATTATTAACATGTTTTGTGGCTTTTTATTACATTTAAAGGTCAAGTGCTACGGCTGTAAACAAGCCTCTCACGCACTCTCACACACATACAAACGCGCACACAAAAGCACACGATTGGTCAAATGGCCTTTGATGCCCTAAATTCGAAAAACATACATACATACATTTTTGACACACGTTCATTGCATGTATGTAAGTATGTACATATGTATGTACGTACATTGGTCGCTTGCATATTAGAACACTTCGATTGCAGAGCAAATTCAAAGTCGCGAAGAAAACTTATATTACCTGGGACTTTGTGCTTAAACAAAATATGATATTCTTAGACTTTTCTGTCTAGACATAAAACGATATTCTTAAGAAGTTCGTTCGCCAATTTGCACTGCAAATCGAAACCCAAATCCTCTATAAACAAACAACAACAACAGCAGCAAAGAATGTGAGACGAATAAACGTCAATACCAAATAAATTATACACGGACCATAAAAATGCTGCAAAATTTTTTTTTGTCGTGAGCACGCATTTATATATTGAGAGATGGGGGGAGTAGGTACGGGGGTGGTGTGGTGTGGATACTGTGTCTGTTGGAGTCGTTTATTTTATTTCATGTTTATTTTTATAAGCATGTCTGTGTGTGTGAACATACGTAAGTACGTACAAACATATGTACATATATATCAAATATTAATTACTAACGACAATCCAACACACCCACACCCACTGTCACTGTTTGTGCAGTGTTTGCGTTTATTTGCTTACCGCTAATGCCTGAGGTCTGTTTCCCCACTCGTTTCTGCTTTCTATGTATGTAATTTATCCATACTCACAAGCATAATTAACTGTGCACATCCAATATCTAAAGAATAAATAATTATAATAATAATAAGCGTGCATGGTAACACTCTGCCCAGCTCCTCCCCCACCTTCGCTGTTGGCAAAATATCATTTTTAACAACAACAACCACAACAGCTGCAGATGTGTGTGTACCGTGTGTACATATCTGCATTATATTCTGTAATGAGCTGCTAGCTGTTGTTGACATTGCCACCCATTCGTTTAACTAAATGCCATCATTTCAATTGTTTTATAAGACTGAGTGTATATTTGTAATATTTTTAAACACGAACATATGTATGTATGTATGTACAAACTATGTAAATTGTGTAGCAAGAAATAGGCACGGGCGTAGATGAACTTGAAAATTTACACACACTAACACTAACTTATACAAAGTGGCGCCATCTGGCCATGGTCAAGTGGCGAGTGCCATAGCATTTAGCCTTGCATTCAGCAAGAAAACAACCGCAGCCATATCTCGGGCTCCTACTTAAGATAATAAGTACATATATATATATATATATACATATATATATATATATATATATATATATATATATATATATATATATATACTATACACATATTTGTGCATATCTGCGACAAGAAACAGCCCCTCGTGCAGGCCCATTTTACCAGCTTAAACTAACCAAACTAAAATAACAATTAGCCAAGATAACGCACCGCAAGAGCGATAGAGAGAGAGATAAAGAGTGAGAGGGATGCCTATTCCCAGGGCAAATTGAAAGAGTTAGTTAATTTTTGGGCGCATATCTCGAGAACAAAACCTTTCCTGTACAATCCAGAATCAATCCAAAATGAACTCAATTAGATTCTGTGGCACGCGTCGAAAATTAAAATTTTCCGCCCACTCGAAATTTGTTGGGGCTGTCCGACATTAATATTTATCTACTCTCAAAACTTGGTCATGCCATTCCATCAATCAATCCATTTATCGACTGTCAATTTGCATAGATATTTCGTTTTAGTAGCGCACTAGTTTGTATGTGTGTGTGCACTCTCTTACATCACTTAATGTAGCGCCCCCCTTTTGCCCCCTGTCTCATAAAATTCCTTGTTTTTTTTCAGTTTGGCTTTGTTCTTGCAAGGGTTATATCTCCTCGGATAAGTTCATGAAATACTTAGCTCATCAGTCTTAGTCATACTTGCTTAGATGTGATTACACCGAGTACCGAATCGATTATTATCTCTATACTATATTTATTTCACTCATATAGATATCATAAAAAACTTATTAGTTTATTAACTGTTTGGTGTTAGCCAGCTTGGATTGGGGCAAATGGTTTTTTTTTTTTAATTTGGTATCTGTATCATGTGACTGGAGATTCAATTTTTATTCCCCTTAAACCATGAAAATAGTAAAAAGGGTATTATGGTTTTGTGCCAAAACTATCTAAACTATAAAGTATACATACATATTTATATTCTTAATCGCTTGTCTTCTGTCTGTATGAACACGTCAATTGATAAATCCTCCCGTTTCCAACATAAGCATGTATCATATAACATAGAAATCTTGCATTTGGGAACTATAGACAATTAGTATTTAAAACTTATATCGAAATAGTTTCAGAAACACCGCAGATATCGAAGATTGAAGTTTTGTCATTATATCATGCATTAGCGCAGTGGCGAATTCCGTTTGACTGTATGCGTAAGGTCAAGTGTATTCGGGGTATCTTCTAGTCGAGCTTTCTCAACTAGAGCCTTCTTATTTATTATGTGTTATCAATATTGTGTTTTGATATGAAATCATACGAAAAATTTGTATGAAACCAAGCGTATTCCACCCTTTTGAGTAGAATTAAACACCTTCGGAAATGGTTTAATGTATGTATGTGTTTGTTTTTTATTTGTTTCCAGGCATATGCTGCTGGTTGCAATGTTGTGATATTGGCAAGCACATTCGAGCGTGTCCAGATCATACCGGGTGCCAGTCATGGCTATGTGAAGATATCGGCACTGGACTGCAGCACCGATACCGGCAAAATAGCTGCCGCTTATGAAAACAAAATATGCATTTTTGAGCCAACGCCAGTGATTGAATCCAGCAAGCATAATACCCACTTTCTCGACTACAGGTGAGTCAGATAAAGCTATAGATTGTTATCATCAAAGTTCTAATGTGCAAATGGTATTTAATTGCAGATGGGTGCAGACAGGTTCGTTTACCAGCCACTCGAATGTGGTGACATTGTCTTGGAACTTGGAAGGCACGCGTCTGCTAACTGGCGGCACCAATATACAGCTCTGGAAGAGCAAATCGCCCTTACACCAGCAAGAGGAGGAGCACACGGGTAAGTAAAATAGGATCAGTTACGCAGATTGCTAATAACTGTTTATTTTTCTTTTGTTCTAAGGCGTCAAATTCGAGATTGGCGAGAGCAAAGAGACGAAACAGAGTGCACAGAATGGTCAATCGGATGATGTATCGACGTGGGAAAACATTTGGTCATGCCAGACAGCGATACCCATTTATCATATGGCATTTAGTCCCGATGGCACACTTTTTGCCACCTGCGGCCGCAATGATCGTCTAGTCAAGATCTGGTACGAGAACAAGCAGGTGCTATTCCCAGCCAAATCGAGCAACAGCAGCGGCGCCGGTGTTGGTGGTGTACAACATGATGCAGCAACCGGATCGGCTTCGATTGGATCGGCTATTGTCGGTGATTTAAATTTCACATACGTTTATATTGCGCATCCGCGTGCCGTTTCCAACATTGTGTGGCGCAAGACGAGCAAGTATATGCCAAAGGGTTCGGTGGCCAATATGCTAGTGACTTCGTGCCTGGATAACATTTGCCGCATTTGGATTGAGACGGTGCTGCCGGATGATGGCATGGTCAATATGACACAATTCGATCCGCTCGCCTCGCAGAATCCCAAATTTCGCACTCATCGGCACAAGCATCGATTCATGCAGCGTCTAAAGCACATGAAAACCTGCTTTCATCTGCGTCGTCACATGAAGGCCGGCGCTCATGGTCATGTAGTTACGGTAGCCGGCTCAGGACCTGGTGCATTGGGCATAGGTGCAGGAGTCGGTGCTGGCTCTAGCGGTGCCACCATGGGTCTAGGCAGCTCACCGGCAAGCTTCACCAATTACCAGGGTCCGATACCATCGTTGCCATCGTCGTGCAGCGTTCATGACTTTCATTCGTATGGGTTCCACGGATCGGGCATTACGCCTGGCATGCATTTCCATTTGGCGGCATCGATCAATGCCGAAACAGACATACCTCTAGTGCCGTCGATGCAAACCTCCGATCCGGCTAATCAAAATGTCTTCATTCTGCACTGGCTGAATAACAAGGAAATGCATTTTACGCTCCAAGCGGAGGCCATACTCCAGGAGCTAACTAAAAAGGTCATCGACGAGGAGAATGGCAATCATACAACCGCCCATCATAGCTCCGCGCCTACGGGTCAAGCTGGAGTCGATTTGCCCGACGATGCACAGCCGCCGCCGCACAAGAAATTTATGCGTAACTCCAAGTCCGTTTCGGTGGATGATAGTGGCGAGGAGTACAGCAAGTATTCACAGCACACGGCTGCCACTGGAGCCGGACTGCATTTGAACTCCATGTCGAATACGACATCGCAAAATTCGCTGAACAATGACCAGCATAATCCTATAACACAGTTAACGGACTCGCTGGACAATAAAATTGAGTGCCTGCTACGCGATTGGCATCAGAGTCCGGATCTGCTATTTGCCATACATCCCGTGGATGGCAGCTATTTGATTTGGGTCATTGAGTGGCTCGATGATTATTATCCGGGGTCGTACAGGCAGGCGCAGGTGTCATTCTCGACACGCATACCATCGGCCTTTCCACTGGGCGATGCCATGTCCATGTCGACTACGGTCAGTCTCTTCAATACGGGCACACATCCGTTGGCTTTTCGTGACATTGCCAACAATGTGCGCAGCAAGGATGAGTTCCACAAAGGTGGCAGTGATCAGAATTCATTGCGTAGCGATCAAAACCTTGACAAGCATGACGAACAGGAGGAGGAAGATCAACAGGATCAGCAGCAGCAGCACCACCTTGATCCGGATCAACAAAACAATGATGAGCAGCAAGATGATACTGGGGATCGTAGCGCTGGTGGTGGTGGTGGTGCCGCAAGCAGCAGCTCACAGGATTCAGCGGGTGCCGCCGTCGGCTCCGCACTACCATTGAATGTATCACCATCCGTATCGATGGTGACGAAGCACTCGAACGGCACCCTCAATCTGTGGCAGCTGACGTTTGCGTTCAAGACAAAGTTCACCCAAGTATTAAGCATTGGTCATGTTAGCCGCGCCTCGGGTCATCGTTTCCGTGTTAACGACATCACCTGTCATCCGGTGTTGCCGCTTCTCGTCTCCACCTCCCATCACAATCTACCCGACAGTGCCGAGGCCAAATCGCCCATATCGCCTTTTGAGCAAACACTTGCCGGCAGCTCAGCTGCAGCAGCTGGCTTGGGCGGACTCGGTGGCTCTAATCCTAACAATGGAGGTTTTGGTGGTGGTGGTGGTAGCGGTTCACCCACTTCGGTCAATGGCGATAAAGACATTTTTACACCAACGGGTTTTTGCTCGGAGCTGATATTGTGGCGCGTTGACTCCGTAGGTCCACTTTGTCATTCGGGTGGCGTCAGTGAGCTGGCGCGGATCAACTCACCGGAAATATCTGCCTTTAGCAATGTAGCCTGGATACCCACACTGCTGCCAAGTACCACCCTGGGCAGCTACAGCAATTCGCCATCGGCTTGCTTTGTGGCTAGCGATGGTGAGAATTTGCGCGTCTATCAAGCAGTCATCGATGCGCGCACTCTACTTGCAGAGATCTCCTGCTCCGAGAATCTAAATACGTTGCACAAATCACATTCGCTATCCTCGATGATCTCGAATGCCTCCTCGACCATGAAGGCCCAACGTTCAGCGCTCCACGACAAGCTCAAAGTCGTCTCGCAGCAGTCAACGGCACGTCCGGGCTGCGTCCTGCAGCTGGATGCCATATCGGATGCCAAACACGATTGGCAAAACACACAGTTTCTGCACGTCTTCCAGGCGCAGTTGATAACGGGTGGACAGCGTGCCGCCGTACCCGATATAAATGATCTGGATGAGCCCAAAATGAATGCGTTGCTCGAGTCCGATATGGATGCCATTGTGGATCTGCAGCGGAATGTGGACTTTGAGGAGCCATTCTATATTGTGAACATTGAGAAGACGCTGCGTGGCAGCACCATACACATGTGGCGCATTGTCATTAGCTCCAAGCAGCAGAACTCTTTTCTTTCCGAGACGGCCATGTATGTGCCGGACTCGAATTTAACCCAGGAAGCAGATGATCAGGATCAGCCGCGTCGCATGTCCCAGGGCGCTGAGACTCTAACGGGCGCTGAGCAATTTGGGCCGCATGTGGAGGCACCGCACATCTCGATTACCACCAAAAAGGTGTGCACCCAAGAGTTGCCGCTGCCAGAAGGCGTCGATGTCATCCATGCCTCACCAGCTGCCGGCCATCTGAGCAGCTCGAGCATTTATCCGGCCTGCTTTGCGCCCTATATCATTGTAACGGCCTGCTCCGATTCCATTTCACGATTCTGGAAGTGTGAGCCCTCTGGCAGCGATGAATACCATTGGTCCGAATGGAAGATGTTCAGTCGCGTTCAGCACTCGGCCATTGAGATACCCGGCCAGCCGCTTAACATCAGTGCCGCCTACTCTGGACGCATTGCCTGTGCCTACAAGTACGGCAAGAGTTTCACCCGTCCCAATCGTGGTGATCCCGATTCGCGTTACGTCAATCTCTGCGTCGCAATCTACGAGTGCGAAAGCTCTGGCGGCAGCGAATGGGTCCTTGAGGATACTATTCATCTAAAAAATGTCCATTTGCCGCGCATCAACATTGGCCATGGCATCGATCTGAGCTATCTGCACGACAGCCGTCTCCTGGCCAAGAAGCAGCGCCTCAACCAGGTGCTCCACAACTTTGCCCACGACACAGAGAGTCGTTCCCCACGCAGCGGCGAAACCACACCCGAATTGGCCGGAGCTGGCGGCAAACAGAACTCAGCTGCTGTCTCCGGTTTGTTGACGGTGCCCAGCTTCAGCACACTCCAGTCGCTACGAAAGAGCATTGCCGAGAATGGCAACACCTGTCCATTGACACAGAAGCATCTAGTGCAACTGGACTGGGTGTCCAAGGAGGATGGCTCACACATCCTAACCGTGGCGGTGGGCAGCAAGATTTTACTCTACACGCCTGTCAGCTCTGACATTGCCCAGGCAAACATCAAGGCCATGAAGGAATCGCGCTCAGTTAATCGTCCGATCCTGCGCAAGGCCAGCTCGCTGGCTCAGCCCAATTTTGTGGATGAGATACGTTGGATGAAGTTGCGCCAGATTGATTTGCAGACGGCCGATGGTCTGCCGCCATTGCCCATGCAAATCTCTTGGGTGCGTGATGGCATACTGGTGGTGGCCATGGATTCTGAGATGCACGTCTACTCGCAGTGGAAGCCCCATTATGGATCACTCTTTATGTCACCGGCAGCAGCTGCTGCCCTGGCCGAAGATGTGCCCGATACGCGCAACTTACGCGACGAGGATCTACGTTCCCTGGCCAATGAGTCCACCCAGCTGCGTCTGAAACATGTCGCCTCCATGCCACTTATAAGCAAAGTGAGCACAGCTAATCTGCAATTGCTGTCGCAGCGCCGCCTGGCTGCCAACAGCAGCATGGCCAATATGAATGGTGGTAGTGGAGGTGGACATGCTGGAGTTTCTGGCCAGGATGCGGGCGGCATTTCTGGTGATGCACACCCCAATGACGATTATTTGACGGATTTCGGCCTATTTCAGGCATCGCGCATTGCCTGCCCCGTACTGCCACAGTATCATCCCAAGCAGCTGATGGAGCTGCTCAATTGCGGCAAGATTCGCTGGGTGAAGGCCATCCTGGCCCATTTGGTGCGTTGCATGAGCGGCAGTAGCAGTAGTGGCGCTGCCAGCGGACAGCCCCACGATGATGATGGCAGCATTGGTGGCGGTGGTGCTGGTGGTGGTGCGGGTGGCGCTGGCGGGGCTCGTCAGCGCAGCTGGTCAAGATCCCGCACGCTCAGCATCAGCTATACGGCGGATACGAGCAACATACAAGCGGAACATCGCGGCAGCACCACCCAGATACCAGAGGAACTGATGCTTGACTATGCGGAGATAAATTCGATACCGCCGCTGCCATTGTGGGTGCTCCTTAATGCGGATCGGGAGCAGCCGGGCAAAGGTCCGAATGCCGCTGAGAGCGACAAGGATTACAATGAGCTCTTCGACATGCACAACTCCGATGATAATCTGGATGAACTGCTCAGTGATGGTGAACAGAAGCGCCAGGAGCGTCGACTCTCCCTGCCCGATAAGCAATCCATATCACACTTTGGTCCAAGGCAGGGTCAACTATTGTCTCGTCTGCTGACGCACACGCATTTGCCGGGTCTCTCCTCGCTGGATCAGATGCATCTGCTCGCTCTGGCCGACACGGTAGCCACCTGCAACACTGACTTCTCGGACAAGTTTGCCGCAGCCGATCTAAGCAAGAATCAGGCACAGGGTGGCCTTGGAGGCGGCGGCAGCGCGGCTGGCATGTCAGGCAAAGACCAACAGCCTGGCACCGAATCCCTAGACGATTGTGGCCTGCGCTTCCTGCTCGCCATGAAGCATTTCACCTACCTGCTGCGCTGTCTGCCGCTCCAGCAGCGTGCACAGTTCCAGCGCCAGGGCGTCGGCACCGCCAACATTGTGTGGGCCTATCATTCGGAGGGCGAGGAGGAGCTACTCAATTTGATACCCAGCTACACCAAGGGTGATCTCCGTTGGGCAACACTGCGCGATCTGGGCGTTGGCTACTGGCTAAAGAACATCAATACCTTGAGGCGATGCGTCGAAAAGCTGGCCAAATGCGCCTATCAGCTCAAGGAGGATCCCCTTGACGCTGCCATCTATTACCTGGCCATGAAGAAAAAATCTTTAGTTTGGGGTCTGTTCCGTTCGAAACGAGACGAGAAGATGACCACGTTCTTTGGCAATAATTTTGCTGAGGATCGTTGGCGCAAGGCGGCGCTTAAGAATGCTTTCGTGCTGCTGGGCAAGCAGAGATTCGACCATGCTGTCGCCTTCTTTCTGCTGGCCAATTCCCTCAGCGATGCCATCGAGGTGTGCATGAATAAGCTGGAAGATTTTCAGCTGGCCCTGATTATTGCGCGTTTGTACGAAGGTGATGGCGAGGGTTGTTACTATCATCGGCTGTTGCATGAGCATGTGCTGGGCACGGATGCGGAGACGGGTCGCTGTGATTTGACCCGTGCACATCCGGATCCCTTCTTGCGTTCGATGACCTATTGGAACATCAAGAAGTATCAGGAGAGCCTCAATACACTGTTACTTAACGGTGTCGGCAGTCTGCATGCCAGTTATCGCGAGGAAGATCTACTGCGTCCCGAGATGCCGCACGCTACCAATCCCAATGTTTTTAATTTCTACATCTATTTGCGTACCCATCCATTGCTTATACGTCAGAACATTGCTATTTCGGCGCAGGAGAAACGCATCGCCCATGTGGTGCTTTCGGGTTTCAGCTATGCGGGCGAGTCGCGAACCATTGCCAGTGACAAGCAGCTGCAGCTGGAGGATTCCATAACGCCCATCGAGCGGCAGCTGTACTTTACCACAGCGCATGGACACTTTAAGTCTGGCTGTCCAGCTTTGGCGCTCGAGGTGCTCAATAAGCTGCCCATGAAGATTAGCGATAGCGATGGTGCCGCCTCCACCAGCAGCATGGCCGGCAGTCAGGCACAGGATAACGACACCAATCTTATTAATTCGGGCGTCATGGATCAGTGGGATGCAAATCCGAATCCGACTCCGCAAACCGCCTCAGCAGATATGTTTGATTGGAGTGCTCCAGCCGCTGGCAGCTCCACGGAGGCCAAGTTTGAGATTAAGTGGGACGATGATGAAGACGACGACGATGGCGATAAAGCAGACAGAGACAATGATGATCCAGAGATGGCCACACCACAACCCGGCGGTGATGCTGGTGGTGGCAAATCCTCGAACAACACAGGCGAATACAAAATGGATATTATGGCACAACAATTGAAATTTGTTGCCTGCCTCAAGATCCTCATGGAGGAGCTGTCAACACTGGCCACCGGCTTCGAGGTGGATGGCGGTCAATTGCGCTACCAGCTCTACATGTGGCTGGAGCGTGAGGTGGAAGCACTGAAGCAGCTCTGCAACTATTGCAGCTCCGAGCAGACCAACGATGCCGGCGACACAGATGCCGGTGATGCTAAAGACAAGGATATGAACGCTAGCATCTATCCGAGCAACGAACGGCCCACTCTTCACGAGATCCTCATGCAGGACAAACAGGACTTTGAGGCCAAAGTGATGCGTGCCGCCAAACGCAAGCGTTGGCTAAAAGGTAAGCAACATCTGATTCTGTTCACTTCATCTATATTATAAAGAGGTAGTCAAGTTTGTGAGGTTGTCGAAAGTAATCTCTGGAACTACTGAACCGATTAGGAAAATTCATTTACCAATAGAAAGCTTTATTATTTGTGATTATATAGTAGCTAGTATAAACTGATAAATGTTTATATTATTTCGATCTCTCTTTCTAGCCAACGAGACGCTGTTGAGAACATTGCTTAGCTATTGTTCGTTGCATGGCGCCAGCGGCGGTGGATTGGCATCGGTGCGTATGGAGCTAGTATTATTGCTGCAGGAGCTGCAGCAGGAGAAGACCCAACAGCAGTTGCTCAGCCCATTGCCGTTCCCAACAACGCTGCCATTGCTGAGCGCCTGTGTGGCCGGCAACAAGACTGTGATTGCCGATCCCATCAAGTATTTGCAATCGCAGACGGTGGACATGCTGCAGAGCATCATTAAGCTGTTGCCCTTCCCGGGCATCGAGTCGAGCGGTCTGAGCGAGATCTTTGTGCTGCGTGATCTTGCTGTCGCCTTATCCTCGTGCATCTATCAATCGCTATGTGATTCGGAGAGCTTTGTAGTTAACAACGCCACGTTGAATGGCTATCAGAGTCCGGGAATTGAGAACATTGCCAAAATCAATTCGTCCTTTGAGTGCAGCTACTTGGTTGGCAGTCGCAATGCTTTCACTCGACGCCGCAAGTATTCCACGGATGAGCCGGCGGGCATTTGCACGACGCCCTCCAAATGGCCGGGTGTCACAAATTTGCGTGCGCTGCTCGCACGCGAGAAGGATGAGGATGTGCCCAAGCTAAATGTGCTGCTGTTGGAGTCCTTTGTGTCCACCTATATGGCACTGTTTATCTACTCGTTGTCCACCTGTGACAGTCGGCTGCTCTATCGCTTGAGCGGCCAACACTTTACCAATGAAACATGGTCCACACTCTTTGGTGGTGGCATGAAGAAGCTGCTAATTAAGCCCGCATCACAGCCACATGCTGTACAGGCGCAAGCGCAGGCTCAGGCTCAGAGCCAGGGACAGGCGCAGCTGGCTGATGATGATGAGAATAGCGTTTGGAATACGGTCACATCGATAACAAAGCAGCGCATGAAGCTCAACATGAAGATATTGGGCAGTTTTAGCCAGAACAGCACCTCAAGCAACATGAAGGAGGACAAGCCGACATACAGGGAACAATTTATGCCACCTGAGACATCAATGCTGTCCTATTTCCTGGCCAAGCCAACCAACATAGGTACATACCTATATACAATATCATACATATACATATGTTTCGATTGTAATTCATTCTTATTTTCTTGTAGATTGCGACGATTATGACACGGATGATTCGCACGAATCGGATGGCGAGGAGGAGGAGGATGACGATGACGATGTCAATGTGAGTCGCTCACAATTAAAGCCCAAAGACAATACGGAGCACACTAATGCCATGTCCTATTCATGGAGCATTCTCCGTTTGGCTCTCATCAAGTTGAGCACCCATAAAATACAAGAGTTTGTAAAAGTTGCGGGCATCGAGTTGCAAGGTAAATCATCCTTACCTTCAAAGTACTATACGATATTTGATTATATTGGCTTTTGTTTGTAGATCTGCCGGTAATAAGTCCGCTATCGCATGAGGTGTTGCGCACACTTAACCGCTGGCAGGAGTTTGCTCTGAATGATTTGATCGGCCGTGGGCCACCTACGCGCCACTATATACCCGGCTGCTCGGCGGAGAGCGGCATCAGTGGCCTGGCCATACACAAGTATCGATCGCTGCTCAACAAGGATAATACGCCATTCATTTCTGGTTCGGCTGCGGGACCCATACGCCGCCTATGGAACTACCTGGTACGCCAGGAGCCCACCCAGGAGGTCTTCATCAAGAGCATATTTGGCAAAAACACAGAGCATGGAGCCATCACACGTAGCTCACATCACAATCATCATCAGCATCACGATAACGACACCGATGAAGGTGTGTATTCCGTTCCAAAATGTTGCTATTATAGTTGTACTTGTTGCAAATTCCTTTAAGTTCGTTCACCCAAAAAAGTATTGATATATACCTGTGCATATATATGTGTATGTATATACATACATATATATATGTATCTTATTGCTGCGATAATGATAATCATATGGAAGAACAATCGTGAATGTATATTTTTCCATTAGTTTATTGCTATATTGATAACAAACAATTCTTATTATGTTTTTGTTGTTGCATTATTGTTGAGAATTATTTTTTCAGCTTTCATATGTTGAGAAAATGATTCTACTATAATTATGTTTAGAACTTTGTTGTTGTTGTTTTGGTTTGAAAATAGTTAATTCAGGTGGCAGATGTTACTTAATTTTAGGCATGAATTAGTATTTAAAACACATTTTTGTACGAACGTTTGTGAAAATGATTCGACTTGTTGTTGTTTGTCGTTCTTTACTTTTTCGTTGTGGAAATGTTTTTCTGAACGCTTGTCACAAAATTATTGACTACAACGGTATTAAACCAGTGAAATGTATTAAAAATTATATATTTTGATTTTGATTATATTATTGTTGTTTTTAAAAACCTACTTTGTTTTTACTACTACTTCACACTTTGAAGTGTCAATTAGAGCAGAGAATAACTGTTATTATTTGTATGCATGCGTACGTCTGTGTGTGTGTTTGAGATCAGGTGTTAATCGATGATAGCATTGAACTGCTTTGCTTGGCTCTGTTAATATACGACTGCTTGCCCGCGGGATGAGGGAGGCGCTGTTTAACATGTTAAACACTGCCTTAAGGCATTAGCAATTATTACAATTTGTGATAAGATATCACGCAATCAGAGATAAAGTTGCAACTTTGTAGTGATTAACACCATGGTGTCAAAAAAACAAGAAAAACTAACAAAATTTCAAAAATAGTATGCAATTGTGTTGTTAGTTATTTACAAGCATTAGTATCATGTACTATTTAATTTTTGCCAGCTTCAATTGTATTAACATTTATGTGCATCTAACAATCATCTCGGTCACAAAACATACTAATACTACATGCATACTATATACATACATAATACTATCTTCTCTCTCTCTCTCCCGCTCTATCTATCTATCTCTCTCTGTCTCCTTCTCATTCTCATTCTGTTTCATTGCTCTCTCATAAACACTCTTCCATTCTCTCTCCTACGCTCTCTCGATAGGTCAATCACATTCGACAAACGAGAACTCGGATCACATACGCATTATACACAAGGATCACGAATCGATTCTTACATTCTGCTTGAAGAACAACAGCTCATCAATGATAGCGTTTGCTAATCCTCGAGAGATACAGGAGTTCGATATATCGCTACTTTTGGAATCACCCAATTGGTATGAGGACGAGTGCGACTATGATATGATGAATTTGTACAAAGATGCGGACACCAATAGTTCGGCCTTCCTTATTATCCAATCGCAAGAGCAGTAAGTTGACATCTTTTACATTAATATGGAACCCAACACTCAATTTATTTATTTCTTTCTTTTTCAAAGGGCTCAATTTGGCACTGGAAATACCTACAATGAATCCAGCGCAACCCCACAAAGCGCCTCGCAATCGGGACGCGGCACATCAATGGTACGGTTCATTAGTTCTCATATTTAATTTGTATATTTAATTAAAGTTTTTTTGTTTGTTCTTTTGAACAGGTGCTGCGCCACAAGGTGGACAATGTGAAGCGGATGAGTGCACATCCGTTGATGCCACTCTATTTGACTGGCGGCCAAGATGGGTCTGTCCAGATTTGGGAGTGGGGTCACCAGCAGCCAGTCTGCTGTCCACGCACCTCCGGCACCTTTGCTAAGGTCACACGTTGTCGCTTCTCCGAGCAGGGCAACAAATTTGGCATCGGCGATGGTGACGGCAATCTTAGTCTATGGCAAGCGGGCATCGCCTCCCAGAACAATCGCTCTTTCATAGTGAGTAGCAGTAGCGCAAAACCTTCTCGTTTAGCCGGAATATATTGATTAATTGCATTATCCTTTTTGTCTTACTTAGACCTATCAGTGCCACAATAAAGCGCTCTCCGATTTCGTATTTCTTGGCTCATGCAGTTTGTTAGCCAGCGGTAAGTGAACAATGAATTTCGTTCTCTTTTAAGCTCTTTGTATACTATTTAAATAAGTTTTAAATGCTTACAGCTGGACAAAGTTCCGAGAACAAGAACATCAACATTTGGGATACACTTCTGCCGCATAAGAAGTCCTGTGTTTCGGGTAAGTAATCCTATCAAGCTTTCCGCATTAATGTGTGTTAATAAGCTTCTTCGTTGTAGCATTCACTTGTCATGACCAGGGCTCATCTTGTTTGGTCTTTGCGCCGCAACACCAGGTGCTCATCTCGTGCGGCAAGCGCGGTGATGTCTGCGTCTTTGATGTGCGTCAACGAACACTGCGGCATCGCTATCAGGTAAGTGAATCAATCTATCATAATCTTATAACGTTTATTAAAATACAATTTTTGTATGTCTTGGCAGGCACACGATAGCACCATTAAGTGCATTGCGCTAGATCCGCACGAGGAGTTCTTTGTCACTGGCTCCATTGAGGGCGATATTAAGGTGCGAACTCTTTTTTATTATACCTATCTAACCTATAACCGCATTAATTATAACCGAATTGTAACCAATTACAGATATGGGACATGAATCAATTCATGCTTATCAATACGTTCCCCCACGAGCATGCCAAGAATGGTTTCTTCAAGCACACCGGTCAGGGTGTTAGCCAGGTGTATGTGGATCCATTTGGTCGTCTCTTCTCTTGCGGCTCTGATGGTTGCATGAAGGTTCGACTTCTTGTCGAAAAGGATAATATTGTTCACACCGTGTATTAAACAACAACAACAACAACAAGCATAATTTTCATAATAATTACTTGTTAATCTTCACATCGTCTACATCTTCGTCCTGGTTATCGATTTTTGATTTTATTTTTCACTTGAAATATTTCCCCATAATCCTTTCTTTGTACATTTGTTGGAATGTGCTTTTTTTGTGTCTGTGTGAGTGACTGTGTGTGTGCGAGCGCGAGCGTATATATGTGTGTGTGCGTATTTTATTAACCTATTTTTTTTTTGTCTGTTAAACGTTGATTATTATATTTCTTTATTACATATATATGTACAATACATACAAACATACACGATGATGATAAAAAAGCTTTTTTGCGACTCTTTTTTCCAACAATAACAACAAACACATCAACAAAAAGCAAAACCAGCAACAACACCAACAACTAATTGACGAACTCACAATTAATTCGTTTATATTCTATGAGTATTTCCTAAACAGACTATATACTACTTATATAATATATATAAATACATACTTTACCTATGCATATACATTTACTTGCATATATATATTTATCAAGATACTTATATGCTTTAAATCAATTATTACTTATTATATATATGTATACATATATATATATATATATATATACAAGACATTCTGCAGTATGATAAAAATAATATGCTTATGAAAATATTTATATGTATATTCTATATACGACATACACACGCGCGCACACACACACACACGCACTCATATCCACATATGCATGTATATGTGTGCGTGTGTGTGTGTGTTTGTGCGTAATAATGTCTTTGTGTTATACTTTGTGCAACAAATTTGTCTGTTAAATCAATCAACGATCTATTATGTATACCTAAATCAATTACCTAAATAAAGTGCAAAAATAAACAAAAAAAAAAAGAAAAGTATTAAACCAATTAACGACTCTGTGTCAATTTCTTCTTCATCCAATTTAAAATGACATCATTTCAAATACATGCCAACGATTAGACATTTTTCGTGCTGGAAGATATCTTTCCCTACAGATAATTAGAAAAAAATACATACCATCCATATATACTATAAATAATGTATAGTACTTGAGTATTTGCATAGGTGGCGCAAGGACACGTTCATCAATTCAACCGGTTATTTTTGTTTATAGATATCTTATCAACGCACCAGTAAAATAAATAAGGTTGCTGCACTCGCTAGTTTTGCTTTCTTACACAAGCTGATTGTTATGATCTTCGTGTCAAACAAATCATTCTACTGCCGATTCTTTTCGCCTGGTATTTCAAAGTAAGTTTTGTCTGTTTTGCAGTGATGTCAAATCAGCCTTTTCACCGTCAAATTTGGCAGTTGTCCAAACAAATTGCTTGAAAAATTAGCAAATTGTGGGAAGCAGGTAATTCAATATTTTCTAATTATCTGATTAACGATTTTGTGTCAATTTTTTCTGCTGACGATTTAAACTCTCACACCATTAGATAATTTCGAACATATCCAAGCCATTAGACATTTTTCGTGCTAGAAGATAATTTTGCCTACAGATAATTAGAAAAAAAGAATACATACCGCCCATACATACGATAAATAATGTATAGTACTTAAGTATTTGCATAGGTGGCGCAAGGACACGTTCATCAATTAAAACATTATGTTCTAAAAACGGTAATTTTTGTTTATGGATAGCTTATAAACGCACCAGTAAAATAAATAAGGTTGCTGCACTCGCTAGTTTTGCTATCTTACACAAGCTGATTGTTATGATCTTCGTGTCAAACAAATCATTCTACTGCCGATTCTGTTCGCCTGGTATTTCAAAGTAAGTTTTGTCTGTTTTGCAGTGATGTCAAATCAGCCTTTTCCCCGTCAAAACGGCGTTTGTGCAAAACAAATTGCTTGAAAATTAGCAAATAGTGGGAAGTAGGTGATTTGACATTTTCTAATTAGCCGATTAACGATTGTGTGTCAATTTTTTCTGCTGACGATTTAAACTCTCACACCATTAGATAATTTCGAACATATCCAAGCCATTAGACATTTTTCGTGCTAGAAGATATTTTTGACTACAGATAATTAGAAAAAAAAAGAATACATACCGCCCATACAGACGATAAATAATGTATAGTACTTAAGTATTTGCATAGGTGGCGCAAGGACACGTTCATCAATTAAAAACATTATGTTCTAAAAACGGTTATTTTTGTTAATAGATAGCTTATCAACGCACCAGTAAAATAAATAAGGTTGTTGCACTCGCTAGTTTTGCTATCTTATGCAAGCTGATTGTTATGATCCTCGTGTCAAACAAATCATTCTACTGCCGATTCTGTTCGCCTGGTATTTCAACGTGAGTTTTGTCTGTTTTGCAGTGATTTCAAATCAGCTTTTTTCACGTCAAATCTATCGTTTTGGCAAAACGCATTGCCTTCTGAATTTTGCGCATTGGCAAAAGCTGCTTGATATAATCGTTTTGTACACTTAATCGATGCTATAATTATGTATATATACAGGATGCTGCTATGGTTAATTTTTTTAAAGCAAAAACAATATCTTGTTAGCCACAACCAAGAAAAACAAAATGTCCAGATAGAAATATATACGTATATATAACACATATAAAAATTGATTTTAAAAGTTATAGTAGTACAACAAAGTAGTATATAAATATTTTACAAGTTACGATAGGAAGCGAATACATAATGGTCGTAGAAGACGACTTTAAAGTTGAATTAGTTGATTTCCGTTTGCCATTCAAGAGTTTTTTTTTTTTTATTGTATTTATTTATTTTTTGTTATTAGAAAATCGAAACAAATTAGACGCTATGCCATTTATGGACGTTTAATAATAAAACTAGGCAAAAAAAAAAAAAAAAAAGTTGAAACGCACATAAGAGAGAAAAAAGAGCTAATGAGAAGAAGAGAGAAAAAAGTTCAATTTTGTTTTTAGCCAAAAGTGGAATTATTATATATGCATATAGTTGTTGTTGTTGCTGCCAGCGGAAACGTTGCGAAGCATCCGTTGGGGTTGTTCGTGGATTGGCTGATTTCGGGACCGAAGCGAAAAACCGCGCTGGCGGCTGGCTGTTTATCTAGCCGGAACATGTGGGGTCATCATTGTCATCATCGTCATCATCATCATCGTCGTCGTTGTTGCTGTTGTTATTGTTATTGCTTATGACCTCGGCGGTTTAATTAGCTTGCTTGTGGGCGGCGGCAGCTTGCAGAAGCCAGCTGCATCAAATACGGGCAAAAGTTCGCGCACACGCCCCGGTATTGAACCATCTAGCATGCTATAGACAAAGCGAGAGAGAGACAGACAAAGACAGAGAAAGAGATACTTAAGAACTGGAGGAAGATAATTTTTATATATGTATATAAGTTCTTACCGACGCTTGTAATCGATTTTGGCACCTTTTAGCGATATATTTGCATCCGTGGGAAAGAATGTGGCATCGTAAAAGTTGAGGCCATTCTGCAGCAAGATGTTGTACTCGTCCATGGAGGCCAATGTGATCCGTATGACAGCTGGCGGCAATTCTCTACGCTCCGGACGCTCCGCCTTCTCAATGGCATCGCCCACAATGCCACCAACGGTGCTCTTGGCGCTGCTGCTGCCTGCAAATAAAAAACCCAGTTATGTAACATTTCTGGACAAGATGTGTGTGGGCTTAACGGTTGTGTGCGTGTGCGTGTGTGTGTGTGTGAGTTTGTGTGGGGAGGAATCAATTACTTCTAATGGTGGCGCGTCGCAGTGTCTGCATCTGGGTCTGGCCCAGGCTCAAGCTCGTGCTCATGCTCGGGGATTGATGGATGTTGTGGATCAGCTGCTCACCTTCAACGCCCTTGTCTATGCCACCGCTGCCACTGCTGCTGCCACCCAGATTGGGGCTCGAGTAGATGTGAAGGCGTACAACCTCAACGACCGAATCGAACTTGTACATTGCATGACGAATGTCCTCGACAGGCAAATCCTCCGGTACATCCAGCACATATAGCGTAAACGTTTTCCTTGGCCGACATGGTATGGCAATCTATCAAGGAATCATCAACAAAAACAAATCGGAACACAGCATAGCAGAAACACACACAGAGTCTGGAGTATCTTTGATTAGTATATACATATACCATATTGTATGAAAACATGAGTTTTGTTATTAGCTTTTTGTATACTACGTACTATATGATATAATGGAATGTATGCTTTAAGTAGTAGTAGTAGGAGAGCTTGTTGCCAATGTGCCGCCAAATACTCACACTGCGCGAGAATGTTTGCTGGAAAAATGTTAAAATATTCATATTTCAAAAGATTTCAATGTCAATTCGATGATGCGGAGGGAATTGCGTAGGAGTTACAGATAGAGAAACAGTTTGATACTAGAGACGGGATCGAGTTAGTTAACTTTAAGGAAACCATTTAAAATTTACTATAAAATACTAGACCATATATAGATAGATAGATAGATGGATAGACAGACCCATAGGTTTCCGACTTACTTTGCGATAGAAACGTGCACCGGTCACTTTGTGGAAACCCTTCTTGAAGACCGCCTGATAATCATCTGGATGTGAGAATTTAAATAGAATTCCTGTAGCAGTTTTCGTCAAGCTGAAACATCCCTTGAAACTCATTTTTTCACAAATTAATGCAGCACGTTCCATAGATAGTTCGTACGAGGGTGTCAGTAGGAATGCTCCTGTAAGTTGGTATGAAGGTTTTTAATTTATTACCTTTAGTTAGTATACGATGATAAATGATCTACATGTTTGTTATTTTAAAAGATAGCTTTTCTAACTTTTCTACATGAAGCCTAATCAAATCTCATTAATGGTTGGTTTTTGAAGAAATCTCTTCACTTTAAGGTGAACAACTTTAAGGTTAGGTTTCACATTGAAAAGTCCTTTGGGGTCTTAAGCATGCAAGTTAAATATTCGAAACGTAACGCAGCACCTTTAGTCAGGAAATTATCGGGCGAGGAGACCTCCGAATCGGAATCATCTTCACGCTTATCTTGCCACTTTGGCTCCGATGATAGCTTATGGGCGGCCATTTTGGTAACAATGCCCGTAGGACGCTGCCTTGGGTACTCATTCTTTTCACATTCCAAATCCGAGGCGTTGCCAATGTAAGACATATTTTTTTCTTTTTATTTCTGTTTCGTCTCTTCTGTTGTAGTTTTGTTAATCCGTCGATTCGAAACCAGTTCAAAAAAAAAAATAATAATAATAAAATAAATAGCTTGAAGAGTGCACGAAATTTTGAAAGCAACTGAAACATAAAAGCGTCTTTCCATTGCTTTTATATGGTTGGCTGAGTCGCACTTTTTGTAGCATCTGTGTAGAGCTCGATCCGAGCCAAAAAAAAAAAAAAAATGAAAGTCAATCACATACACACACACACACACACAAACATATACTGGAACAGAATGCGATCTTGGTGTGGCCAGCAAAATGTCGGTCTGTTTTTGCTTAAATTGGAAGTTCTTACAATTGGAATTAGATGTTTGTTTTTTTTTTTTTATGTATCTCTCTCTCTCTCGCCGCGTGGGCGTAACGGTAGATTTCCAAACGTTTAGTAAAAAGGGGGTGTGGGGATACATACAGACATGCATATGTATATAATGATGCAGGTTGACGCCATCATCATCGTCAAGATCATGCGCGTCAAAAGAAGCGCCAAATGTTGCGTAAATTTCAAGAACACGCCTTTATAAGGGCAACGACGAGGAAAAATCGCATATGGAAACACATATTTCCCAAACATATGTACTTACTATAGAAAATTCATAAAAATATTGAGCTATTGTCATCTGCAATACAATTAAATAAAGAACACAATATTCATTGGTTTTATGTCATTTCATAATATGTGGTTTATTAATAAATTATGTTTTATTTTAAATTAATATTTCAGTTTTTTGAATATTTATAATATTTTTTGTTTGTTTTTTTTTTCTTCTTTTTTTTTTTTGCATTTTGTTATCATTTTGCTTGTCAATAAATTTTTTGTTTAAACAAAATCTGTGTGTTTTCCACTTAATAATATTATAATAATAATAATAATTATAATGATAGTAATAATAATTATAATAATAATAATAATAATAAACTACTAAAGTGTTTTACATGGCAACTATAATTTCATTTCATATCATTTTTTGTCATTTTCATTTTCTTGTTCTTGATTTTGTATACGTGTTTTGCAGTATTTTTGGATTTTTGTATTAATTTTTTCTTTATTTTATTTTTTTACTATTTTTTTTATTTTTACAGAATAGCATAAAATATACACATTAAATGGGGAGTGAGAAGCACACACAAAAATATTTTGTATTATTAGTTTCAAACAATCCCAAGGATCAGCAACACTTGAAAACCAACACAAAAAAGCAAGGATTAAAAGGCAAGCGATGCTTCTTGTTTGTTACTGGGAGTGTCAGTGGCCAGCGAGCGGAGAGGTGTTTGGGCGGGGGATTGTAAGTAAGTATTGTAAAAGCGTTATCTGTTAGTATGATGGATATATTTTTATGTCACTGTTATATAATGTGGGTATGTATTTGGAGGGAGGGCGTTTTGTGGGTTTGCTTGTTAATTAAATAAATATAGATATTTATGTGTGAGTATATATTTATATATATATATCTATAGTTTTGTGTGTTGTAAGGGGAATTTTGAATTGAGTTTTGTTTGCTTGCAATACAGAGACAAGAAGGAGAAACACAATCAAATCATATTGAACGCTAGCTTTTCAAATGAAACACATGGGCAATCGATTAATCGACTTATCGATTACATACACTTACACATTCATACAATACATACACAACAACTACGTAATAACTGATACAATGTTAACAATTATGCGGCGGTGGCTTTTTTCAATTTTACTTCTTCAACTTTCTCTCCATTTTATGTATTTAGTTTAATTTAATTTATTTTTTTTTAGTTTTTTAGTTTTTGGTGTTTTAGTTTTAGGCTTGAGTGCATAAATTAGCATTTGATAAGGGGGTGCGGGTAGAAAAGCGGGATGGCCAGGCAGGTGGGACATTCATTCATAACTTACATAACGAATAGTGATAATTATCGATTAATCGATAAATGGATAACGTAAGTTAGTGCGTGTGTGGGACTGAAAGGACCGTGTTTTACTAATACCAAAGAGTATATAATCTAGTTTCTATACTCTTTGCTAATACTTAGATTGTAAAGTTTTTTTTTGGGTGTGCCAAGCGAATTTTGTTATCGATATACATATATATATATTTACGTCATGTGTGTTTGTGTGTGTGTGTGTAACCTATACATTTGTACACACTTTACATATAAATATATATATATTTTTTTTTTGTTACATACATATACGAATATTATTTGCATTCGAAAGTTAGCTTAAACAATTTGCATTTATGTTCGCATTGTCTTGCTTTTATTTATTTTGTTATATATATATATGTAGTATATAGTTGTATTACGAGATATCTGGTTGCTGCGCCTTTCATATTATTTTCTCATATGCCTCTTTAAATATATATTTCTTTCATATTAACTATGTTATATTTATGATGCTTAAAAAAATCATTTAAACCAAAAATGCAATCGTTTTAATCGATTTATTTATCGTTTTGTCGAATCTTTGTGTGCATTCTGTTTTGTTTTTCAATCGAATTTTTCTTCGTAATATTCATTTTTAGACAATACATTCATACTTATGTATATAGTAGCTTAGCCTTAGGATTGTGGGTAGTTTTTATTTTATTTTATTTTTTTTGAGCCTGGTAAAAGCATGGCGAAAATAGTTGGATTCGATTGCTACTTGTGTATATATATTAGAAATGTATATTTGATGTATTTGTATTTGTTGTTGTTGGGTGTATGCGTGCGTGTGTGTGTGTGTGTGTAATGTAGCAAAACGATTTGTACGCTTTGAACTGACTAGAAATTCGAAATGAAATGTCTAATCTCATAAAAATATATCTTGTGATGTACAACGACTTTAATACAAAACAATCATGATGTAAAAATTTGTAAAATTAATATAATAACTAAATAATTCAATATACATAAAATATATATATTTCTAAACATAATATAAATATAAAGTCTTTGCATTGGAATCGATTCACGTACACACTTTCGATCGATACACCAGTACATCCAGGTGTACAACTATATTTTTATAATTGGTGTGTGTGTGTGTGTGTGTACGTTAAAATTTGCTAAGTTTGTTAGAATCATATGAAAACGATTTCTGTTAAATATTTGGCTTTCATCATCAATCAACTTCAATCAGTCAGTCAGTCAATCTGGCGTTGCATTCGGAGTGATTCGAAATTTGATTCTATATTTGTAATTCTACGCATTCTATATAGTACTTTGTTGGAGGGAGAGAGAACAAGCGTTTCGTTAATGCTTGTGGTTAAGCTCTAGGCATGCCCCAAAATGGTGATTGATTGATGATTGACCTACTGCTTAAACGGTTGATTGAAATATATTTATGGCACTACAACTAGCACTAGGACTCTGCGTGTGTGTTTGTATGTGTGATTTTGTGTAAGATATGGCAATCTGTGTAATAAAACAATAGAAATAGTTTGTTATAATTATTATTATTATACTATGTGTAATAACTCTGTAGTTCTTACGCAATTGTCAACTAAATTTATGATGATAAAACTTATAGCAAAAAGAGCAAAAATGAATAGAAAAAAGGTTCAAATTGATATTTACATGTTAGCAAGAATTTTGTTTTCGGAACTACAGAGTTATAACATTTAAATAATAATAATAATAATAAAATACATATGCATGTTTGATAAAAATGATACGAGTATGTAGTAGCGTGTGGTTTAAGTTTATAATATGGCTGTTAAGTTAAGTATATGATGTTGCATACAAAAAGCGTTAATAGCATCACTTATTCAATTTGTTGTTGTTAATTAAAGCTTAACGCGCTTATTTCTTTATTACATGTATTTATTTTTTTGTTTTGTTTTGTTTTTTGGACGGAACAATTTACAACATATGATTATGAAACAATGATTTAATGATCTAACAAAATGTAATACTTAAAAATGCCTTATGAATGAGACTCTACAAACGAAAACAAACACAATAAAAGCAAAAAATAATAATATAAAAAAAAAACTATTAGAAAATTTTGCTAATGGAATGAATTAGCTTGGGGTGATATATATTAATAAGATATATACGATGAAATTTTATAAAAAATAAAAAATAAAAACGATAAAAGACAGAGCTTAGCTATTAGCTTGTTACGACAGATACACACAGATATATATGCAATTTTCTGTATAAAGAGAGAGAGAGAGAGAGAGCGCGTGAGGTTTACATATTTATATAATATATACTTTTATGGGGGTAGAAAATGCGAAAATGTCGAATCATCCTGTTATTATTTGTTCTTTTTTTATGTTTAGTTTTTTTTTCGTTCTCTTTTCATAACTGTCGCTTCATAAATATATAATCGGTAATCGAAAATCGATCGTTGGTAATCAGAAGACAATAATAATAATAATAATAATTGTAATTGTAATAATAAATACGCGCATTTCATTTTCTATAAATATGTTAATATTATGGTGTAAAGCTTTATCGCTTAGTAATATCATAGAATATTTTTTGGTTACACATTTTCCATACTTTATTTGCTGTCTGTTCGCCGTTTTGAATGCATTCCGATCAAATAAAGCTCATAAGCGTCTATATACTTTTCGTGTTCTTCTGATATCTGCTGTTTATCTTTTTTTTAACAACATCATTATCATCATCATCATCATCATCATTATTATTATGATTTTGATGCTGTATATGCGGTTATTAGTTCTTAGGGATTATAATAATAATAATAATAATAATAATATTATGATTGCGATATTAAAAGGCATTTGCTAGCCACAATTTATACAGTTATAAAGCGATGTTGTTGTTCTTGTTGCTTTTTGTTGTTGTTTTTAATTCGTTTTTAGTATGCATTCTATTTTGTATATATGTATATATCGCTAGCAAATTTATATATATATATATTTTGTTTTAATTGTGTCGTTTCTCACTCTGCCGTCAACTCTCCATATATGTATATATATATATATATATATTATTGCTCTTAGTCTAGGTTATTTCGATTATAACAGCACAAGTAGGTCAGCAGCAGCAGAAGGTCAAGGGGTCAAAAGGTTGAAGATTACAAAACAATGAAGAAACACGAGAGTTACAATAACAAATGCAAAAATTCAGCATGAATGTTGGTTTGTTGGTTTTCTTTTCTTTCTTTCTTTCTTTTTTAAAGGTTTTTTTGTTCTTCGTTTTTGTTCTTTATAGATCTAATAAGAGAGATATGCATATGAAGCCGAGATCTCGTACAAAATATGTGTTGTTGTTGTTGTTATGTTCATTTAATTGTTAACAAACAAACATACATACACACAAGCGCGCAATTTTTGCTACTAGATTAAGTTCATTTCATTTAGTTTATACATATATAAGTATAATATATTATAATATTTTTTTTTGTGGTGATTGCAAGCGCCTAAGCAGAAGAATTGGAAAGCAGTTTGAACAAGCTATGCTTTGATGCTGTCATGTATAGATATATATATATATATGTATATATATTCTTAAATCTAGATGTACTCAATTAACAATTTTGTGTTTCCACCTGCTTTTTTTTTTTGACCACTTGTGCTAGTTGTTTGTTTTTCGACGAAGTTGGGAGAATGTTGCAGTTGGTTGGCGACACATTTACGCATATACATACATACATATATATATATATATATAATTGCATGAAACAAATATTTGATATCATATATATAATGTGTTTGCATATATGTATGAACTTAGCCTAGACAATAAATATTTTGTGTTTGCATTCTGTTATTTTTTTTCTTCTTCATATATTTAATAATTTTTTTGTTCTCATTTATGACTTGAGACTCGATTTCAACTTCGCAATTTTAACTCCGGGAATCGTTTGTTTTGCATTTTTTTTTTTTTTTTTTGAGTATTCTTTAAGTTTTGGATTGCTAGAACTGCGGTATTTTGTTTGTGTTGTGTGTGTGTGTTAAATGTGTGTGTTTTGTGTAATAGTTACCCATTTAGTTGCATTTGTTTGAAATTTGAAATTGTTGTTGCTGCTGCTTCTCATTTTCAGTTTCGATTTCAGTATCGACGAATCCAGCACCAATTTCAAAACCATTCTCGACACCGACTTCGACGAGCTCGTCAAACATTTGGATTTGTTTGCGTGTGGGCGTATTTAGGGGCGTAACGACATTCTGATATCGTTGATGAAATGTTGACAATATCTCGCGAATTTTAGCAATTATCTCTTGTACTCAGGCATTTGACTCCTGCAAAGCAAATAAGATGTTTGTTTTCATATTGAGTTAATCAAAGATATTATCTCAAATGCACCTTTAGATTATCGAAATAGTGCATGATCTGTTCGTAGTCCATGTCCAGATCATCGAGACCCAGACGCTCGCCGGGTGCCGCATCGTCCACGGTAGCCGAGAACATTGGATTGCCAACAACTGTGGCACGCTTGATGCGTGACGACTTTGTTGTTGGCTCGCTGCTTATGGTGGTGGCGTTGTTGCTGTTGTTGATATTGGTTATGGTGGTGTTTGCAGCATGGCCTGGCGGTGTCGGCAGGCGAACAATCTCATCTGTGGCATTCGAATTGGCCGCATCTGCAACATTGCTCAATATGCTGTGGTTATGATTCTCTGAAAGATGTTAAGAGTTTGTGACAAAATTTGCGTTTCGTTTGCGTTTTTCGCCTACCTTTTATTTGTGTTATGGCCGGCGATTGTGCTGCTACTGTGGCAGCAGCTGCTGCTTTTGTAACTCTCTTTGGTGTTAGCGAATCGAATTGAAATGCATTCTTCTGATGCGGATTTGTGTACTCCACTAGCTTCTCAGCATTGTGCAGCTCCTCGTGCTGCTGCTGTTGTTTAAGCTGTTGTTGTTGTTGCTGCTGTTGCAATAGCTGCTGCTGCTGCAATTGCTTTAGCTTCAAATGTGCCGACCTCAACGCCGGCTCTTGGATCAAATTGTGGCTATGACTGTGACTGCGCTGATGTTGACGTTCTGGCTGTGGCTGTTGTGGTTGTTGTTGTTGCTGCGCCAAATTATTGTTATCACCGCTGTGAAGATGCTGATCACGTTTGTAGTTTTGACTGTGACGCTTTGTTATCATATCCTTATCCTGTCAAATACAAACCGGTTTTATAAAGAATGGGACCTAAAAAGCAACTGCTTACCTTAACTGGAGCTGTCTGTGGCAGCTGAGGCGGCAACATGGCGCGTATGCCAACATTGCGATGTGGCGGCACTGGCGGCTTATAATCCAGAGCTTGATTGGTTTCCTTGCGTTCATTGGCCAGATAGCTGTGTGTGAAATGATAGTTTAGCATTTGTTTGAGCAATTATTAGCTTGATTACGCTTACTGGTCAGCATGAAGCTTGTTCAGATTGGAGGCGGGCACAATGTGTGTTTGCAGTTTTGGCTGCTGCTGATCGAAAGAGCTGACTCGTCGCCCATTGTCGTAGTTAATAATGGGATTGCTGGTGATGCGCATACGGGAATCTAAAACATACACAAATTTAATGTTATCAAAGTATAGTTATATAGTTATAGTCTGCACAAGCTTACCGCGCGCATTAACGTGCTGTGGCTGTTGCGGTTGCTGAGCATTAATTGAATCATTGACAGCAACCGATGGCCTGTCAATTGTGGACCGTCCCAGCCAAACCCAATCGTGAGCGTTTGTTGTCGACTCCTTGAGGCGCACATCACGAAAGCCACCAACGCCACCGCCACCACTATTTCCATTACCCTTGCCAGCGCCAGTTAGAGGATCAAGACCAGATTCGATCATGGCCGGTCGAAACTTGGACGCATACACCACACACGATATGACAAACACAATGATGGCAAAGCAGAAGGCTGTGAGGAGCACATACATGCCCAACTCCATGGACGACATGTTGCCGCTGCCAATGCCGCTAGCCCGATTGCCGTAGTGTGACTTGTGCACTGCCTGAATGCTTGCACGATGCTGTCTAGCCTGCACCGTTGGCTCGTACTGTTGACTGGAGTCTCGCAGGGGAATTCCAACTGCATATATTATGAACGTATACGGATCAGAATTAGTTAACGAAATGGTGTGAACGCTGCTTGAACTTACCTATTATATCCGCCAAATCGCCGCTATTGCGATAATTTTTGCGTTCACGGCCCACGGTGCCATCGTTTTGGATGGACTCCTGCTTGCTGGCAATGTCCACATTATTAAAGTCAACCTCAATGGAGGCGAGAGCACTGGCAAGCGGCGCTGCATTCGGTTTGTTCTGCTTGCCATTGGTGGAGGATGATGATGACGAGCCAGAACCTGGACCCCGTCGCATTCGGCATTCATCGGACAAAAGCAAGGTAACACGCAACAAATTACCATTGCCTTCACCAACGGCAATGACACGCGGATGATGCGAGGCAAGCATTGGGGCAAAGGCCACCACCTCTGTGTCCATACTCTCCACCAGCAGAACATAATCCTCCACAGCAATGTCACTGTAAGAAAATAAATCATGATAGTAAAGTGGCATAATGATAGTGAAAAGTTTGTGTGTTTGCTTACCGCAAGGGTGTTTTGGAGCCATCGTTAAACTCCAGATCGATGTCAAGCAATCCCTCCTGGTACTGTGCCGTTAGCTTGTGCGTAACAGATGTCTCTGCCAAATAGCCATTCTCAATAGCATTCTCCGGTGTGATGGTCAACTGCAGCCCAGATATAACGCGCACAATTAGCTTGGACAAATTGACTTTGTCGCTGCCAACGCGTATCTCTTTGGTTCCAATGACTCGTCCCGTTATCGGTGACAGCACCTGGACATCAGTACGTCCCATTGACTTGCCCTGCAGTATGCGTCCCTTGAGCGAAGCTATTTTCGGATCTGCAACGCGCAACAGTGGCTGCACCAGATCCGTGACACGCAATCCAGTGCGTCGTGAAATGAAGTAACTTATGCGTCCAGAGTTCTGTAAATGAGAAAAAAAAAAAACAATCAATTAGCTAGCGGCTTATTTGTTATTATTTGCTCTTCGGTCTAACCTGATCTATGGCCAAAAATTTGGCATACACCTCGACGGGACTTTGCTGATAGCGTGCACGACAAATGCTCTTATCGGCGCCAACATTGTTATAATAGCTGGTTCCATGCTGGCTCCACACATACGAACGCTTCTTGCGACGACGCGACTGTTTATTGTTTCTGTGCAATTGGAGGGGTGAGGGAAGAATTGATTTGATTTATTAATTCATATTAATAGCAATAAAATGCACAAGAGTTTGTTGTTTTTCTTATTACGCATTAATCAGGCTTGTTACTTGGTAAATTTAACTTGAGCTGTCTTTACATCTTAGGCGGAACTCCTTAATATTTGTTAGTTCTTAACTTGCCTTTTTTTTAGCTTGTTATATATTCAATCTTTCCTATTTGTTACTTTTTCCCATTATACACTTACAGATAATGATTGTCATCGTTGACTTTCCAGCCTTTGATCTGTGATAGACGAAAATCGGATATGTATACCTCAAGCGGGAATTCGGGCATCCATACAATAAACTTGGCCACACCCACATAGGTACCATACTTGACAATGACCGATGCATTCGATGAGCCACGCTGCTCCGAACCATCCACATAAACAGAGCTGCACGATGAGGATACCTGCAACAGACACATACACACACACACACACACACACAATGTTAATCCAGTTTTCATCTTTGCATCTAACTCTTTTTCTCTCTTTCACTATCTTTGTTGTTTACCTTGATGACGCTTTCATCCTCGGCATGGCAGGAGCTTTGCAGGGTGACATCGGCTACTTTGCCTGCTTGTGAAACAATGAATACCTTCATAGCTTGGGCAACTTGGCGGCCAGTTAGGACCGCTGTGTTCATCACCTCCCAAATCTTGGCCATGGGCAGTACTGCTTGTATGTCATCCTTGTTGATCTCTAGTTTGGCAATTAAACGCTTTTTCGAATCATCTGAGGCCATTAGCTCTGTTGAGTCCTTGTCCTTGGGTACTTCATAGATGTGAGTGACAGACCATACGATCTTGCCACCATCCATTATATCATTGCTATCGTCGGCAACCTCAAGCAGCCACGAGAAGATCTCTGTCACTTCATTTGTCAAGGTGCTGCTGCTGCTGTAGTTTGATCTATTCTCCATGCTGGATGCACCGGCAGAAGAGGATGAGGTGTCGGCGGACTCCTTGCGGAAAGCGGTCACACGGGCTGTTGTATGTTTGGGATTCTCCTTCTCAATGCTAATACTCCACTGATCGCTCGATGCACTAGCGCTAATGATACGTAGACCAGCTTTGACACGGGCACGCACTGTCAATGCAGCGATACGCTGCTCCTGATCCGCGTACTGATGCAAAAAAACGGGTACATGCAGCTTGGACATGGGATACAGTGGATGCTGGGGTAGAAGGAATGTCACCGAGTCATCGGCGCGCAGCTCCTTGAAGGCCGTCTTTGGCGCCATGAGCGGCACCTGTGCGAATGTTGTCAACGGTTGGATTTGTACCTTGGGCTCACATTGCTCCGGATTGCGTAGCGGTGGCTCGAAAACGCTGTAGGAGACCTGGGCATATCGCTGCGGCACTTTTGGTGGTAATGAAGTACCAACACCGCCGACGCTCCCACCAAGGCCGCCAGCACCGCCACTGCTGCTGCTCTCCCTGATGTGGTAGGGTGCTGGCAGAGCTGGCCACCAGCTGAGTGGCAATACTACTTCGGCAACGCAGACACCATCCTCGCCCTCGGGCATGCAGCGACCCTTAAGCGGCTGCTCGTTGCCCATGGCCACGTGCAGTAGAACACACACCTTCTGTCTTTGCATATGGCCACCTGGATCGGCGCCAGCATGGAAGAGCACGCGCAGCACAGGTGAATCCTGCGAAACGGTGCCACGCACCAAATGGGCCGATATGTCCAGATGCATATTGGGCTGTTGCAGTTCCAGCAGTGTAGCCGTGGAGTTCTGGAATGTAATGGTATGGAATAAACAGAAACTTTTATATTTTGTTTCTTTCAATGGTTTTTTTTTTTTAATACTTACATTCACATAGTCGTTCGACTGTCCGTTGTTGTTGTTGCTGTTGTCCATTGTGTCCGGCACAATGTAGCGTGCGGGAACAGTTTGTTTGGTAGAGAACGGACCGTAGCTGGCACGTATGGAGACGGGTTGTGTTGTCTCCACGACGGTAAAGCGATCCAGCGAGAGTACCGAGTCATACGAGGAGCGCGACTTAACTGGCGGCACCGATGACGACGACGAGGAAGGCTGCACATTTGCTATCTCGGGCGTCACAGGTGGTTGCCTCGCGTGCTTCAGAAAGAAACCGCTATCGGGCGCCTCAAAGTGCACCTCAACTGTGGCGATGTGCTCTGCAAAAAAAAAAAAAAAAATCGGTAATCGATAATGTAATGAAGTCAATCACAACTTTTTGTGTGGATTTCATAGAGGTCGTTTTAACATAATGACAGAGAAAGCTAGAGCGAGAGAGCATACACCACTGAACCCCCACCCCGCCTCCCAAGCTCTTTGCGTTTAATTAGTTTTACAACTTACGTGCAATTGACAGCAGCATCAGCGTCGTGATTATTACGCAGCACTTCATAGTGTGAATTGAATGACGCCTGCGCTCGTTTGTTTACTGATTGATTGGACGACTGACTGACTCTGTTCCTTTTAAAAATATGTGTGTTGATTGAAATGTGTTAGGGATAGTTTTTTTTTTTTTTTACAGATCTGACTGTTGTATTATTTTGCTTTTAATGTGATAACAATGTAGTAATGTAAGTTTCGGATAGCTTGCCGTTAGTTTTCACTTTATTTGTGTAAACACTACTGTTGCAGTTTTTCTTCCCTTTTTTTTCTCTTTTGTACAGGTAAAGTTCACAAATTGTTTTGCACACACGCACGCATATTACAGTTATGAATTTTGCACACCGATTACCGTTAAGATTCCAGCAGAAACTTATACTGAATGTTTACACACACATGTGTGTATGCAATTTGTTAGCTGCAGGTGCAGATTTTATTGGTTTTGTTGCTTTTCGCTGCTGATTTTGGTTCTGCTGCTGTTTCAGCTGCAAAAACCTACAGCACATCCTTTATTGATTCTTTCAGTGTGCACACACACACAGGGACAGGCGAATACGCATACGCATACACATGCTTACACATACACATGCACATGCACAGTTAGCTGGTGTGCCTTGGTCGCCTTCGCCTACATATACACACAAAGTTTCATTCATTTAGGCCGTAGTATAGACACATCTTCGGGAGTCACTTTTCTTTCTTTGGTTTTGATACAGGAGTTGGTTGTGATACCAATGAACTTGAAACGATTGAGCACTCTTTGAAATTGTTACTGCCACTTCTTTCGCACTAACTTACAAGATCTTTAATACATTGTTCTTCGTTTAATTTTACAATTTTTAAGCAAATATCGAACATATCCAAACACCCCAATAGTTCCTTGGACTAGGGATGGTGAAAACTATCGATTTATTTAGCTAATCGTAGTAATTATTGGCGATACATCGCATTTGCAACGATACAAACAAATTTTCTTCATTTCAAAATTAATCGACGACAATCCGCCAACTGCCAGTTGCTGGCTTACGACTTAAGTGTGTAGGTGGCGCTACATGTTAATTGGAGCCACTTGGCGCGTAATTCAAATACATAATTATTAATATAGAATTGGGAGCAAAATCTTCAGAGATGCGTTAGTTATTAAAGAGCTTGAATTTTTATGTTTCGTTTCTTTAATTATCAAAATCGATTAGTTAATTTCTTTAGTGAAATACTTACAAATTAAATAAATTTCCTTTGGATTTATGTTATGAAACCAATCACGGTTTGCAGCTGCAGTTTGCTGATTTGACTGCAAGGCACCAGAATAATCAGATAAATTGAATGAAACGCGCTAAGCATATTAATGCTGACCAAATTACACGTTGCATTGCAAGTGCATAATAAGCCCAAACAACTGTAAATTCGGCAACAGGCTACCAGGCAGAAAAAAAAATCTTCGCAACAAATATGAAATGCACTTGCATTGTGCATAGCCGCCATTTTGTCACGCGATTCATTGTGTACGATTGAGTGAGAAAACAACACGACTGCATTTGCAGCATCCCAATGTGTTTTTATAGTTGCTGTATTCGGATTGGATGCGTCAGACTTATTAGACGTTCAAAGCTCAAGTTTTTTGTTTGGTAAATTTCAGATTTTTCGTGTTTTGTTATTGTTGCCATACCGTTGCGTACCGCAACAACACAAATCATGCATATATTTTTGAAAAGAAACTCTGGCAGCAACAGCAGTATCTTATTGATTTGTGAATAAGTAGAAAATACACACACACACACACACACAACACAAGCGCAAAACTTGATCGCATGCATTAATTAAAAATTCCGTTGGTGCCCAGCTATGCGAAAGTGTTTAGCATAAGCAAGCGCTGATTAAGCAGCAGCAACAAAAAAAACATCAAGAACAACAACAAAATAACAATAATATTATCCAAGTCTTGACCAGCGCTTTGATATCTGCCTTTGGCTTTGTTTAATTTATGACCAAAATTAATGAAAGTTCTTAAATTATGTTTTCTTATTTTTCAACTCTTACTATTTATCGGCATCGATGTACCTATCAATCGATCGATAGCAAAGCAAAAAAACTGTGCACAAATTCAATTAATTCGTACACACAAACATATATATATGTACATACACGCACGTCCCCTTTAAGCTCCACCAATTGTGCTCTTGCATCAATTAGCATAAAGCACAAATTTTTTCCGTACTTAAACAATTCTTCAATTTAGTGGAAAGGTTCGATTGCACTAAGCAATAGCTACTTTACTCTAAACCTAACCTCAAAATAAATCCTATTTCTTTTTGAGTGTATTTAATGTTCCACTTCCCTCTCTTCGCCCTCCGCTCTTCTACTACTTACATTCCCATTAAACAGATACAATCGTCAGAGATTGACGAGAAAAGTTGCTATGCTGCTTTGATGGTTGCTGGTTATTTGTTGCATGTCTGCACGCGCAACGCACTTGACTGTTGCCACCGTTTGTTGCTGCCTGCCTGCCTGCCTGCCTGGATTGTGGGGGCCATTCTTGAATGACGACCACAGCGACACCTTCTCCATACCAAATATCAACTGTTGATGGTGGCGACTCCAAATAGAGGCTGCTGCTGCTGCTGCCGTTTGTTGCTGTTGTTGTTGTTTATGTTGCTGCTGCTCCTGCTTGAAAGATGTGTTGTAATTTAATGGCCTCTTTATTTTTCTTACATTATTATTATTCACCAGTGTTCGCGCAGCCGCCAACAGCCAACAGCCAACATTTCTCTCTGTCAATTGATCTTTTGTTAACTTTTCTTGATAATATTCGCTAGCTCTTTCCCTCTTTTCTCTAACTATCTCTCTCCCTCTCTCACTTTCTCTGTCTTGCTTCCACCAAGGGTCTTGGCTGCTGCTGCCTCAGCTACAACTCTGGGCTTGTCCACTACTATTTCTTTCCTGATGCAGTGAGAGAAATAATCTATACTCCACAATTTCAAAAAATCACTTAATAATTAAATTAAGAAACTCATATTGGGGAAAAACTTAGCTTATGCCTCAAAATAAAATCTTTAGCATTGAATCGAAAGGAACACATGCAAAAAATTATAAATTATCAAGGTTATTCATCTAAGATAAAAGGCTTTTGATAATGATTCAAAAGTTTAAGATATTCTATTCATAAGATACCTTCAATATTGAATAAAAACATAAATGCTTAAAATTTTCACTTCAATTCAAATTAGTTTATTTTCAACTAAATATCAAAGTATTTAAATGAACTCACTAAAATTTTTTTTTCCCATGAAATGTTCAAAGAAGAAGTTTTTTAATGATGAGAGTTTTAAGTGTAGCAGAAATTCATAAAGTTTTCTAAAGTTTTCTAAGTTTTCAACTTAGCAATAATTTGCTTCATTTTAATTATTGTTCTTTATAAATTCTTTCCACATAATTATATTATTAAGTATATTTTATAATTATTTTTTAAGAGTTTTGCTTTGAGTGTACTTGAAAAAAATGCTTCTTTGGCTGCATGAAAATTTATGATGTATCATTAGCATGCAAAAAGAGTGGACACCAAATGGCCACGACTAAACGAGTCTTGGTTATGTATGTATGTGCATACATACATTTACATATAAACACAGACGATTTTACATAAATGTATGTAAGTCTGGAACTTGGTGGCGAGAGAGAGGGAGAGGCGTCGCAGCGACCGGGGTCAAATTGAGCGGTTTTTTTGTTTCTTCTTTTTTTTTGAAATCTTTACAAAAACTATAAAAGTTGCAAATATCCAAAAAAATATATGCATTTGAACGTTTATTGTTTTGGAATAAATTAATTGTTGGGCTGTGCCATATAGATTTTCAATATTTTAATAAATTTACTGTCATTAGGCAAATTCGCTTTCTTTCTTCTCTTTGAAGAACAAAAGGAAGGAAATGTTTTCATTTTTTTTAAATTTTTTTCGTTTTAATGAGGAACCTCTAATATCTAAAAGCGAAATGTGAATAGTAGCTTATTGATGAGTTGGCATAGCCCTATCCATATATTAATCGAAATTCCTTAACGAATATGTGCCAAAGAAATTATCGAAGGATGACTTACTTAAAAGTAAGCTTTGTTAAAATACTTTTACTTTCAAACTAACTAAATAGATTAATTAATAATTGGTTCTATACAACGAAAAAAAAAAAACTACAGTTTTAAGATTTATCCGCAATCCGAACTTTTTTTGTTTTGTTGTTGTTGTCTTCGTTCTCAAACCATAAACCATTATGAACTTTCGATGGTATAAGCAAAATTATTACCCATCGGTTGCTTCTTTTATGTTGATTTTTTTTTTTGGCACTTTGATTAAAAACTTTCTTTCAACTTATTTGGCAAACAGTCTGTAGGTCTTTTTGCTTTTGTAGTCAGTCATAGTTTTTTATTGGGGTTATTAGTTGACCATTGACCCCACGAATCGATGGATTGACCGATCGGCTGGCCGAAAGTTTGGCAAAAACAAGTTCTTGGGAAACGAGCAGCAGTAAGAAAGCGAATTATGAATAGCTAAATGGGAGAGTATACACTGAGAGAAACAAAATTCAATCAATTTTTGATATCAAAATAAATTTGTAACTTTTTTAAACGCTAGTTCTTAAAGTACAACGTAATAGTAAACCTTATGTAAAAGTACAAGTTTTGTTAACCAAATTATTACTTGAAGTAAGATTTCAAGTACTAAAAATCAATTCGATAAAATCAGCCTATTCATTTTAAAGCTACTTAAGCATTATTTTTTAAGAAATAATCCGTTTCAGAAGTGAGAATAATCTTACGGTAAACAGTCTCATAACATTAAAAAACTTTAAGATCAATTTTTTTTCCTAGTCAATTCTTAAATTAAGATTGTTGTTAAGTACTTAGCTCCATTAGTCAATGTAATATTCTCAAATCTATTTTAAAAAGTAACTTAAGTTAATTTTTAGTAACAAACTTTAAACCACCTCACTAAATTTTCATATATTTTTTTTTTCTAAGTGTAGTGTTAAGTTAAATATGTGTGTTTGTGTGTTATATTAGATTTTGGCCAAGTCAAAAAAAAAAAAAAATAAATAGAAATGAAAAGAAAAGAATAAAGGCGAGCTGATGAATAATTCAGAGCAATTAACTGTGGGTCAATAGGTCTGCGGCAAGCTAATATAAGCCGCATCCGACAGTTTGACCAGCTCAGTTAAGTCGCGAGATTCGTACAGAGATCACAGAAGCACAGAATCCATGCAAGATGGGGAAACGCTGCTTCTTGCCACTAACTATTGTTGGTATTGCCATTTGCTGGCTAACAATCGCCTCGAGCGTTGCCGGCGAGACGAGGATCGAGGTGGACGAGCATGGAGATGAGTACGAACTAAAGCGTTTCTACATCCAGGGACGTCAGCTCAATGGCCAGGGCAGCAAATCCCAATGTGTGGTCACTCGACGCAAGCGTGCCAGTCGAGCACTTGCCGCTCCTGCCCCCGTTCCGTCCAGCGTCAGTGTTAGCTCACAGCAGTTGAGCCTGACTCCCGCCGTTGAGGGCGTTGCTCTGCCTGTCAATGTGGAAGCTGGCCAAATGAGTCAAATGAGCAGTGGCAAGCGACGCTATGTGGCTCTGGCAGCTGTCCAGCTACACCAGGAGGATGACGATGATGATGATGTGGAGCAGGAGGATGACGAAGATAATGAGGACGATGCTGATGACGAACAGCAGGAGCAAGAACAATTCGTTGTTGGGTCACAGAAGGGTCACAACAGCGCACAATTGTCACAGGGTGTCAGTGTGGTGGCAAGTGCTGCCACAGCAGCCAATGTTGGCGGTGAGGCTGGCATTGTCGTCGTGGAATCACAGCAGCCGCCCAAAGTGAATCCCAGCACACATGCCGTCTTCGAGCTGAAGCCAGTGTCACCACAATCACCTCAGCAGCAGCAGCGGGAGCAGCAGATGCCCAACTTTGCCTATTGGCCAGCAGAGACTGCGGATCTGGATGAGAATGAGATGGATGCGGATGATGATGTATTCTATTATGGTGATAATCGCTATGAGGCTATCGGACTCTTTGATGAACATGAACAATTCATATCGGAGGAGAGCCCTGTTAGTACTTCGGCTATTTGGAGCACTGGCAATGAGGAGGACACTCATCCAGTTATCAATGAGGACATTGACAGCAACAAGAACAAAAAGAAGAAGCAGCAGCAGCAGCAGCTGAATCGTCGCAAGCAGAACAAGAAACGAAAGCAGCAGCAGCAGCAGAAGAAGAAGCGTCGTCCTGTGCAGCAGGATCAAAGCTTGGCCAACAGCGATAAGCTACCAGAGTCAGGATCGGTATCGGGATCAGTGTCAGCAACAGTTGCCGCTTCACCCAACAAAAAGCAGCAAAAGAACAAAAACAAGAAGAAGAAAAAGAACTCCAGCAGCATTAACAAACGTCGCCGTCCCAGCGCCAGCGGCAGTTCCAGTTCCAGTTTGAGCTCCTCAGCCGATCGTCCCATGGGCGGCTATCGACGTCGCCGTCCACAGCTGACCGATGCCCAGTGGCAGCGACAGCAGCAGCAGCAGCAGCGGCGTCGCCGTCTCAAGCAGCAGCAACAGAAGCGTCGCCGTCAGGAGCAGCAGAGACTTCGCCGTCGCCGCAACAAGAATCGCCAGCAGCAGGGCAACCGTATGGATTACTTTGGCGATGACCAGCCCATCATCAATTGCATCTACATTAACAAGGATCCAGTGACGACAACAACGACGACCACAGCGCGTCCCTTCTGGAACATACTGGGCCGCGCTGGCAGCTCGGTGAGAGGCGAGAATGATGACAGTGCCAAGAATCCGGTCAGTCGCGATACGGAGACGGAGAAGGCATTACTTCAGGCCTTACGACGCAATGGAGATTTTGGGCATCGCAAACGCACCAATCTCAAATTTGTGGCCTAATTTGAATTAATCTTCAATTCAAACGATTTATATATTGTATATGATTTTTTTTTCTTTGGATTAGCTTTGTATTTATTTATTTATTTAAAGATTTTTTTTTTTATATGTACTATTTGGCAATTAAATTTTATTAAAAAATATACTTAATGAAAGTTTGATAGCAGAGAGAGAGAGAGAGAGAGAGAGAGAGAGAGAGAGAGAGAGAGAGGAAAGTAAACGAGTTGGAACACTTTAGTGCCAAAGTCTTACCTGGTACTGAAAATCGCTAGATGCTTTGTGAATTATGGAGGCACGATAATATTCGTGTAAGGTACCTAGACCGAAAGCTTGCTTATCGATTTTTTACAACTGTGTCCTACTATGACAGAGTCTAATGAGTTTTTTTTACAGATAAATAATGTTGTCCCTTGATTGATAATGCCCGACGTTTAGTCCTATACATTGTGGTTTTTCTTGTTATCGATATTCACTTAATCGATAGACCTTATGATAACATGAACCTAAATGTTTTACACTCGTTATAAAAAGTCTTAAACTCACATTTTATAATCTTAAACTCTTTGAGGTCTTTTCGATCGAATGAACATTGCGTTATCGATAAATAACTGTGTAGAATATACTGAAAATTATAATTCCAAATACAGGCACTCGTAATCATAAAGTAGGTAAGAGTTACTTTGCCTTTTCTTGTTTTTAAAATGTATCGATTAGTTGATTATCGATTACATATAGAAGCATAATGAAAGTAAGATTGCTTTCGCCTTATATCCGACGAAACAAAATTGATTAAATGGTAAACCATAGATTCAATCTTGTTTCAATATTGTTGCATCGATTAAATTTGTATACTTGTTTGGACCACGTTGACAATTGCAGGAGAAAGTACGGCAAGGAAGTTTTTGACGGGTAGAAACAAGTGGAGGGCGACTTAACGCATGTCAATTATATTGATTTTTTAGTTTTTGTCGCCAAAACTTATCTAAAATGTGGCACATCCTGCCACCTAACTGTAACGCTTTTCCCCACCTTCCACACCTACCCAAACCCTAATCCACATGTGCTCAGGTGTGTGCAACACGAGTCCTTCCCACCGTTCTCGAGCCGAGAGTCTGACGTGGCCGAACGAAGCTAACCCTGAGCAAGGAATAGCTGGCGGATGGTGGATGGTGGAAGGTTGGAAGGTTGAAAGTGGACGTTGGGAGGAGGGTGGTCAGGCGCAGGATATATGCATGAGTGCGCCTCATGAAGAGCGAGAGAGATTGTAGTGGTAGTGAGTGTAGTGTATGTGCGCTCTTGTTTATGATTTCCGCCGTTAGATGGCGCCAGAAATCGGAATTCGAAATGTCAACGGATTGGAACAATCGCTGCCTGACGCTGCGGCATTTCCTGTGTTGACTGTGTATGTGCATGTGTATGTATGTGTGTGTGTGTGTGTTTCTTTGTGTGCGTGTGTATGAGTGTGTGTGGGTGCAAGGCAGAAACACCGTACTTACTACGTATGTATGTATTAACCGTGGTTAAGAAAAGTATTCGCAAAAGTGCTGACCCTATAATTTAAATTAAATCTATATTATTTATATGACAACCGTATTAGGTTTCTGTTTTTTATCGAACGTGGCTTGAAGAAAAGAATTTAAAATTAGATAACTTCATTTGATTATGATTTGGGATAGCTTTATTCCGAATCTAAAGTCCTTAGCTCCTTTAGTTCTTAGGAAACAAAAACCCTTGAAAATTTTCATCAACAAGAATAAGAGGAAAGTCTCTAAATTCATTCATTACTTGCAATCACAACAATTTTGAGAACTACTCTTGCAGTGACAAATTTTTTTCTCCATGACTGTGCATGTTCATATGTATATATATAAGTATATATATTTGTTTGCTCATGTTGTAGGTGTAAAGTTCGAGTCGATCGATATTTGGTGTCCAGCAGAAGCAGGAGCAGGAGCAGCAGCAGAACCCAGATAGCCAGGCAGCTGCTGTACAAAAAAGAAAACAAAAAATGTATCTACAAGATACACAGCAGGAGCACAGACACACACACACTCACACACACACATATATATACAGTAAACACTAGCGCAATGCGAGGCGCATTTAGTTTGGCTTCCACCCATTTCAGTTCAATATTGTTGTCGTTTTCGTTGTTGTTTTAGTTATGTTTGTTTGTTTGCTGTATAAATAATAAAAAGCGTGCGCGCACAGGACACAAAAGGGAAGATAGCCAGGAGTAAAGAGAGAGAGAGAGGGAGAGAGTGGGCTTGGATGGTTGGAGGTGGGATAGAAAAAAAATATAATCAAATTGTACTGAAAAAAGCTAAAAGGTACAGGATTTCAATGGATTTGAATTGGAATCTGGTTTAAAGCAGGCTTTGAGTAAAATCAAAGAAATATGGCAAACTAAAAGATAGTTACTGGAATCAAAGAGTGTTGATTTGGGGAAGGTAAAGAGGAGAATGGCGAAAAAAGAAAGTGCCTTTTGATCATTTTTTTTTGCTTTCGTTCACTGCTTTTATATTCGAAATTACATTTCCCTCAAGGTTTTTGATGTTTGAAGTTGTCCAACATTAAGCAAACATTTTTACTTCACACCTTTCAAACCCCATTAAAATCACAAAACAAAAAACCTTGTTTTTGTCTCTGAGAAATTCGCTGTACACCAGATCACAGCATATACAGTCGAACTTCCATATAACGAACTTCCGTATAACGAATTTTCTTTTCAACGAAGTCAAAAATCAGAACCTTGCAATTTGGTTCAGTCAAAAACCCATTCTATATAACGAATTTTCTCTATAACGAAGCTTTTTATTGTTCCCTTCAGCTTCGTTATATGGAAGTTCGACTGTATTTATAAATATGTGTATATACCTTATCTTATTAGTTCATTAGGAATTTCGTATACATCGATGCATGCATAGTATATTTTTGTATACTTTTTAATTAAATACTCTGCTCTTTTTAAGTATTTGCATGTTTTTTTCTTCTTCTTTTTTTTTAATGGGAAATCGGATACCAAAAATTGTCGATTTACTTTGCCTTTCTCACGCTCAACTTTCTGTTGTATCTGCAAGGGGGTGTAACTAGACCTTGGGGGTTTCCTTGAAGGGGGAGTTTGTTTACGTCATTGATATCGTGCGATGATGATTCGTTACTTTTTCTATTGAAGCGCTGTTTATTATTCTTTAGTTTATTCTCGTTCGAGTAAATATTTACGCAACTTTGAACGCCTTTTTGCGCAATTTTGAGGGCGAAAGGCCTTGAATTTTATGTCTGTTGTATTGGCCTCAACACTTTGCTTGTTAACTCTAACTCTCTTCGCACTCTGCGCTCTACTCGATGTAATTAATGAGCGAAAACAATAAGAAAAGAGGTCCTTGAGCCTTGGTACGATCCTGTTCTGTTCCGTTCCGTTCTGTTTTGTCCAAACATTTTTAGCATCGCAGCTGTTTTTTTGCTGTATTTTTATTATTACTCGCTAACCAGGTCATTGGCATGTGTGTGAAGGAGAAACGGGTCCTCATTTGCTCTTTGCGGTTGCCCCACATTGCAAAAAAAAAAAAAGAAAGAAAGAAACCAAAAAAGGAGCACGAGCCAAAAGTCAACACAAAAGGATCAAGGAGCAACAACAACAAACAACAAAGGGAATCGGGGGCAAAGTTACTTTCGGCACAGTCTGTTGGTTTCTACTGATTTATGGTGAACGTATTGATTAAGCATCGTAGTCGTCTTATTTAAGTACCTGCCCCCCTCTCTCTCTCCCTCTCCTCTTCATACTATCCCTCCTAGATAGCGTCTTCTCAAGGTGTGAGACGCAGCCCTCGCCGCGTTGCCGTTGTTGTTGTTGTTGTTTTTGTTTGTTTCTTAACGCCAGTTGCTGTCGACAGATTGCCGAAGGGTTTCTCCTGTATGTGTGTGTGTGTCTGGGGCATGAGATGTGTGTTTCAAAAGAGGCAGATGGTTTTTAAAACGTGCTGCTCCTTTATTTTTTCCCCACCCTCTCGCTACTCACTCGCTCTCTCTCTCTCTCGCCTAGTTACGCAATGATTTGCTTTGCTCCGTTTTGTTTCGGTTCGGTTTGGCTTAAGGTTCGGAGTTAGGTGTTCGAGGGTGTGGGCGTGTGCTCTCGCCAGGTACACAGACCACAAAAAAGACCACGGAAAAAAAGGTGCGTCTATTTAGTCATAATTGGATGCGTAATTGGCCAACTGATGATGACGATGATAATGCAGATGTACACAAGAAAGAGAGAAAGAGAGAGAATGGGAGAGAGAGCTAGAGATAAAGATTGTTTATATGGTTCATCAGGCGTTTAACGAGCCCGGCTCGCAACTTGATTTGGAAATTAACGCGTATCAAAAGGTGTGAATAATCCTGTTAACGATAGCTACTTAAGACCTTTTAGCATGTGCTCTTATGATGAGTATTGAAAGCTGTATGGATTCAACCTTATGTTTATTTGCCGAAGGGATGAACTTAAAAATCCTTATTGAAGTTCAAAAAAGTGTATCCTATGTCAAAGGGCGGAAGAAGGTTAACTCAATATTACCTCCATACAAGTGCAAACAGTCGAACTTTCATATAATCCCCAGGACACCCGAATTTGGTTCAATCATAAACACAATTTATAACAAACATTTTTCCTATCTCCTTTGCAATTCCTTCCTTCCTTACATAAGGGCGACTTATCTCATTGAATTTAGATTTAGATTCTTGACTTTAGCGATTTCATGTCAGGGCTTATCTTCGATAAAAATCCTTCATTGATACATTGAACACGTATAACAAACGGCTTACAACGTTTTGTGAACTTTACTAACCAGCTTAAATATTTGTTCCTTCTTGTTTAATTTCAATTAATTTGTGGTTTTTGGTTTGAAATCAACTGAAAGACAGCTGCTGCTGCTGCTGCTGTTGCTATTGGATGCTGCAAGAACAGGACAAAACACTTCAAGAAGAAGCTGCACAACAAACCGATCATCAAGTTAATTATAAAGCGGCAACACACACACTAACACATATACACACATACTGGCTGTCCTTGGTCGTACTTAGCTGATCCTGCCACGCGCTTAATTGAAGCTCCCGAATCTCCAACTAAAAGGAAGACGGGGGAAATTTGAAATGCAGCTTGCTTGAGTGCAGCTTGCTGCTGTGGAACGGAACGGCACATTTAACTGGTAACAGGTAAGTTGGCTGCAAACAGCCAGCCAGCCGCCAACAGGTAATAGGATGAGAGATGATGCCTCCTGCAACAAAACACATGATGTTGCAGTTTCAAGATCATCACACGCAGACAGAAAAACAGAATAACAAAAAGGGAAAACCTTGGCAGCGCGCAAAAGGTGGGAGGGGAGCGCATAAGAATGAGGGGCACGTGCCACAACACACAGAGCCGCGCTCTCGACTTTCTGTTTTTATTTATGATGCGAGGCGTCGTTTATTGTTGTTGCTTTGTTTTGTGTTGCAAGGATGCAAAAGGACTGCAACATCCGAGCGCGCAAGCGATCGAGGGTCGTCAACTGTGCCGCACAATGCACCTGTTAGGCCGATTAAAGAGGGCCAAAAGACCAACACACACACACACACACAAACACAAGTGGTAAGGTCAGAGTCTGTTCATCGATTAGGTTCATTGCACTAAGACGAGTTGGAGAAAGAGAAGAGCATCTGTTATTCGGCTGGACTACGATCAGAGAGAGATAGGGAGAGAGAGAGAAAGAGAGATAGATAATGAACTAAGATGACTCCCTGTGGAATTTTCACAGAGATCAAAACCCCCTTAGGCCAAAAAAATGCTTTTTGATCAACGAATGAATTATTCTTACTGTTAAAAGTTTCCTCTCAACCAAATCGATCTCCATTCATTCGTAAAGGCCAACTATAGATATTTATGTGTCTTGTCAATCGAATCTTTTGGCGCTGGTTTATCTTCTATGTCCATATGCTGTAAGCTGTATATCGAAGTCTAATAGTCAACAATTCCAACACCTTGATGCTATTAACTTCTGTTGTCCCGCTGTCATCAAAATACAGTAGGAACCTTAGAAAATTAATCAATCGAATAGCAACAAACGGAACAACAACACATAATCTAAGAACCCTTTAGGCCAAGAAATAACAACCTTCGACTGTTTATATAGTAATGGGTTTTACTGCACTCAATTGTTGTTGTTGTTGTTGCTGCTGTTGGCCTGCTGTTGCCTTGTTGGCCCAAAGTGTCCACATTGAATGCAACTCGAGACATGTGCATGACTGCTTAATCTAATTTAGCTGCAGTGTCCCGGGTAAGTTTTAATAGGAAAAAACAGTAAAAATTTAAAAAAAAATAAAGAAGAAACAACGATGAAACCCCATTGTAATAAAGAAGACAAGCAGCGACAAAGCGATGCCACAAGAATATAAGGGAAAAACCTACGGGAACAAAACGACCAAACAGGATAGTCGAATGAGGAAAGTATATATTTGTGTGTGTCTGTGTGTGTGGAGTGCAGAGCAATTAAAGAAAACGAAGTTAAGAACAACGACAACAACAACAACAACATTGAGAAAACATTACGATGATGATGTTGAAGTCTGCCGAGTCGGATGAGAGCGAAAAAGGGCGAGGAAGACAGTGAACCGCAGCGCCGGAAGTGCAGGCGTTGGCTAAGAAGAAGTAGTTGGTAGTAGGAGGTGGAGGAAAAAAGGCATGCACATACATAATACCATACAATGATGCAAAGTTAGAGATGAGCGAGAACTAAAACTCACGAGCTAGGTTGATAGAACAATAAACTCGAGATAGAAAATAGAATTTCTTCGAAGAATTTTATCTTTTGACATATTCAAGTTTCCGTTATTGATCTGATCAACTAACCATTTGCATTTCGAATTCGTGTCACGCGTGTCGTGCTCAACACAGAAGGAAGAAGAGCTGCAAGAAGAACTCCTAATTGTGGCAACAACGAAAAACAAAAACACAGTAGGCCCATCGCTCTGTTGTTGAGGCATCTTCGTCATTTGGCTAGTCATTCGTTTCGTAGCTGCATTTCTCGCTTGAGAGGGCACGTGCCCTGCCCCTTGGCCCTTGATCATCATCATCATCATCATAGTCGTCGTCGATGAACCCACATGACATTTTTTTACATTTTTATTTTCGTTTTTTTGTTGTTCTTCCGTTGTCCCTTAACTAAAGAAGTAGCAACAACTCTCTCACACACACACACACACACAGATGTTGACTTTTGCTTCTTTTCAATTCTTTCTACTTTAACTTGTGATGCAGTTTTGGTACTGCTGCTGCTGCTGTTGCTGGTATTGCGCTGGGGTTCTCTTGTAAACTCCTGAGTGGCCCCTGATCAAGATCATGATCTAGATCAAGATGGTGGTGCTGGTTGTGGTGGTTGGTAGTGCTAGTTGTATTAGTGCTGTGGTGCGCGACTGAGGTCAGGTGTGTTTTTGCCAGGGTTGAAATTGGGTAGGAGACATCAGAACACTACTACTTAGCAGCTCAGAGGGTTGCCACCGACTATTACAAGAGTTGAAAACCCACATAAGACACATATGTAAGACTACCCTCTACCTCTTTATAGTAGTATATAGGGTTGGGCAACCCATATGCAATGTTGATGTTTAATTATCAAGATGACAAAAACTGTCGCCTTACCAGAAATGAGTTCAAGTCGCAAGGAGCCTTACTTGCAGCTGGTCAATCCAACAGCTTGAAGGGTCATTTGTGGTGCTTCTTCTTTGACCGAGGTGGTGGGCGAGGTGGATTGGGAGGAACGCTTGAGTGATCCAGTTGATTTGTCAGGGCATGCTTCTCTAATCTGGCATTGTGGAACGAGCCATAGCGTCAGCTGGAAGACTTCTGTTTTGTTCCTTCAATCGAGCCGTTACACAAGGTACTACAGGTCTTATCAACAAAACGAACAGACAGACAGACAGACCTAGTGACAGGCAGTCTTAAATTGAGAGAGAGAGAGAGCAGACAAGCAGCTACATAATACATATCTTGGCAGTTGTCTTCGCTTCGTTGCGCAAATGGCGGGAAAAATCCAAAGCAATACCTTTGAAAGTAAGACAGTGGCGAGGGAAGCGAGACAGCGAGAAAGAAAGAGAGAGAGAGCGAGAGAGAGAAAGAGGCTAAGAAAGGCGCTTCTTATCAGTCAGTATGCATGTATGCATACCTGGACTGGAAAATAGCTTATGCGGGTGTAAAAAGCTTCAAATGATAAGTTTTCTGGTGCGTGAGAAAATCCCTATCGGTCTAAAAAAACATGGGTAATACTATTACGTGAAACTGATCTTGGTTCCTTAGCTTAAGCTCTTTAGTAAGTGCAAAGTTTAAGCCTAGGATCTACAAATATCGAAATATCGACTTTGGCTAAGGGCTACTACTAGTCATATGCCTGTTCATCACATCTTGAGATACACCACATTCCTTTTCCCTCTACCTTATAAAGCTTTAGCTTAATCTAACTTACAGAAGACTGTTATATAATCATTTATTAAGCTCTGCTTGCAACTGCAATGGATCTGGATTTATGATGATGATAAAAGCAGATAAGATCAGAGTTGCTTTCAGTTTGGTTTGGTTTGGTTGGTTTTGGTAATTTGCTTACTTATTACGAGCACCTTTTACTTTTCCTTTTAAAATCTCCGTCTGCTGTCTCCCCTTCCTTACGTATTGCATCTCCTTTCTGCCTTCTCCTCCCATTTCCCCCCTTCACTCTTTCCGCTCTTGTTGTGCACCAGTTTCATGGCTTGCACGTGATAATTGCCGACTGCTTGCATTTATTTAATGTGATTTTGTTGTTTGTTTGTGTGTTCCTCCTTTAACTGCTGTGTTTTATCTCGTTTTCATTTTCATTATTATGTATGTACTATGTATAAATATATATATAAGCTTTAAGATATATAGAAATGAACTGTAGCGTAAAAAATGTGAGCTGCAAAAATGTGAAGCAAATCAAAAAATGAAAAAAAAACAAGAGAAGAAACCGTTTCCTGGTCGACTTGTGGGTTTATCGGCTGAACGAAAGATCCACTTCCCCATCATGCAGTATGCCTGGCACATCTCTAAGATATGTATGTCTGTTGGTAGAGAAGAAAGAGCTCAGCTGCCGTTTGCAATGCAATTATCACAAATGCAAAGTCTGCATTTTTTAATGCCAGCACCTCGGGGATATATATTTTTTTGTTTCTTGTTGCTGACGAGACAGACAAACCCATACCCAAGCCCAAACCCAAACCAAAGCCCGGACTCAATACACTCAGTTAGTTTGTTAAGTAGTTGGTTATTTAGTTGCCGGCAGATGCTTTTTTGTGTGCCACACCCTGCCCGAGCACCCTTGTGGCAGCAAACATTTACTTTTCCACCTTTTAACCCTTGGTGCGAGCGTTAAAAGTCACGATTAAGCATAATATAATGCATCCATCCCGCCCCCTCTCCCACATCCACCCCCTCGTAAATGATGCACATCCCACAAGCTTACATCCCAGCCCAGACAACGTTTCAGTTTCAGTTTGTTGACTTCTTTGTCCAAGGGGGTGTTTTGTTTTGGGTTGGGCTTTTGACTTCCTTTTTTCCTTCTTTGGTTTTTAACATCAACTGCGTGAAATGAAGCAATTAACTTTGTGTGTGCGGATAAAGTTCAGGGCACATCATGTGGCGAAAAGTCATCAAAATTTGATAAATACCTTCTGATTTATCAGAAAACAAAAACCTATAGGCATCCTAATGTTGCACATATATCCTGAAGCTGCTAACACAAACATAGTTAAAGACTGCTTAACAGTTACCATTAACAGAGTTTTTACCACATCTTAAGCTTTTTTTCTTTTACATACAATCAAAATGCTTTTAGGAAATGCAAAAATATGTATTCAAAGTTAATGCATTGTGTTATGTATTCAAATTGGAAACAAATTTTCAAAACATCTTCAGGTCAATTTTTATTGCAAAGGAGAAGAAGTTTAACGTAGTTATTATTGAACTTTCATGGCTCTCTTAAGTTGAAGCTCGATAGAGCATTAGCCAGGTAAAAGAAATGCAATTTGGCGCCAAAAATTAAATCAAGGCATATAATTAGTGCAAAGGCAGAGAAAAAAAAAGAAAAAAAAAAACAGGTAAGCAGAACCTTTGAGTACAGCTGTGACTCTTGATTGCCGCGAAAACGAGTTCACTGCTGTCCACATGTGTCCACAGTGTCCGCTCCAGTGTCCTGTCCAACATGACATATGAAAACAAAAGGCGGCGCCCAAACAATGCGCACTTGAGCCACATACATGGACATATGTATGTATGTATATGTAATGAATCGAAGTATATCTAAGGAAAGAGACAGAGATATAGAGCAACTGACCAACGGTCTAGGCACAAGCAAAAAAAGGTTCCCATCGCTATATAAATAATAATAATAAATAAATAGACGAAGGCGCTTAAATGCAAATGAACCTCGATCTCGAACTTTTGGCTCTCGGCTGCCACTAAGTAGCTGTAGAGAGAGAGGGAGACAGAGAGAGAGAGAGAGAGAGATAGGGTCGCTCGGTTCGGGATCTTTCGATGACCACTGACCACTGTCATCTTCTTAGCGCTTGGTTAGGGTGGGTTGGGTTTTGCCGGCAGCTATCCGTCTTTGGGTCAATGCAATTTTCTTGTTGCGTGTGTTGAATTATCTCATCTTAGACCCTCTGCACCCTTTGCACCAATTGCACCCTCTTTTGCAATCTAGCGATTTGAAGGTCCTGTGCCCTCTGCCGTTTGCTCCCATTGTAATGAGGTGCGCTTGTTTTATGGAACCCTTTCCCATTTTCTGTTTTGTGTTTTTGTTTTTGTTGGGCCAGTTGCATGCACTGGTCAGTTTAATGTTGCCTGTTAATTTACGGCTGCCGGCTTCTGGAACTGATCCGGTCGGTCCTGACCTCATTTGAATATTAGTTGGGTTGGTCAATGATCATCTTGATTTGCTGCTGTGAAATTGCCGATGTCTTCTATACTAGGGAACTGGTATAGCTAGTATTCTCACATCCTTTGGCATTACACGCTTGACCAAGCCCTTCCCTCCTTCCCCGCCCCAACCCCTTCTTCTTCATCATCGTCTTGTGTCCTGAACTCATATTTCATGGCAAATGTCCAGTTTGAATGCGTTGCGTTTGGTCAACATGCGTATTACAATTTGATCCCAACTGAATCTTTACTTGATTAAAATTTGTTTTATGACTGCGTAATTTTATGCCTATATGTATGTGTGTGTGTGTGTGTGTGTCTAGCCGTTAAAAAAGATAATTTATGGATCGGTCAGAGCGAGTATGTTGATGATGATGATTTATTTTTGCCTCTGCCTGATCCTTACCTTATGGGTTAATGAGTGTTTGAACCTTGCTTACATTTGAGCTTTGGTTTATCGCATCTCAATTCCGCTTGATTAGCCAGAGTTAAGAATCAGGAAAATATTAATGCTTATAGAAATCAGTTTCAATCATATCTCTGCATAACCGATCTTAATCTTAGAGAATTTCAAAAATTTGTCCAAACTTAGAGAGGTTTTGGTTACAAAACAAACTAAAACATAACCTTAAATGTTTACTATAAAAAAAACTAATTTTTGGTATAATAAAGCCTTTACTTTATAAAGATAAAAAAAATCCTTCCAATGTTAAGCACAAATGACCTTGAATGAATAATTTGAGGATTCTTAAATCCATTCTCGATTCAAGTACAAATTTTAAAAAATACTAACAAAATGCATACTCTAATCAAGTATAAATGTCTTAGTACAAGAGAAAATAAAATCAAGTGAAACTCTACTTAAATTAACCCATCGTAGTAAAATTAAGTTAAAATTGCTGGGCTTAAAGAACTTATTTTTTGATTTTTTTCGTTTTTGATTCCCTTAGGACTAACGTAATCCTTTTATGTTATAAAATAAATGGACTTCTATCAAGATAATATATTATTGGCAAAAGTTTTTTATACCCTTGACAGATGTGAAACAGGGTATATTGAGTTTGTCATGAATCTTTAGCGCCTTAAAGGAATAATGAGAGACCCCATAAACTATATATATAAAAATGATCAGGACGAGCTCAGGAATTGATTTCCGCGTGTCCGTCTGTTTGTTTCAACACAATTTCCGGTCAAACTGCTGAACCGATCTTGATGAGACTTTCACAGATTGCTTAGATCATGTCGGGTTTGTTCACTATGAAATTTCATCCCGCTCGGAGCATTCTACGACACAGCTACCATACAAATTGACTATATCGTACTATTAAAAAATAAAAAAAAAGTAATCCATGTATCATAGTTTAGGCATAACCAAAATGAACTATGCTGCACTTGTTTTTTTCTATGTTTTGTAATTTAAATATGAGTAGATTGAAGGTTGTGTTATCTGAATTTGTGCAAGGTTATTCCTTTTCGCTAGTTCATCAAACAATTTTGAATTTTCAATATTCAAAAACTCAACTTGTCCTCTTACTTGCTCTCTCTCTCTCTCCCTTTCCCCCTCTTGCACGTAAGCAAGGAAGCCATTTGAGTATCTTCTTTAGTTGCAGCCCAAAGTTCTCTTGGCTTCGATCGAAACAAGGTCAGTGACTGAGCGACTGAGCAGTGCAAAGAGGAAGAAGAAAAAGAAGCCGAGAAAGAAGAAGAGCAAGGAATAGACAGGACATTCGAGCAGGCAGGACAGTCAGGCGGGCAGGCTGGCAGGCGGCAGGCAAGCAAGTAAGTTGAATAACAAGGGCAAGGGCAGTTAGTTCCTCCCTGGGGCATTGTGTGAAGAAGTAACGGTTTTCTCTCTCCATGCCCAAAACGAGACGTGTCCAACGAAAGAAACAAAAATTAGATCAACACAGTCCAAGGCAAGGACAGGTTTCCTTTGGGATTAACGAAACAAAAAAAAAAACAAGCAACATTCAAATATCTAACGGTCAGCTTAAAGAAACCAAAAAAGACCAAGAAATAACTGTCTTACCTCACATAAGATACTATTTTAAGATAGTTAAAGCAATCAATGCCTACCAAATTAAAGGATAAATCGCCATTTTTTTACTTCCGGCAATCGCATTGGTCCAGAATCTGAAGTACCATCTTAAAATAAATGCACAAGGGGTAAATGGCAAATGGTTTAAAAACTGACATTTTCTAACCCAAAATGTGCCATGTTTAAATGGTTTTTCTTTTTGTGAATTGGCAGGGGCAGCAAACATCCCCTGAAGGTTGCAAAAGTTCAGAGGGATGTGACCGATGGACATTTTTAATGAAATGCTCTTGAAGATCAAGATTCTAGATCAAGAGTTCAAAAGCAACATATTCAATTAATTTCTAGCTAGAAAGTTCATCTTTTCACCTCGACATTGGTCAACGTCAGTCCAGCGTGACGAAAAAGCAACAAAAGTAAGAGGATGGGAACTGTCCAACAACCCCTGATGCTAAAAGTCGTCGAACGCAGCAAGGAAGAAAGGAAGGAATGAAGGTAGGAACGTAAGGTAGAAGTTAGGTAAGATTAAGCCGCTAAACTGGTTATGTATTGTTTCTTCTTTTTTGTTTTGTAGTTCATTGTTGATTTATGAGTTCGCAACCCTTTGACTCGGAGACACACGAAACACTCCAGGAATAAATGCAAAGGAAGTAACAGCCTTTGGCTCCTGCCGTGAAAGTAGATCAAGATGCTGGGGTACGGAATGTTTTAGCTTTGGCCACAAGATGCTGCGTGTTTAAATGTCTTGTTTGGGTTGGTGGCTTATATGAGGATTTCCATGCGATTAATTGGGTTACATAATAGCCTCCTACCGTTCGAAAGGTCAGCTACAAAACAGCTGTCACCCAATTATTCAACTCGTCTTTCACATATCTCTTTCTCTCTATCTGTCAAGCTTAAACGATTTCATCATACTACATCCAGCTCCCATAGCCCCCAAAAAAATGAAACAAGTTTCGGGGCGCTAAAAGTTTCAGCATCTTCAGACTTGCGAGTTCTTTCTCAGCACCTTTTGACCCAACCGGGTGTTGCGTGTGTGTGTGTGTGTCGTTTCGTTAAAAACCGCGCCCCACACTCCAAACACACACACACACACACACAGTTTTAATAGCCATTAAAATTAAAGAGATACTCATAATGTTCATAGTGTAGATGAAAGCTAGCCGTGCTGACCCCAAACTGAGAAAACCAGCTAACAGCTACCGAAATTGAGAAAACTGGCCAACTACCAACTGCCAACAGGGCGGTCGTTTGGTCGCTTGGTCAACAGTTTCCGTTAGTACACTCTCCAACTTGTCCAAGCTTGTAGCTCGTCTCGTTTAGCCATAACTCAAAACAACTAAAAAAATATAAACATTTAACAAAGAAACTAAATTATGTGTCAGATGTATTTCTGTCTGTTTGTCTGTCCGTCTGTCGTCTGTTTGTTTTTTTTTCATTTTGCCAGGCACTTGAACTTGCGCCAATGCTGGGAATCTGACTGATAACATCTATATCCATCTTCAAATTGAAGGTTGCCACACCAAAAAAAAAAACAAGTGAAAACGTTGCAATCGGACGCAAATGACAGCGGACTACTGAGATACCAGTATAAAAATGGGTGTTAAGACGGCGTACGGCAGCGGCAGTCGCAGTTGTACGGAGATCATTCTGATCTTTGGGGGATATCAAATGCTAAATTGCCACCAAATTTGGTGACTCTAGGTGTTAAGTTTTGTTTGTTTTATCGATATGCACTTAGAGATGTAACGACATTTTATCGATTTCTTGAGACCCCACAGGACATATCGCTCCCATATTAACACGCTGTCGAAAGCAAGCGTGTACCAAGATATTGGCAAAGTTTCAAGTCTCCCAAGGAACGCGAGTCGGACAGACCTACAACTCTTTACCTTCGGAATCAGAGCATAAAAAGTGTTGATAAATCAACCGAACAACCAGAAGTTGTCAACACCAAACAAATGTGTCTTAAGCTGGCACATTAAGCGGTAAAGTCCTTAACAAATAATTTATGCAATTCAGTTTAAGCAAGAAAAATGAAAAATAATATCTCGAAAGTTGATCAATTTCCCTTTTTTGTTTGTTCATTTGCCAGACTCCGATGCCGGACGTTAAAAATGTGTAAATATATGTTTTTTATGGGCACCTTTCGTAGTCAGTTTGCTTAGCTTGTAGTTGCATACTTCCTCTTAAAGCGTATGAGTTGCTGCATTTCTGTTTAATTACAATAGCAACAATAACAGCAGCAACAGCCAAAAGATGTTGCATTGCATTAACGAAAATCAAACATGCAACACGGACAGATGGACAGATGGATGGATGGATGGTAAGTGACGGAGTTAGGCCCCAAAAGAGCAGCCAAAATAGTTGCGCCATTTTTCAATTATGAAATTGTTGTTGTTGTTAATTTTGAGCTGGCTTTTAAGTATTTGTTTTTTGTTGTTGGCTGTTTGGTTGTTTGTAGTGCGCGGCCCATGTGCAGTGATTGCTGTGATTATATAAAGCGAAACGAGCGTTAATCATAAAAAAAACACACACGAGCCTCAATGCGATGCAATTTTTGTATCTACAAGATACAAATGCTAACGCTGACGTTAACGTTGACTGCGGCAGAGTTTTGCAGCGCGTGCCGGCGCCTAGCGCGCCAAACGGCAGTTAAAAGCTGAACGGATTGTTGGCTCATCGCGACTGTGAAGGCGGCAACAATGTGGCTTAAATGGGGGGGTGGGGTGGGGTGGGGCAGGGCAGGGCGGACTACTGCCTGTTGTTTTTATTAATTACACACGGCAGCTGCTGCTGCAGCACACACACAGATAGAGTGGGGGGTGGGAGGGAGTTGGGGTGTATGGGTGGCAGCAGCTTCGTTGGTTTTTGTTAGTTTGGTTGCGCATGCGCCACAAATTTGTTGCATTTACGCCAAGATTTTTATTATGATTTCGAGTTGAGTTTTCATTTTCACGATTTTTTGTTAATTTTTTGTTTTATTGCGCTGCTTTGTCTTACAACAACGAATTGCAACAACCAAAACATGATCAGTGAGTGATCTAAGCAAATAAGTTTAAGTTTGGAGTAACTATTTAATCTGTAATGAGTTTTTTTCATTTAATATTGATATTTCAAAAAGTTTTCTTAAAAATACGCAACCTGAGATACATATCTATGAACAAAGCTACGTTAACAACTTCAACTTAACTTCTTTGGTAGGATTTCTGGTGGCCAAGTCAACATATTTTCTTTAAGTCTAGACTCTAGACTGATAAGTTTAACTAGTTAAATGGGATTGTACTCTGGATGTTTTTTCGAAAATACTGAAATATACTTTTGTTGCACTTTTTGCCCCACTTGCAATACCTGCGACCTTGTCGTTGTGTTAAAGCGATCATTTTCAATGCCACAGCTTTATTCAAAGAGTTTCCTTTCGTGTGTGCAAAAGTTTTGGGCTCTTCTTTTATTTTTTGCTGTTCTGGCTTTTTGACTTTGTTGTACGTTTTTGGAACTCAAGAACTCGAATTTCTCTGCGGTAAGACGATGCGGAAATTTAATGTCAGGAGGCTGTATAGGTTTATAAATGGGAAAAAGTTACTTACATAATGTTATCGGAGGCTTTGTTTCTCTGCTCTAAAATTTAGAATCTTGATGATTTTAACAAAATTATTGTTTAATTACAATTTGTGCACGAGCTCAATTAATTGATTTCATTTTCAGAAACCTGCAAAACCTAACGTTTTCGTTGTCCCCTTGAGGTTCGTTATGTGAAAACAAAAAAAAACCCATTGGAAAATTCGAATTTGAGTTTGCTCTAGATAGTTGTGTTTAAGTTTTCGTTAAGGGTATTTCATTTATTTAATTTCTCATGTCTTCTTTAAAATGATTTTATTTCATTCTTCTGTAATCGGATAGGGGAACATTGCAGAGTTGGAGCTAAGGTTGCTCGGTGGGAAGTTCTTTGGTTGGGTTTGTGCACGTTTTGATTCATGAGGAGCTCTTTACAACAGTTAACATTATGATCGATCTGCCTTACTATTTATTTTCGACTTTCGAGGTGAGGATTTCCTGCACTTGAAATTAAAAATCGACTTGCGTTCGACAACAACATCAATGAAAGAACTCTTCAAACAGCAAAGAGTTTTGTGCCTTTTAACTGTATTCGAATTGTTTTTTGGTAGCTTTTGTTGTTGTTGCTGTTGCTGTTAGCGTCAGCGTCAGCGTTAGCGTTTAACGACTGTCACGTTCTATACATAAATATCCATAAAAGTAATGCTCACATCCGTCCGGATGAAATGCTCTGTGTGTTCGTGTGCTGTGATCTTTCAAGATTAACAAACTGAGAGAGGGCGAGGAAGAGAGCAAGCGAACGGTCTTCAACACTTTCGTTTCTCAAGGCGTCATAAATACAATACACAACAACGCTTAAACCCCATATCGACAACGATAAGATAAGGGATCATAAAAATAATTCGGTTTTGACATATTCACATGGATCTGTAGTTGTACCTGGGATGCCTCAATGCCTCGATGCCTCGATGCAGCATGGATAAATAGATAATAATAACAGAGCTCGGAGAGTTAAGTCAAATAAATTCGATTTTCTGTTTGTGGCACTCGCTGCCCGCTGATAAGAGATAAAACAACATGCAGGTGTCCCATCCGAAAAGCCTGAAAACGGCGCACAACTCAGATCCGTTCCGTTCCGATCCGATCCCGGGACTCAGTTGATTCAATATTTGCCCAGCTTATCGAGCACCCACACACGCACACACACGCACACATACTGTCGCAAGACTGCGATTTAGATCATAGATCAATATTTGTCTAAGCGCTTGGAGTGGAGGTGGCGGGTGGAGCGTGTAGGAAGGGAATAGGTAAGCCTTTCAATAAGTGCACTATATATAGATATGTACATATATACTATATGCAGATGTTCAAAATAAGCAGATGCAATGAGAATAGTCAAAGATAACATAGGATGACAAAATGTCACCCCTTTATGATGATTCTCCCAAGTTATTTCACAAAACTTGGATGTCTAAATGTCAAATAAGTTCAGAAATATAACTATTTAATCTACCTAGTGAGATATGTAATTTGAAATTGGGATCGAGGATAGAATCTTGATCTAATAGCTCCGCACACTAAATTCAATTAGCCACAAGTCGAAGGTTTTTGGTTATTGGTACTCATCGAATTCGAATTCGAATATGAGCGCCTTGAACGCGTTTCGCATTTGCACATGCAATGCCAAATCGAAGGCAAGACAACTCCAACAAGCTACTATATATGTATGTATGTATGTATGTATGTATATGCGACATCCGCCCACCCAATCACCCACTAAGAACCAAGAACAAAGAATAAAGACTTCAAAAAGCTCCAGCTGCCAAAGTATCAACACCACTGTAAATCATTGTCGGCGCCTTGGGAAAAACCAGCGAAGCAATCGATGGATGTTTTATATTAATTTTAGCGCTGCTGCTGCTGCTCACGTCAAGGGCTTACACCCCCGTATAACGATGTGCATATATACCCTGTATAATATGCTAGTAGAAGAACAACATACATAGGTTTGCTTAGGGATTATTGAGCAAGAAGTTCTCAAATGGGATTCTATATTGTGTAAGAGATTTAGTTTGATGGTTTATGATTAAAACAAAAGGGTATATGAATTGTCCAGCACATTGACTAATACATAGAGCATTCTTTCGCGCATTCTATTTTAAGTTCAATTAAAAGTCTATTCATAAGAATCAATGTTAAAGTTATTAGAGCGCTGTGAGTGCAGAAGTAAATCGAAGTCATTGCTAAAAGCTGCTAAACAAGACAATTCAATTAAAACAATTATTAGCAATTTATAATAAACATGCATATCATGTAGAAGTTATAGTTTCTTGTCGAAGGTGGGGGTGAGTTGCGGAGAGGGGGGAGGGGGGGTGCAACAAACCCATTTAACCTACAATACAATCGCAATGTCTTCTGCGTCCGTTTAATATTATGGAAATTGATCGAGGCAAAGAGCATTTCCTGTCGCACTGTCCAATTCACTCACTCTCGCCCTCTCTCTGTCTCTCTCTTTCGCTTACACACAAAGTCCCTCACACACCCCCCCCCCCCCCCAATCATTAGCTACCTACCTTCTGCTTCTTTATAGTACAAGCACACATGTAATGCTTATCTTTTGTCTTTCTTCTGCTTTAGCTTCTTCTCTCTTTTCGACGTCGTCTTTCACTTTGATAATTTCTCCCGCACTTTGGCGGCAAGCCATTATCCATTATCCGTTATCCGTTAACCATTAAGCATAACCCATAGCCCAATGTCTTTCTTTGTCTTTTCTCTCTCTTCTTTCTCTCTCTCTTTCTCTCTCTCGCCCGCTGTCTTTCTTTCTCTGTGATTTGCTCTTAGAATTTTAAATAGGCTCTTCGGATAAGGCACGGCTTCGATCGGTCTATCGAGTATCTTCGAGTATGTAGCTGGCAGTTTGCCCAACAAATTCAAAAAAAAAAAACAAGAATCTTACCTTTGATTTCAAATAGACGAAAAACTGAACTGAACTGAAATTGCAAGAGTTCCCTTCTATATAAAACTTAGCCAATAGATAAGGACTTTTCCTAACAGAGATCTTTTGAATGCATATGGATGGCATACCTACCAAAAGATATATAAAGAACTGATAAAAATAACAGATCTTATTTTGTTAAAAAGAATAAAACCTAAGGATAGTTGTCCTCCATCTAATTCATTAGAGAATGGAATAGTTTTGCTTACAGTCCTAATGTTCTAGGGCCTAGGTGTGTTAAAGTTTGTGGCTAATAATAAAATGCATCAAGTGCTAACTTAGTTCCGAGAATTTTAAGATATTCTTTAAGCCAGCGAGCGTCAAACGTGTCGAAACATAAAACCTCAGAACGGAGCTTAGAATCCAGTTAAGGCGTGGGCAGAGATAAAAAGACAGAGAGACTGAGATGGGGATGGAGATGATCCTCTGAAAGAGAGAGAGAGAGAGAGAGAGAGAGCAATGCAAGCCATTTCCTTTAAAGCCAACTTTGTGCTGTACTTGGCATACTAATTGTGTGTGTGTTGGATTCTTCTTAAGACTTGGAGACGTCTCTTGAGTCTGTGCCATTAAATTGGTACTTGATGTGAGGCAAGAGAATATGATGATGAATATCATAATGCTTGTTGTTGTTGCCATTTTTGAGGTCGCTTGGTTGCGTTGTCGTCGTCGTCACAAACAAACAAACAAACAAATTTAATGGCCTGCGAGGCGTTTTGCCTGTGCTGCATACTAATTGTAATTGTGTGTGTGTGTGTGTGTATAAGTTGTGGAATGATCATGATCTGTGTGTGTGTGTGTGTGTGTCTGTGCATCCGATTTCGATCCGATCCGATCCGCACTGATCTGATGCGAGGCGATGCTTATGCGTTAGGCAAGCCCAGAGGCCTTTCGAGCATGCCTCCTATACTCCCGCCTACGCTCCTCGGTAGCGTTGTCGCTCTTAACGTGGGAATCACTTAAAGAGGCAAAACAGCTACCAAAAAACCAAAAACCAACTAAATTTCGGTCGAAAATGTATTTTATGTGTTAAACGTGAGGATGCCTCAAACCTCTACATTGCTATCTCTCTCTCTTCTCTCTCTCTCTCTTTCTCTCTCTCTCTCTATCTCTGTCTTTTTCTGACTCCCTCCCTTTCTCTCTTACTTGAGGGACAGAGTTTTTGGAGCTTATTTATATGCCAGCCGGATCATCAATGGCCCTCATAATGCGCATAATGCCAAACTGACATTCACCGCTCGGATTTCAATTCCAATCCGGATCCAGATTCGGAGTCGGTTTTCGGACTCAGATACGCATTTCAGCATTGCCACTGTGACATAATCAAAAGCAACCAAACACTTTAGTGGACGAAAAGATACTCCTTAAAAATAGTATGTGAACTACCTACAATAGGTTAGAGGGTGTTGGGAAAGCTTTTCGATTATGTTCAGATTTATTCGTGTAACATGATATTATAAAGATATAAGACATTGAGTTGGCCTAAAAATAGTAAATGAATACTTAAAAATAAATACTTCATAGTGCATGGTTTTTGGATAGAGTTCTGTGTTTTTTTTAAGGTTAAATACGAGAAACTTGGCTTAAAGACATCGAGATAAAAGTTTATGAGGATATATGCTATCATTATACATAGCTATTTATTCAGGTTTAGACATAGAATAACGATTTTCCGTATAAAGAAGTTTTCCATATAACGTATTTATTGCCAAAACCCCTTCGAAAACCTATTCTGTATTATGAATTTTCTTAGTAACTAAGTTTTTTCTTGTCTCCACATAGAATAGATTTTTTTGATAGGAATTTGAGAATAATTTTGATAATTTACGAACCTGGGTTCGACTACAGGGTATCTACAAACACTACACACCATTGAGTTCAGGAACGCACTTGAATCTTGCGAGTACCGTTGTTGCTGCTGCTGCTGCTGCTTCAACAGCAACAGTAACAACAACAACAATAACAACAACATCCTGATAGAGGTCAAAGTGATTGCCCAATGCTGCTGGCAACTCTCATTGCCTTGTTTTTGGTTACTTCAGTTGGCTGAAAGGGTATGTAAGTATCTCATTGAGTTTTCTCATCAGGTGCGTTGTTGTCGCCGTTGTTGAAATATGATACACATTGTGTATGCATGATCGTCGCATGATGATCGTCTGTGTGCCCTCTCCACTGCCCCCCGCCCCCTGCCCCCTGCCACCATCCCATTTCGATGTTAATCATCTCCATGTCCATGGCGGTTGTCCACTGTCCGCTGTCCATTGTCATCAGAGCAGCTTGTTGACAAAGACAGCAACAACGGCTCGTTTCGGTTCGGTTCGAAACGTTGACTGATCAAGCAACAAGCAACAATAAGTATAAGCCGGGAGAGTTCAAACATCCCCCGAAACTCATCCGAATCCACTGAAATCCCTTAGCCCCAGAGACGTGCTCAGTTTCATTGAGGGACGTGCTCATCCTGAGGAAGTCAGGTGCCTAATTGTTTCCGTTTATTGTCGCCAGTTTCACAGTTTTTCTCTTTCTTCTTTTCTCAGTTATTGATTTCGGTGTATGTGTGTGTGTGGTTAGTAAGCGACACCCGATCTCAATTGATAAGTTCAGGATTCTTCTCACTTCATCTCTCTCTCTCTCTCTCTCTCTCTCTCTTTCTCTCTCTCTCTCTTTGTGTAACCTTTTGACATGGTATTGCACTTGGGAATCTGCAAGCATAGGGTTTCACTAGTTTTTCTTCATTTATCAGGTGTGCGGGATTGTGGGATCCTTTTAAAAATTAAGGAAAAAACCAGGGACAGCTTTTGACATGAGAGTTTTTGTGTAATTCTTAAAGTTTTTCGTTGCGTCAGAGAACAAAAATTCTCCTTGCACTGTAATATAGCAGTCTGCCTTACCTTAGCAAGGAAAGGAAGTAGACATCCAAATTAGGGATTTAGAAATCCCCAACGGATCAACATAACTTGCTTCGATGCCGAACCTGGGTCTTTTGGAAGAGCTATAGGCCAATATTCCCCCATATGTTTCGACAAACACAAAAATAGTAATATTTCGACCATTTGGTTGAAGTTTAATTTAGGCCCAAAGTGATTCGATTTGGCTATACTTAAGGATACTTCCTTAGAGAATGTTGCTAGCAAAAAAGATGTTGTTTGTGTTTGCTTGTTATTGATAAGCCAGAGAATGGCTCAAACACTTTATATTCCACCACGGAATCATTTTAATTAATACGTTAAGTGCTATGAAAAAAAAGCTATCTTTAAGCAATTGGAGCAAAACCAAACAAGACTGACAAGTCGATTCGATAAGGTACGGCCTCAAAAACTCAAACCCAAGCCCAGACCTACTTGTGACTGTCGCTGCTTGGCTATTAATGTAGAAATGGCTGATACTGCTGCATTCTAATTGGGGGAAAATGGAAAATTGTATGCTTCAAACAAAAGCCAGCCCAACATTTAAAAAACTGACGCTGGGCGCTTTGCCTTATTAGCATAAAATTAACTTATAATCATTGTGCCAATTGTCGAACGCAACTCAAGAAACCTCTCTTTGGAAACCCTAAACCCCCCTCAAAAATACAACCAACAACTCTAAGCATATAAAACTGGAGCAAATGTTTGTGTGTGTGTGTGTGTGAGAGTGACCGTGGGAAACGGCAAGATTAATTTTATTTTAATTATTTTATCACAAAACGTTTGCGGCTTTGTGACTTTGTCAGCGTCTGCGTCTGCGGCTTGATGTACACTATCTTTTTGGTTGTTGTTTTTTTGTGTTTTGATACGGAAGGGGCGGGAAGGGGGTTAAAAAGTCAACACCCCATTTATTTATTATGCTGAATGTAACGCAAAACTATGCAAACACAAGCACACACACACACACACACACGCACACAATTTATTCAGTTACTCGCAGCTTTAGATAGGCAAATACAGAACTTGACTTTTGTAAAATGGGTTGATGATATACTTAACTAAGTTTGGAACAATTCTTATGATGAACCCAACATTTTTTGGCATAGATTTATACTTTTGCTTTTCATTTTGCCATTGAAGACCTTTAGAGTATACAAGTAGTCGTTGTGTCGCATTGTGTTATCGGGCTTCATGTTTTTTTGTCTTTTGGCATTTTATTACATGAGTTATTTGCCCTGCCGGCGTATTATCAACGCAACACTCAAAGAACACGGGTATAACGGGGGGGGAGCTGGGGCATTCGAAGTGGGCCTGTGCTCTGCTTCTTGTCACATAATGTGGCCCAGCAATTAAACGAAACGGCTTCAAATTAAGCCAAGTAGCTGTGACGGACTGCGCACTTTGCATACCAATTTTGTTGCAGCGATTTGATTTGTTTTTTTTTTTTTTTTTTGCCCAGAAAACCCGCCCGAAATGGGGGCGATATCGAAAACGAGAGTGCCTGGCCGAGTAAGAAAGAGAAAGGTGCAGACAACTGATAGGAAAAGAGAGAGAGAGAGAGTTGACTTTAGAGGAGGACAAGTTGTAACAACCAGTTCCTAATAACATTAAAAATGTTGCATGAAGAGGTTGGGGGTAAGGTCTGTGAATGGACCTCGGTAGCTGGTGACATTTGTTCATGTCATATAACATTTTCAATGAAGACGATTATTATTAGGCCGAAAACACACAAACACAGAGAACAACTAGCGGCTTAACAAAGCGTTAAGAGACAACGAGCTGGCCAGGCCTAAACGGGTGGCCCAAAATCAGATATACTTGCTGACTGATAAGTATCACTTGAAAGATCAAACGTCGGTTTACTTTGGTCTCTTCTCACTCTCTCTCTCTCTCACTTTCTCATTCTCTCGGTCTCGCTAAACAAGGGGTTAAAGGGAAGATACTTTTGCTCCGGTTATCACATCTCTTGTTAGCAAATATTAAACATCTTTCGCTCTCTGTTTCTCACTTTTGTCTGTTGTTTGCCTTTGGCGGCTTTTTGTCATCTTTATCTCTGGCTATGTGTGCGCATTGTGATGCTCCATATTCATCATCATACAATCATAATAATGATCGTAAAGATGTTGCGAGCTTCAATGTTGATCATCATTATGGCCGGAACTTGTCACATGCCAAGTGGATTGCGTGTCGATGTTGTCTCGTTATTTTATGGCCTGTTGGTTCCTGTTTAGCACACACAAAAGATCACAATGAAAATCAGCAATGACAAGTGTGAAAATATATTGTGGTGGTAGATTAACAAATTGACTTGAATACATTTGGGATTAGTTAAGAACTGCTTGAAAGATAAATAATGATGGGAAAACTAGTTGTTCCTGAGCCATACAGTCGGATCCACAATTTGGCAACAATCGGTATAATCTATGGTAACGATAGTTATCGGTTAATCGAAACAAAAGGAACAATCCTATTACCTCGTACCTTTAAGGCTATCGGGAATCGATTTAAATCGATGTATTAAAACAAGCTTTTTATTAGCATTTTCAATGGAACAACTGGGACATATCACGCATCTTTGATTGATCAATCAACGCTTGCACTGCGACAATCATCAAGTTCTGTGATTGAAACAACAATTACAAAGCAGAGACTCAATTAATATAATATAAACACCATCAAAGATTCTGTTGTCTTGTCCTAATCATATATAGTACATACATATGTGATCGCATATCGCGTGTCGTTAGCAATCCACAATAACAACAACAACAACAACAAGAACAACAACAACAACAACGTACATCAAACGATTAATACTGAAAGACAGAGACGCATTACATTGCGTATTAATGGCTTTGGGGCTGGCTGACAAAATTGTTGGGTTAAATTGGGTCAAAATCAGCATAAAAATCCGAATGTGATGGCCGGGTGATTTCAACGGATCCGATCGGTTCAGATTGGATCGCTTCGTATTCGGACTCATTGGCTGGCTGGGCGCACTGGCTAATGTGAGCAACTTATTGCAATTGTAATGCGTTGAATATTGATGAGACATAGTGACATGAGTGAGAGAGAGAGAGAGGAGGTGCTGAGGATGACAGAGACCAAGTCTCAATATCTCTCAGAGGTGTTTGACTAAAGTGCTTTTTAATCTGCATACCATTTCTCGTGGCGCTCTCTTTGTTATTTTGGTTTTTGGACCTTAGCACTTTAAACGTAGGCATAAGAAAGTCAATCAATGCTTATTTCAATTTGTTTACACGAGATTCTATTCTATCGAGGCTTTAGGAAAAGAGCGAGGTGTGTGAGAGAGAAAGAAAGTACATAATAAATAAAGAGTCAAACTTTCGTATAGCGAATCTCAAGGGAACCAAAAAACACCTAGGTTATAGACGATGCAGATGAAGTTTTATCGTAATTAGTGCTGAGCTTTTAGAAGAAGAAGTCCTTTTGTAGGAGCTTATTATTTTCTTTCGAGTTAACAGCAAGTTTGGGAAAAGTGCGTTTAGACAGAAGAGAACTTGGAAGGGGTTTTCAAAAGTCAAGCTCATAAAATGAGACTACATTTATTTTGTCCTATCTCACTTCTCCTCCACCCCCCCCCTTCACTCAGCTTTACCACACTCATGGCACACCATTTAGGAACGGAGGGTCCGGTGGTCGGTTGGTGTTTGAAACGGTTTCGCGTGTTGCTTCTTGCTGATCTCTATGCAAATTAGCAGCGACGGCGACACTTTGGCCTATGGAGATACGCACTCAATGTGATCACCCCTCGCTAGCCTCTATCCCCTCTACCCCCCTAAGCTACTCTGTGTAAGGTTGTATGAACATTTAAAATATGCAAAAACCAAACTGAGAACGAGAATGAGAACGTAAACGTTAATGTAAACGTCAACGTAAACGAGAAATAATCTATATACGTACTATATACATACATATATATATAATTGGCAATTGTGTAGAGCTAATCGAATATCCGTTGAGTTTATCTATCTTTTGAATATGTTTTTTTTTTCTTTTGCTTTTTTGGTTTTTTGGATTTTATGTCCGCGTTAAGTGCTCGCGCTAGGGAAGTGCTTCCTGTTGTGCATTATTGTCAAATGTTCGAACGAAATGTAAATGTGGGCTCTGTGACCTTCGATAAAGATGTCAACCGCAAGGATCAGAGTCAGCTTCGGTTCGTTACCTGAGATTGTCTCATTAGTCGTTGTTGCGAGTTTTGGACTTCCGTTTGCCATTCCCGCTTTCAGATAGTCTCGCTCTGTCCAGTTGATGAAGGCCTATCTTAATGTTGGCCCAACAACAACCATAACATTATACATTCAGTGCGGGCAATTAGGTAATGTGTGCGCACTCACAAAGATCTCTAAACAAACACACACACACACAAACACACACAAAACTGAAGATTTTCAAAAGACAACAACAACGGACAACAGCAACAGTTGCTGCGAGGCTGAGGTATGGCTAAGCATTTTAATATAGAAATTTTCTTATTATTTTAGGCCAACGGCCTACAACGGCCCCAAAAGGCCTCCAAGTCTCTGTCTCTGTCTCTATCTCTATTCTCTGTTTCTATCTCTGTCTTGTGTCGAGTGCCAACCAACATCCAATTCCAAATTCCATTTACAACTCACAGCCAAAGCCAATCAAAGACAAATGCCAAAGCTCAGCTCAGCTCAACTCATTTTAGCTCTCAACTCTGCTCAGAGCTCTCCAGCCATTGAACAGGCATCGAATACCATCGACGACCATCGACAGTTGATTGTCCATCCGTCCGTCCGTCTGTCTGTCTGTCCCACACCCAGCAAAGAAGCAGACAGTCAGCCATAGATGGGCTAACCCCTTCTTCCGCATACCCTGCCCTTCCCATCTTTATAGTAGTGTGCATGAATATTGTTTTAATGTGTGGAATCTTTGACAGCGGCGACAATTTGGTCAAAAAGAAAGTCGCATTGTCGCTGGTCTCATACAAACATATACATATATGTATGTACATACATACATACGTACAACATACCATGCTGTTAAAAGGTTAAACGAGCGGGTATGCTAGACATAAACATACACACACATACATATCAATAAACAAGATCGATTCGAGTGTTTAAAAGATTTCACTTCGAATGTTTTTATATGATAGAAAAAGTTTTTATAACAAATTAAGCTTTGCTTTAAGTTTGCGGGTCTTAAAAAAAATCGAATAATTTGATTGGTTTAAGCGGTTAGCAGTTTAAATGTTTTAAAGACAAAGTGCGACTTTCAGAAACATAAAAGTTATGATTCAATATTTATGTTTTAACTTTACCCAAAACCTCTTTCGATTCCACTCATTCAATGGGTATCTATCCGTCTAGTTGATTGGCTATGGTTGTAGTTGTAGCTGGTTTTCCAAGGCCCAAACAGCTTTGGATTTTGGTTGGCTTGCGTCGCCGATCGTCGATCGCCTCACAGCCCCCATCACTCATTGAAGATTGGCGGCGTGGCAGCAGCAGCAGCAGCAGCCAAAGCAGTAGCCAAAGCAGCAGCCAACGAATCAACATCGAGACATCGAGTTTGATGAGGAGAAACAAGGGGGGGGGGGGGGGGGGGCGAGACAAACTAAAAAAAAAGAGGATTCAAGTGGTTGCAGCAGTTGGAGCTGTTTGGTTAATGGTTGGCTTTGGTTCGCCATCGTTTGGGTTGTCATGGCGAACGTTTGCTTTGAAATGAAAGAAAGAAAAAGAAAAGAAAACACACATCATGAATCTTTAATGAAGAGAATCACCAAGCATGTGTGTGTGTGTGGGGGGGGGGGGGTGTAGTAGGGTAGTCGACACCTGGGGCACCCGAGGCACGACCATAAACGTTGCCGCACATTTTCTTTTATTGAGCCGTAAGATTCGAATATTCGATGTTGTTGTTGTTCTGTTTTGTTTTTTTTCTTTTTGGATGTGATTTCGTATTTGGCGCGGCGTTTGAAGACCGGCGACCAACAGCAGCAGCAGCCATAGCCAAAGCTACCATTGCCCATTGTCGATTGTCGATGGTCGATTGTCGATTGTCGATCGTGAGAGAGGTGAAAAGGTGGAGAGGAAGAGAGGTGGAGACCGACCAGAGACCGACCACAGAGACCCATCATCGTGCACCCATCGCAATGTTAATGTATTTGGAAATCGTGCCCAAAGCGTCTCACATTGAGAAAACCAGAATGGAAAGCTGACCAGTTGAAAATACCGAAGCGTGTATGCTCTGTAAACCGATAAATATCGATAAGTTTAGATAGACAAGAGTGCCATTGCTCTTTGTTCTACCGATAACTATCGAGAAACGTATGTCGATGACAAAACAAGTTTTTGATCTACTCTATCGATAACTTTTGAAATCTATAGCGAACAATCGTTATCAAGACTCGCAATGTTATTTTATTTAATCCCAAGCACTATGATAATTTAACTTTATAGGAATAAAAAACAGTTAATATAAGACTAACAAATGAAAAGTAATAGAACTCTAGAGAAGGATCTCATTAGAAGAAAAGTTCTTAAAGTATCTTAATCTATTTAAGATCCATTAACAAACATGTTGACAAAGTTGAAATACTTCTCTCTTTTTTTGTTCAACAAACGAACGAGTTGTCCCATCATCATAAAAGAAATTTATTGACAAACTATGCATTATTAAAAAAATTATATGTACTTGTGGTGTGTGGCGCGTTGAAGATTTGTTTAATAATAAATTCATTATGCGAGACGAAGGCGGAGAAATTAGGCATGCATAGAGATATGTATGGGTACAACGAGTTTGTGTATGGGTATGGATATTGTCTTCATATGGATATTGGCTATGGAGAGGCCATTGAGGCTATGGTCAACGAACTGGTGGACCGTGAAAGTTGTCTGCACACGATTCTGACCCAAAAATCAAACAACAACAACAACAACAAGAAAAAATGGAGAAGAAAAAACCATGAACGCTTCAATGTAATTTCATTATGATAATTATAGAAATTAGCCAATAAATGATCCGAGTACTTCGAATGCCCAGTTGCATACTTGACCATAAATCTAGATCATCAAATCTATGCTGGGAACTGAAAGAAGAACACAAAACAAACGTAAGTCTAAAGTATAAATAAAGAGAGAGAGAGAGAAATTCATTGACTTGTTCCCTAGAAACCTAAGGAAAAATATGTTTCATCTTTTTGGTTGGAAATTTGTCCAAGGGAGCAGCTTCAACTTCAGCTTCAGCTGGTGTGTGACATGGGATATGTCGCCTTGTAAAGCTTCCTTTTGTAGCCAGTTTGGCTTTTGAAGAAAGGAAACAGTCCCATCGCGTCCCGTTGTCAGGCATCCAAGTGCAAAGTCCAATCAAGCATTACAAGAACTCCACGTTTCCGACTTCCGATGCAAGGCTCATATTACCGGCCAGGCCGAAATGTGAGCGAATACCAAATACAGGGGTATGTATGTACCTCTATATTGAAAACTGTCGCAATAGCCCCCGTTTGCTCTCCTGCTGTTACGTCTGTTTTTGTCTGTCTGTCTGTCGATCGAAGCGAAGTTTAACTGCCGCCTTCCACTTGATTAAACACTTTTACCCGCAAAACGCTGAGCGAGCGAGCGATCGACGACCCTCCTCAATGCGGACTCGAGCGATTCTGTGAAATGTGTCAGGAGCAGGTCCTGGTTGCTTGCTGTTGTAGGTAATTTGATGCCAGGCAATGATCCGCTGGACGCTTGATCTTGCTAGCTGGCTGACTGTTTGGCTTGGTTTGTTGGCCAGGCCAACGGCTGCTGAGTTGTCCTGCAGCGAGCGACTGTTACCACAAAATGACAGGTGCAGTTTCCAAATGATGATGATGATGATGATGCCAAGCTCATGCATCATCATGATGAACAAGGATGCACCTTGCTGCAACTGCAGCTCTCTCTCTCTCTTACTGTTTGTTTGATTAGGGGTTGCTCCCGACTCTTGACGATGATGTGCGCTCAAGTGGAATGCAAAACGTGTGTCGGGCGTCAAAAGGAAAACCGATCCGAAACGAAACCGAAACAGACACAGACACAGAAACAGGTACCAAATGTAAAGGTAAAGGAAGCAAGAAGCTGCTGTTGCTGCTACCTCAGCCCTCATCTATGCAACGTTGTGTTGCAGTGCATTGCGTTCATTCAACTGTTGGCAGGACGAAAAAGAGGACGAGAAGAGGACATGCCGGCCAGTCTGTCAATAGACCCGTCTGTTGTCTGCTGTTCCTCAGTTTCTCAGTTTATTGAACTATAAAATTATCAAGTTCATAGTCCTCCAGCTGTAGCGAGAAATAAATTACTCGAAACGTTGGTAAATGATTAAGAAAACTCTTTGAACTTTCAACAGGTAATTGTAGTCTAAGAAGTGATGTCAAAAACCCCTAACATACCAGCCTCAACCCGATAACCCCTAAACATGAAGTTTATGGAAGAAGTTGAGAATAATATAATCATTTGAAACCAAAAAGTTGGTTCGAAAGTAGATCACAGGAGATCTTCTAGGTCATAGCACATAAGCCCATATTTTTCAATTATTAGCTAATTTTGTAAAAACAAATTTCAAATTTCGGCACGATACGAATATATAATAAAAGATAATAACTCATCATCTGAAGGCAAACAGAGGTGCGGATACAAAACGTTAACTCATATGCTCAAATGGGTATTGATTACCTGGCCAAGCAGCAACAGCAACATTGGCAACAAGGTGTGTGTTGATGTTGTTGTTGTTGTTGGTGTTGGTGTTGGTGTGTTGCTCAACGTCAACAGTCGTCAATCGGCGCTGTGTCAACAGTTTAATCAGTTCAAATACGAGATACAACGGCCGGATACAACAGATACTCACAGCTCGCGTTACTATGAATTGCCAAGGTTCGGTTACATTTGAATGTTTGTCATCATCAGTTTAATTCTCAAACCAGCAGTAACCAACAAACAGCAGCCACAGCCACAGCCACATCCCCATTGGGCTCAGATAACTCTTACTTGACTCTAAATAAACTCGCAAGTAAAATATACCCTTGCAGCTTTAAGATCTCATTAAATATAGCCATAAACATTTAATCTACTTTTTGTTTAAGGAATTTCTTAAAGAAAGTTGGGAAAGATCCCTATATGTTGCCAAAAAGATGAGAATCTTGTAGTTTCTTGAGTTAATCAAGAAATCACTTTTAAAAATCGATAGCTATAGATACATATAAGATGTTTTAGCTATGTGGTACTAAAGGGTATATGCAACTTCGACTTGTTAAAGCCAACTATTTTCTCTTTGTTGTTCCTTTTTCTGAACCGAACAACAACAATAGTTTCCACTTCCTCTACAAGGCAACCGCATTTTGGGATTGGGAATTGAGATCTTGAATCAGACTTTGACTTCGGTTTTATTTTGCGCATGTCACACGCGCTGAGTAAATATTTTTGTTGGCTGATAAACAAAAAAAAAAAAAGCAGAATAAAGAACTGTTAAAGGCAGAGGAAAAGCAGGGAAAAGGGAAATGCGAGCGGACGGGTAAAAAAAAAAGCGCACGCAGATGCATTTATTTTTATTTATTTGTATTTTTTTGAGAGAACTCGTGTTTGTCCGTTGTTCCTGATGTGTTTTCTCTGTTATGTCCCTATTTTGCGGGCAGATACATACGTGTGTGTAGATACAGATAAAGATACGGATACACACATATATACTGTATATGTATATACTATATACAGATACATATATTAGGAATGAAAAAAAAGAGCAGATAGTTGCCATGACTATTGACAGCACACACAAAAAAAACACATGAATATTCAATCAGTTGGGTTCGCAATGTAGCGAGGGTGGTTCCCGGTACTTCCATCCATCCGACCGTTAGGACCGGTGTCGAGGCACGGGCCACAAAGCACACACAAGAAAAACACAAACACACACACCGGAGCCCTGGAACGCAGGAGCCGGCTCAAACGATTGCCATGGGGGCGCAAAATTGAGCGCAAAACGTAAATGAGACTAAGCAAACGAACTATGGGAAAGTTCGCTGAGTGAAAGAAGAAGGGAAAGTAAAGATGAGATGAAGGATGGCGAGACAAAGTGTCTCTAAAAGAGAATTTTAGATAAGGAACTTGGGATTTGAAAAAGAGAGAAAGAAAAAAAGAAATTTCTAAGGAAAGTTAAGATTCGGGTAAAAAGTTACAATGGAGGAACGTTTAGGAAAACTTAGATTAAGGATAAAGCGATTCTACGTTAAGAGAAACTAAGCTTAGAATGCAATGAGTAAGAAAAGAAACGAGAAAAACGTTTGAAAAATGTTTCAATAAATATATAAGTATAATATATATAATTAATGATAAAATGCAAAATGATAATTTAATTAATGTGCCTTAAAATAGAACTCGTTACTAGCGCAATGCGGAAAAATATAGCTTTCGACCTTGACGATGTGCTTACAAAATTGAATTGACGATTCTATATCAGCCAGATCAACATATAGTATGTGTTCTATATAGCTGTAGTATATCTAGAGCATTTTGTTTTGGGTCGCTGTGGCAATAACAATAACAAAGCCGAATCGAATCCAAACATCAGCCAAAGTCGAAGCACATACAAACCAATAAACTTATGTGTGTGTGTGTGTTTAAGTAGGTAAAATTATCAAGAATAAAAGATAACGACTGAGCCAACGTCTCTCGTTCTCTCCCCCCCCTCTCAAAGCAACACCACACATAAAATACAACAATAATAATAAAAATGTACAGCATTATTGTTAAAGCCGTAGCAAAAGAAACAAACAACAACAACAACATTAACAAACGACAATAACAAATTCAATACACCTTGGCACCCCTACCCCAACAACCCCTCTCTTCAACCTAAACGATATCAGGCGACGTTTGAAATCATCATTGGCGTTGCCGTCTTTCTTTTCGTTGTTGCCGGCTTAAATCTCAAGAGCACACACATACCAAGAAACCGCCTCTTGGAACCACCCCGCCTCCTTCCTCCTCATCACTCTCACCCCACCAACTAGAGTACACAGTTAGTTAAGTTATCGGATGGTTCCAGTTCCCCAGTTCTTATCGCTTGGCAAAATCATCGATCATCTCAAATTCACGATCCATCATCATTAGCGATAAGACCCACTGGAAATACGCTTGAAGTAACGCCGAAACCCCCTCGCCACCTTAAACTCAACCACTCCCATCCCCACCACGACTCGAGGTCACACCCGGCGGAGATCTTGACAATACCAAGAAATCCATTTTCGTTTTTAACAACGATCTATTTTTGTGCGATCGAACTTTAGATTTTTTTTCTGTTTTTTTTTTTAAGAGGGTAAAGAGGCAAAGGGAAAACCATGTACGTCTGAAAGATTAAGCTCATGTTAAGCTATCGATAACTGTTCGATAGCAATTATCATTGTATCAAAATCGACGAAGAAATACGAATGATTTTGAAGTTTCATTAAGATCAAGCGCAAGTTAAAGTATTTCCGCTTTGTATAAGCCTTTATCAAATGATCTCCAACGCGAGAGCCTTGTTGCGTTGTTGCCTTGTTGCCGTGTTGCCTTGTTGCGTTGTTGCCTGTCTTGTTTGGTTTAAAAATAATCGAATCGTATTAGTTTTGTTATTTATCATGGTTGCTGGAATCATAATTTGGATTCGGGGCCTTGTTTCATTTTATCTTTATTGTGTATTAAGAGACGTAACGTCCAATAATGTCACGTGCTCGATCCGATTATGTATAGTAGACCGAGATATATGAACGACATTGTAAAGAAATAAAAGATTTCGAATGCACTTTAACTAAATGCGTTTTTCTACTCTCCGCACTTTATCTGTCCTTCGGCTTTGCCAATTTTATGGGGTCCGCACTATTTTCTACTTATACGGACTTTTATGGAGCTACACTGAAAGAAATAATTGCTTGACATAGCCTTGAGCTACGTATAAGTACATAATTATTAAAATTCATTATTGACTTTGGCCTAAATGATATGAAATTATACTAAAATGCTTTCCAAGTACAAATGGTCTTAATATAGAAGAAATTTATCTTGAATCAAGTAAGTGCAAATTGTCTTAGAATACGAAAACATTATATTTATTCAAGTTGACTTAAATTGATATAAACTTAATTGGGATATTTCGAAACAAAAACAAAAAAGTTGATTCCTTGGCTTTCATAAGTCTCGATTTATTATAAAAAAAACCTTTTAATATCAATTTTGTGCAGTGTACTGAAGGCGATTATCTGAATTTTGTAAGAGGGCAGCTGGCATAAGGCGACAGAAGCGATCTATCGATCTATTGCACTGAGATAAGCGATATTATATACTCACCAAGATAGACAATACCATGTATACATAAAGTATAAACCAGTTTTTCAGTATTTCTGAACTATTATATATAACACACAAACTTATTGACTGTCGCCAAGCATTGAGCCTTTTAAAGCTCAAGAAAATCAAAAAAACAAACAAAAATGTATCTCTTTATGTGTCTATCTATCTATCTATCTGTCTGTCTGTCTATCTAACTGTTTGACTGTCTCGTCTATCTATCTTTGGGTGCGTTTGTATATGTGTCTTTGTTGTTAAGGTCTGTAGTCTCAATGGGGTTTTAGCACTAAAGACGCTGTAAACGATTTTTAAGCCCCTTCCTCCAACAAATCACCTTGGACTGAGTGGCGCGTGATAAAAAAAAAAAAACCCGAATAAAAAAAATTAAATTTTGTCAATTCTTACTCTTTGTCAATAGATTATATCAGACATGATCACAGTTATAACGGGGATAACACACACACACACACACATATGAATACTCTTCCTGTTGCTTTGGCTGACTCAACTTTCAAAATGCGCCCCCCCGCCCCAAATGAGTCACAATATTGTTAGAAGGAAAGTCATATCAGGTGCCAAAATATAGTGTGCCATATATCTATAGATTGGTTAAGCTGCACCATTTCGCTTGGCCATTGACTAAATGCCGCTATCAATAAGTTATGTCTAACCCTTTTTTTGTTGCTCGTAAATCGCTTCTTGTTAAACCCATTATGTAATTGAGCACATTCCAAGTACTCATCACTTTATTATGTGTGTGTGTGTGTTAGTATCCCCATAACTATTGCTTTTTCAATTCGTAGTCCTAGTTCTTTGGTATCCAGAGTTCCCTTTTACCTTTTTTTTTTTTACATACCCAACCCATTTCCTTTCCAATAATCATCCTGGAATCAATAACAAGCTAACGCATAATTAATAGGCACAACCTCAGGAGACTAACTGACTGAGTGACTGTGAAGGCACAACCCCCCCCCCCCCCCCCCCCCAAACACACACACACACACACATCTATTGTCTATCTATTGATTATGGACCGTGCGAAAAATGTGTGTTAGTAGCATAATCGCATTAATCGATAATAAAGTATCGAGCTTAAGATTAGTTATCGATCAACCAAAATCAATCGATATGTGACATAAGCAAACATCGATAATAAGAAATATAAGCAGCTCTACTATTATAATTCTTTTTATCGACAGGTATGATCTGTTTTCGATAACGACTAATTATCGTTACCAATATAAATTAATACTCAAATATATTTATCTTAAATCTTTGCTACTAAACATTGGAAACTTTCAGTGTATTATTCCCAGTCAGACCAATGGGTAGGTTAGCGTGTGGAAAGGGGGGGGGGGGGGGGGGATAACATCGTTTTGTCTGGGGGTTGCTTTTCTAGCTCTCTCTCTCTCTCTCTCTCTCTTTCCTTTGTGTGTGTGTATCTTGAGGATAGAGATACACAAGTGTATTGCGTTGCCAGGTAACCAAAAAAATAAAGGCATAAGAATTGTACATAACAAACCAAAACTGTTTGGATGGGCTGCTTGCTCAACTGTTCTTTATAGGGGTGAATCAACCATCCCCCAGCCACCCACTGCTGGTGCTGCTGCGGGTGCTGCTCCCAATAGTTGTTGTTGTTCTTGCTGCTGCTGCTGCTGTTGCTGCTGTTGTCATTGGCCAGTTTTGCTGCCGCCGCCCGCATGATTTCATCTGGCAACAACAACAGCAACATTAACAACCTTGTTTAACCTGCTGCTGGATGCAACAACAAAAACAACAACAATGCCATGTCTAGGCCAAAATCGATAAAATGTATCTGACAATGGGCACATAGCAAATGTATCTGCAGCTTGTGGCTGCGACAATTTTGTGGTTCGTTGGCTAAATGCGGGCGTGTATGCGTGTGTGCACACACACATTAGCATATACACACCTATGTATGTACATCTGTATGTAAACGTGAGGCTATGACTAAGCCGCACACTTATTATGCTGTGTATCTCTGTGGCTGGGCAGAAAAATCAATGCGCAGAGAAGAACAAAAAAAAAACCAACAACAACAACAACAACCGAAGAGCAAACGAATCACAAAAACGCAAGTCACGCGGCGCAATACAAGAGATGTGTATGTACACACACATATGTACATACATCTCAATACACACATGTACAAATATAACGTTGTAAATGGTCGGTCCTGCGCAGCAGCAGCAGCTCACTGAGACAGAGATAGCAGCAGCAGCCGAGAGGCTGCTGTGGTTGGTTCACACAAGCACACACACACACACACACACACAGATGTAGAGAGACAAGCAAAAGCATAGCATAGCGAGAGAACAAATCTCATCGCATTCAACAAAAAAAAAAAAAAAAGGAAGTTGAAAAGGCGAAATGAAACGAGAAGGAAACAACAGCAGCCAAAAGCTGTGCACAGACGTTCGCTGTCAGCGTCGACGTTGACGTCAACGTTTGTGGTGGTGTTGCTGCTGCTCGCTTTGCCCAATTGCCAGGCGGCAATTTATCAGCGTTCCTGCTGCGCAAGATGCGACGTCGCTGCGCTGCCGCAAGCGCCTCTCATGCATTTGCACGCGCTAATGTTCTCTCCTGCGCTCACTCTCTCTCTCTCGCTCGCTCTCTCTCTCTCTCTTGCTGCGCGTGTATCTATGTGGCTTATCTGTGTAAGCTTTGCTGCGCTTGTGTGTGCGCGCTTGGCGCTGCGCTCTCTCACTCTGCTTTTGCTGCTGACATCGGACAGTCTCTCTGCTGCTGTGACGGCTGGCTCTATGCGCTTTGATTACACCTGAGTTGCTGCTGTTGTTGTTGCTGCTTTTGCTTTTGCTGCTGCTGTTTGGTTTTTCTTCTTCGGCAATGTCGTTGAACGCGCGCCCGCGCTTCGTGTGACGCTGCCGCTAACGTCGCTGACGCTACTTCAATTGAATTGTAATGAGCGTGTGGCGGCTCGTTGTTTTTGTTGTAGTTGCTGCTGGTTTTTTTTTTTTTTTTTTTTTGGAAAATTTGTTCAATTTTCGTCGCCAGCTTTACGTTTTTTTTGCGTTTTGCGTTTTGTTGTCGCTGTTTACGCGTTTTACGAATTATTTTATGTTGTTGTTGCTTTTGTCATCTTTTCTTCTCCTTCATGTTGCTTTTGGTAGCAGCAGTTGTTGCTTCGGCTACTGCTTGTTCTACTTGTTGTTTACATATTATTTTTGGGGCTGTCTCTTTTTGTTTTTGTGTCTTCGCCTACTCTATCTTTAACTCTAATTTGTTTAAATTGTTTTTTAATTAACTATCAGTGACATTTTCTTTTTTCATTGTTTTCGGATGATTTTCGTAAGTTAGTTTTGCCCCTCTTTTTTTCTAGCTCTGAGATGATAAAGTTGTTTTTTTCCATAATGAAGCTGTAGGGAAAGTTGATTGCAGAGCAAAAATTCTAAGATTTTGAAAGTCAAGAAATAAATACATAGTACATGACGTTTAATTAATTGTACTTCAGGATTTTCGATTTGAATTTTATTTCAGAATAATAGAGATAGGGGAAAAATCGATAATTTCCATATGCATGACCAATAAAGGTTATCGATAAGCCATCTCTTGGTTTGATAAATTTCTTTCTTCGATAACAATTCGATAACCATAATCGATAAATATCAAATTTTAGCATTGCACCTTGCCACACACCTAGCTATGTTATCGATGATTTAATTAAATTGAATTAATTATTAATTATTATGATCGATAACCGTATGTTATCGATAAGTAGTGGCTTACGTTATCGATAGTTGAACAATCAAAGGTATTATTGCATAAGTGTTACAGTCAACTTTGCCTTTGCGATAACTTAAAGTTTCCGAAAGTTTATCGATTATAGAATGTATGTATGTACATTCTGTTCAATTTTCGACATACTTAAAATAATTGCTTTACTTTGACAATCGATTGATCGATAAATGCTTACCCAATTGTTTTTGTTAATATTTCATCCTTGACCGTGGCACTTGGCTACTTGGCTAGCAACTTTCCCATATTCATATATAATTTTCTTTACTCCTTAACATTTTGCCAATTACAATTTCCCAATAGCTTTTTGTTTCAAACAATCGCAACCCAATAATCGCTATGACGTCGCGCTGTTCTCGAATTAAGTTTTAAAAATAAAAAAACACGCCAACACGACGCGTGGTAACAATAAATAGTTAAAAAATATTACTTCGTTTTATTTTTTTAAGAGATAAAATCGTTAGATAAAAACTTAAAATCGATTGACTGTAAAAATCGATGTAATCCAACATCTCGCCTAGTTTTAAGGTGAATGTCATCATGGCATGGAGCAATACTTTCTTTCCCCTCAAACCCTATCCCCTCCCCTCCCCCTCCCTCTTACAATCACACCATGCACCTGCTCATTCGGTGGTTTTGGTCAGCATTTCGGTTGACCTCCTTTGTTGCTTATCATCCGCAAATGATTGAGCGGCTGCTGTTGCTCTGCTTGGTGTTGTTGTTGGGTGCTCCATGGTTGTTGGTTTTGTGTTGTGCCTTTGATGTGTGGCGCTTATCTAATCAAACCTTTGTCGCTGTCGCAGTTCCACTTCGACAACACCACCCTTCCATCCTTCCTGCCCCCCTTGTACAAGATTAGCGAAGCTGCGCAGCAACTGTTGCTCGTGCTGTTTTCACTCTGATTCAGCTGCTGCTGTTGCTGCTGTTGTTGTTGTTGCTTGTTGTTCTAGTATTGGCTTCTGGTATTTGATATTTGATATACTACTTATAGTATTTGGTATTTTATTTATTTGTATCTGTTTCTGTGTGTGTGCGTGTGACACCTTGCGATAAGGAGGGACGAATTTATACATACATACGATTATTTATCATTGAAAAGAGTAGCAACAACTTGTTGGTTAAAGCCGAAACTTGATAGAACTGAGAAGAAATTTAAACTTTAAAATATACTATAACAATGCGACTAGGTAATGCCCTAGCAAGCTTAAGAGAAAAACAAGTCGTCACAAATTATGGTATAACAGAGTCGTTTATCTGATCCTAAATTCTCTTTCGATACATATCGAGTTTATTCCGATAGAGTAAACAGTTCTTGTTAAAACATAGTTTACTGCATTCACAGAAAACTGAAATCTTGAAGTTAAATGTCGAAGGTTTTGTTATCGATAAATGTTATCGTAAATGCAGGTACCTCATTGGAAGGTCATTGAAGAAAATTCATTTTCCAGTTTCAAAGCTGCATCCAATTTTATTTATATATGAATAAATGTGTATATGTATGAAATGTCCGACTCAACTGTACTTTTTCAGCTTGACGAACATCTTGCGCAAGATTCAATCATAAAGCACAAATCACTGTGTGTGTGTGCGTGCGTTATAAATGGAACTGTTTGCTGATAACAGTAACTATTTATTCTATTGAGTTAACGGACGTTTAAACGCATTACCATAAAGCTCTAATCTTGCCAAATTTAACGTTTGCAGAAAAAATGATGAAACAAAGTGAGAAAGATGGAGGGACAGAGCGAGAGCGAGAGAGTGTGAGAGAGAGAGAGAGAGAGAGAGAGAGAAAGAGAGACGAGGGAAACAAAAGAGGAAGATAATGAGAGGGGTGAGATTGGAGGAAAAACAGATCGAAAGGATCAATCAAAGAAAGTTGAATACAAATAGGGGGAGGCTGAGAAAGAATGAAAAAAAAGAGGGACAGGAACTAAGGCGACAAAAGGAAAAGAGAGGTAGAGAAAGTTAAAAAGAGAATGAGAAATCACAAAGCAGAAAGGGGAGCTCTGAGACAGAGACGGAATAGGAAAATAAAAATATAGAGTGACAGATTGGGAGTAAGAGAGAGAAATGCATTGAGATAGAAACAAAAGGAGCAGGAAACAAATGTTGGGATATTGAATGGGAAGGGAAAGATAAGGAAAGAGCGAAAGATTGAAGAAATGAAACGCAACAGGTATGAAAAAGAGTTTAAAAACGAATGAGAGAAAGAGAGAGAGAGGAATTAGGGAATCTGAAATCTTTTAAACAACCCAAAATTAGTAAAAAAAAAAATATTTTAAAAAACTCAGAACATTCAAGTTGAATACTTCAATAGTATTTAGTACATACATAGATATGTGGAACTTAGCTTGGAAGAAGCTCGCCTTTTTGGCGCATGACAAATTGACAAACTTTTGTTGCGTTACGTAACGGAACAAAACAAAACGAACGGGACACACAGAGAGAGAGAGGGAGACAGAGAGCGGGAATGAAAGACAGACAGAAAATAAAACAGGAAGACGTGTTCAAATTCTATTTTGTCGATTTTGCAATTTTTGTTCGCAACAAAATGCAAGTCAACAAATCGTGCCTTTTACCCCTAACCCCTTTACCTACCTCCACAACACCATCACGATCCAAACACACAAAGGCAGGCAGGCATGCTGCACACTCTCTGCTTATCGGCACACACACACACACGAGTAAAGAGTATGTAGAGCGTACATACATATATGATATGATATATAGCTAGGTATTTGAAGTTGGTAATCCCTGACTGGTGCCTTGTCTGAGTGCGTTATACCAATGAGATGATAAGCGATCGATTGCCCATAGACTACATTATAGTATATATACGTGCGTGTGTGTGTGTGTGTTGAGAGAGAAAATGAAACTTATAAAGTCATAGAATGTAATCGGGGGTATATTAAATGTGTATCTCATGACACGGGGACAGCTCAGTTTGGCTTACGAATACGAAACGTGCATTAAAAATAATAATAATAATAATAATGAAAAAAAAACCAAACGAAACGAAGAGTTTTACGACCTTATCCCATGCCTCAACTCCCCTTGGCACCACTCTCCATATGTTGTGTGTGTGTGGTTTTAGTTTTTTGTCTCCGATTTCGTAACGTTTGCAGCCTCATGTGGCGCCAATTCACCCCGTAATTAGAACACCACACTCAATCAATCAAACCAATTCCGTTCTGTGTTCGTCTCGTGTGCGTCTCTCTCACACACCAGAGAGTTACCCAACTTTTCACTTGCTCTAGTAGTATCTGTAACTACGTGCCACAGCACTGCTGCATAATGGCAAAAACCTTTGCTTTTCATCACGCCAATAAACAACACGGAAAATATACAAAAACCCAACGACCGACGATCCCTCAATCAATTTTGTATAAATGCAACAACTTGCATAATGCACAAATAATATTTTTGCAAAAAAAAAAGCACGAATTACAGCTAAAAGATACTCAGTACTTTTCGGGCAAATCCAAACTTAGTCCTTAAAAAGCCCAATCTCGATTCGAACCCAACAATCGATTAGATTTGACTAGCGACAGAGACTATAAACTGTTAGTTATCGATAGCTTTGGCCGATAACACACAAATTTCAAAAACTTAAGATTTAAAATAATCAAATGCATTTCGATAACATTTAAGATTTATTTAAATCGATTTTCGATAGCTATAAAAGTTACAGTTCGGTAAGGAATCGTAGATAGAACTATTAGTTCGTTCTCGCTCCAACCAACAACATATATCGAACGTAATCAAAAGACTTAGCGAAAGAAGCGGATATATGATAGGTTCAATTCTTGGATAACTTACGATTTTTTAGACAAAACTCTTGTCAAGAATTGTCGTTTGTGGTTGAGTTTTTTTTTTCCCGCATCCCATTTTCACTTTTATATTTTATTCCTTTAGCCAATTTCCATTGAGAAGTAATTACATTGCTGCTCATTAATTTCGGGATCGCATGCCAAGTAAAAATGCAGATGAAGCGAAGAGATGTGGCGAGAGAAGTGTAGGGAAGGGTAGGGTAGTGTAGGGAAGGGTAGGGTTGGGGGTGACAGAGCTAAGTATTTTTAACAACTATGAGCACGAGTCGAAGAATAAGGGACGCTTACTACTAATCAAGCGAGAGACAGAAAGAGAGAGAGAGAGAGAGAGAGAGAGAGTGACACAACCTTGCAACACCTGCCACAACCACACGTTTATGTAACTGCAATCGTATGCGGCGAGCGGGGGTAACACTTAATGTGGCAGCTGCAGCATTTATTGTTGCCAACAGTTCGGTTCGGTTCGGTTCGGTTCGGTTAAGGTTCTATATAGACTTGCCGGACCGTTCTATGTATATTGCACATACGCCATGTGGCGCGGACGCACCAAACCACCCACCAAGCAACTAAAAACAACCAACCAACCCACCCACCCGCCTATTCACCCATCAAACCACACTTAAAGAAATCAACTTTTTTATAACTTTTGAAGAAATTATTATTTTTTTTTTTATTCACAGAAAAAACAAGAACAAAATTAAAACAAGATCTTCTCGTTAATCATCATCATCATAATCATGATATATTTTTCTAAGTGCACTTTAAAGTGGTCAATGGAGCCACCCAGCTATAGAGAACCGCTAATCGATCATGGAGCACAAACATGGCCGCAACTTGCAACATGAATTTTGGAGTTTTGCCACAGTTGAACTTTTGCGTGGAGCGTTTAACACAGTTTAACACGGTTCAGCAAGTGCCACTTTCCACTTAACCAAAGAAAGTTGCGTGCAAAGAGAGTATGAACGAAAGAAAGAGAGAGAGAGAGAGAGAGAGAGAGAGAGGGAGAGAAAGAAGAAGAAATTAGAAATAAATGCCACACGCCATTAGAAAAAGTGCCTAAGTAATTATTTGCTCAAAATGTTGAAACATTTTATTAATCTTTTTTTTTATTGTTTCATTTTTTTAATAGAAAATTTTTCAACTGGGCGACATTTGTTATCATAAAAAAAAAGGTTTTTTTACTAGCAATTTAATTTTTTTGGATAATTTTAACTTTGGTTTTTCACATATTAAATAAATTCCAAAGCAAACAATAAAGGAATGAAAAGCGAAGAGGAGAAAAGACAACAGAGGAGGAGAAGGAGGGTGAGGAAAACGACCGACTGGAGCAGACCTTGAAACAGTTCAAAAACGTAAACGGTTCAGTGATCATTGATGTAAAACAAAAAAAAAAACGGAGCCAGACTCTAAAAACAGAACTGGGAGAAACGACAGCCAGAAGCAAAAAAAAAAAAAAAAACAGAAAAACCGAAACAGACATGAAAAGAGATGGAATCATAGAACATAACAGAGAAGCAGAAGCTGCAGATAATGACTGACAACTGGGAGGGTGAGGGGAAAAAAAGAAGAGAAGAAGAGACGAAGAAGAACATCCGTCATCTTGTGCCAGAGGATGAGCATGGCATGCCACATAACATCCAACAAACATACTTATACATAAGTATATAAACATAGTACAAACAATAATATAGGGGTCTATACAGGCTCTCTCTCTCTCTGTGGCGTGCGCGCTGATCTGCCTGAGTGCTTGCCAGCCGCCCCGCCAAGAGGTCGACTGCTCTTATTCCTCTTCCCTTCTGTCCACTTTAACTTTAGCTTTTGCTTTTGGTCTTGGTCAAAAATCGTTGAGCCGTTGAGAGAAGCAGTCAACAGCAGCCCATTTACCATTTCACCATTCCTCCCACCTCCTCCTCGTCGGCGTCTTCATTGCAATGCATGCCGAGCATACAGAACGGCAGTGTTGGTAAACGTCAGTCAGCTGTGCAGCTTTGCTTAGCTGCTGCAGTCTTTATATCTTTTTGACTGTTTGTTGCTTGCTTTTTTGGGATCAGATCGAAATAAAAAAAAAAACGCCATTAACAACAACAAAAAATGCTCGACTAACAAATGCTCTAGCTTTTTTTTAAGATCAGCAATACTTTCATCTCTACTTTACATTCAATTCCCAACTTTATGAAAACATGGGTTTTTTGTCAACCATTTTCGTATGCTGGGTATAATAACAATGGTATAATGGTAGTCATCGGGTTTTCTCTCTCTTTCTTTTTGGCCACCTGGGTCTTGGTCTTGGCCTAAGTCTGGGTCTGGGTCTTTCTCTCTGTGTATGTAGGCATGTATTTATTTATTTGTGCCCCTTGGCAATGCTGACGACGCCCCGTCGTTGTTGTCGTCTTCATGTTGCTGCCGGTAATGATCTTTAACCAAGCGTAACGTTTGCTTTCAGTGCGTCTACATCTGCGGCGTCATCACACATCAACATTAACATTAACATCACAACATCACAACATCGCCATCGTCGTCGCTACTAACAATTCCAGCTCTTTCCTCTTGCCCCATTTTAGTTGGTTTGGATAATGCTTCCAAGCTTCCCAGTTTGCAGATACAGATACACATTTTGTTTTCGAGATACAAATGCAGATATGCAGATAGACGTTTCAGTTTATCGTCTGTCTCTGTGTATGCAACATTAATGATCAACTAGGCAATGAGTCTGCTTAGATCTGGATCTTCCGTTTTTTTTGCCTTCTCATCATAGATGGGGGGGGTGGGGGAGAGCGCATGGCAGTAAAATGCAAAATGGGGCATCCAAGTGAGGAAATCATAAAGTTGCTGTGCAACGGCAACCACAACAACAGCAACAACAACACGCTGAGAAATTTAGTTTGTTGCCAATCGAGTTGGTTGTTCCTCTTCATTTTCTTCGAATTCTTCTTCTTCTTGCCAATGCTACTTATTATTTTTGGCAATTTGCTCAAATTATCTGTTAACTTTGCAACACTTTGCAGATACTCTGGCCTAAGTGTTTCATACACTTCAAACAAATGCTGAAACATCTTGTCCAAAGAATTAAAATTTCATTGCATTTTTTTGAAATCTTTTTTTTTTTGTTTTGGGGAAGGCTGTAAAATTGTATTTAATATTTGCAAAGCTTGTAATAATTAACAAAAATATTTTCTTATAGTGTATTTGAAGCGCGTCAGACGATGAATGGTTCGAAAATCGCTGTCTGGGCATTTTTCACAGAATTTCGCAGGCACACACAATGGCAAATTAAGAGCAACACAAGCCACAAACAGATACACAGATACATAGGACGGATGCAAATGCGGATACGTTGGAAAAATGCAAATGCAAAAATTAAGATGACCGCCAAGCTGTGGCCAAGGCTGGACATCATTAGTTTGGCGCGGAGGCGGCGCAGGCGGGGAGGGTAAGGAACAGCGTGTGAACTAAATACAAAAAAAAAGATACAATCCCAACATGGATTAAGCTCATCTGCATAGCAACAAAAGATACAGATATATATAATTTTTGGTCAACTTACAGCTCCTCCTTCTCTGAACGCCATTACACACACACACAGAAAGAGATAGAGAGAGAGAGAGAGCGAGAGCGAGAGAGGGATAGGATGTGTGCTGCTGCTGCTGTTTGCTATAAATAGCTTTGCTTTGACTTGCCTTGATCTTTGCTCAAACTGCGTGTGTGTGTGTGTGTGTGTGTATCATCAGCCATTCCCATACAAGTAGCAGCAGATACAGATACACACACACACACACACGCACACTTGTTTGTTTTGTAGGCGTTAAAATCTCAACAGCAGCAGCAGCAACAACCACTGTTTGTTTGTCTGCTTGCCTGGCTGGCTGGCTGGCTGATGATCAACGCGATCAGCGCCCCAGCCACCAGATACAGATACACACACTCATGCACATGGTTGTGCGCGCGTCTCGTTCACCCATAAGTGCTTCATTAATCTCTGTCAGCGCCGCTGCTTCATTCAGCGCCTCCCCCCCTCTTTTCTCCATTGCCATCCACAGCGATCCACAGCGAATGGTTTTTCGTTTCTTTTGTATCTGTATCTGTATCTATGTTTGTGTTTGTGGCGTGTGTGTGGTTAGCTTTGATTTTAATGCTGCTCTTGCTGCTGTCTCCCCTTTACACCCCCCCCCCCTCGTCTTTAACAACAATGGGCCCCAACATTGCCACTCCATTGGACTTCATCTTGTATATTGAAATACTCTCGACGACTCTCGACGCTTGACTCTTGGTCTCGTGACTTGCGTTTGTTTTATTGGATTCCGTCTTTCATCTTCGATGCGATTGGCTTCGGCTTCACACACACACACACACACACATCTACTGAGAGTGCTGTTGCTGTTAAGCTTGAATCATTTCTTGCAGACATTTTAATTATACATGGCATAAATGTTTTTTGATATGTTATTATCCACATTGTAATATGATATTATGGCATTGAATGGCATAGAGTCGGCATTATGCATGCTATAAAAAAGATTTTGGTACTGTTTGGTAAGGTCTGATATGGTATGATATATGGTGCGATACAATGTCGTCCGGTACGTCCATATAACGAACTTCCAGAACGAACCAGAACCCTGCAATTTTGATTCAGTCAAAAACCCATTCTATTTATAACAAATTTTCTCTATAACGAAGTTTTTTCTTGTTCCCTTGAGATTCGTTATATGGAAGTTTGACTGTAGTATGGCAAGAGCATGTATGGGATGATACAGGGCTTTAATGACACTCTGTAATAGGATAAGCCAGAAACTTCATGCACTAAAACTAACTCTCCCAGCTGATTTTCAAGATCCGAGATAGTAAAGTGCATTAATCAAACGAGGGACAGGGGAATTAAGCACAAGTCTTCGTATATCATTATATTTAGGAGCCGAGTCACAACATTCATCTTGAGCAAAAATGCGAGGAAGTCTTTCTGCATTCTCCTTTTTCCTGGCCTCTCCCGTTACGTTTCAGTGCACACAAGACGACGACGACGACGACGACGGCGGCGGCAAAAGGCAACAGGGTTGAGGGAGTGTGTATAGTGCAGGTTGGGAAGGAAGGAAGGAAGAGTGAGGCATGCGTGCGTATTTCTGTTGTTTTTTTTTTTGATCGCGTGCGAAGTTGAAAATCAATAGCCAAAATAAATAAATTTACTTGGGAATGGGAGCCATGGCCAAAGCCAGATGCTGTCTCTTGGGTGGTGCAAATGAGGGGGGGGGGGGGGGTGTTTGTTGCATGCCACACCCAAAAACCAAACATCAGCGTCCAGGCGAGTGTCAATGACACACCTTGGCAAGTAAGCAACTTTTTGACTTTTCAAGCTTAACGAGACCCTGAATAATCCTACAAAAAAAACCATATTGCTTCAACACGGGATACTAAAGAAAATTAAAGTCAATGTTAAAGTTGCAATTGAAGTGCGCAACGTAACACACACACACACACACACACACAAAACGTACTATAGAGGGATAGGTCCCTGTCCCAGAGCACACAAAACAAAACAAAAAACCATAAAAATAAGCCACGCACATTTGCAACCAGCTTAATTTTCACACAGCTGAGAGCATTAATGCTGCTAATGGAAAGGGCACAAACTAAACTATGTGAGTGTGTGTGTGTGTTTGTGTGTGTGGCTTTTTATGTTCACTTAGCCAAGTTGACTATACAAACTAATGAGACCCAACTGCAGCAGCAAGCAGCTTCGACAAAGTCCCAAACTAGAGAAGGGTCGAATTTTATCAAATTTTGAGCAAAAAAAGGATTCAAATTATAATAAAAAAAAAATGTTCAAGGAATAAATGAAGAAAATTCGATTAGCCTAGGATAAGTTCAGCCGAATTGCGTAACGTTTCATTTAATAATAAATAATATTTCTTTGATGATTAAGTTCCTAAATCTTCCGATGTTTTACGATGTGTTACGATGAAAATGCTTTCAGCCCTATTTCAGAGTTGAACTCTATGAAAGAGCAAAGTTCTGAACAGTCAATGGATAGAAGTGCCTGGGTGCCTGGGTGATTATCTGGCTGTGAACATGGACATGGACATGGACATGCTCATTAGGCAAATCCTTAGAGAGTCCTAGCCAAACACACCTGCACACACGTGTACTCCAATCCACTCACACCTACTAAATACAAACATGGCCAATGACAATGACGAACAGTTCGGGACTGCTTTATGATGGGACTTTTGGGCCAAATGAATTATGATGATTATCGCTGCCCTTTGGCCTGTTCACAGGAAAGAAAGAGGCAGACATTGTACGTGTTAGGGTATATAACGATTGCGCCCATTTCTATAAGTAAGAGAAAAACAACTTGACGGACATGATTTACGCCCTGCCATTTGCTTGCATTCTGCATTCGGGCTAGATGTCAACAGAACATGACCCCAAAAATGTATCCCATTGCCATGTGGTACAACCCCAAACACAACCCCAACCCAACACCACGCTCCGACAACGTCCCTAAGTGGCAGGGCCAACCTCCATATTGCAGCTATGCCACATAAATCCATTACGCTGACTCAAGCTCTATGTGAATATTTTGTGGTTTTGCCCATCGGTTGCAGCCGTTAAATTTGCATAGCAATGCAGTCAAATCCTTTGCTTCCTTCCATACTTTCCCATTCCTTGTGGCAGCTGCTTCAAGGATCGAACACCGAGTATTTTGCCAAGTGCAGTTGACTTTGACATGACTTGAGATTGGGTTTTCAAGTTAAGTCCAGCAACTATTCGGTACTTCCTCGAAACTATGTGGAAAAAAACTTCTAAAGATTATTTTCTAATGTAATTTATCGGATAGTGGTGAAATTTCCCCAACCTGAGCAGGTCATTCAATATCACAAAATCCTGCTTGTGCTTAATCCGATGACTACCATCTTGCAGTACATACCGGGACCCATTTAGCTGCAGGGATGTTCAGCGCTGAGACTGGGTGATTGGGTGTTGTTTGCTCTACCCACACCAACTCTATCTCTGTCTCAATCTTCGTCTCTCTTTTTCTCTCTCTCTCTGTCTTCATAGTGGGGTGTGTGTAGGGTCTCTCTATGCGACAATTTCCTGCTGTACAAAAGTTATCCAACGCACACACATATGTTTATTGAAATTGAGGCCCAAGTTACAGCAGCAATAAATTCGAGCGAAATGTATCTGACGACTGCCGTCACCCCCCCATGCACCCGCTTTTGTCCATCTACTTCGGCACCCTATACCATGCACCCCTTTTTTTTAAAGCAGCAACCTGCGGTTGGCGTGCGGCAAAAAGTTGCAACGTTCTCGTTGTTGTTGCTGTTGGCTGGCTGCCTTTTTTTGCATACGAAATGCGAGCTGTAAATTGTATCTGTGCGCTACTTAGATACACCAATGCGAGCGCAATGGGGGTGGTACGTCGTTTACGTACAACCCTTAACCCCAAACACTAACACCCCACCTTCAACTCCTCATCTGTCTCTGTCTTTCTGGGTATTTGTGTGAACGCTGCTTTTTCGGTAGTTTCGTTTCGTTTGTCCGCAATTGGTTGCCGGAGCAACGTTGATTTAATAGATTTTTCCGTTTCAGCTCAAAATGTATTTTGCAGATAGACGAAGCCGAGCCAAAAGGACAAACGACAGACGTTCCCAATGACGATGACGTGGACGTTTAATGCAGGTGTGGGGAGATGGGTGGGAGAAGGAGGACAGTGTTAGCAACGTCAGTGACGAGGACACGTGTTCGTTCGGTCCCTGGACTCTCTTTCTCTTTTAGGGTTGATCCTCTCCCCCGCCCCATCCACTCATCATGTGTGCTTGTTTCTGCATCCGCAGCGAACCCCAGCGATGACTTTGCCTTTTTTTGCGTGTCGCATGCCTCGAGGTGGCAAGCCGTATCCTTAAGCCCACTCAAGGGTTAGCCAAACCCAACCCAACCCGGACCACCCTCTTAGCTGTCATTTTAGTTTTTGCTCTCCCTCTGTGACTGTGTGTGTGTGTGTGTGTGTGTGTGTGTAATTAATGCTTATTGCTTTCAGTTTCTTGCGAATATTTCTGCTATTGTTAAGTTGTTCGCCTCTTTCGTTGGCCAAATCTGAGTCTAAATCCATTTGCAACCACCCCGACGTACTCTCCCTCACTCTCTTTTACTCTGTTATTTACTGAGTGGGTGTCTTTTAGTTGTTACACTCTTATGGCTTTGTGCTTTTGGGGTTGCATAATCAAAGCACAATTTTTTCATCTTTCCAGAACATCCAAAATGGCGTACAGCTTTCGTTTCAAGATGAATAAAAGCTGGGGATGTTTGCTATCATTCGACAATAGCCAATTGAAATGATTTTCGAGACTTTCGCTATGATTTCCACTTTGTTATACATAAGATGAGCTCCTTCTGATTTCTCCTCATTAATGACCCTCAATTCATTTCGCCCATGGATTCTATCAAGAAAGGCAAGAATTCTACACTTTTTCTTTATGGATTTGAATTGAACATAACTTAACCGAAGCTCTCTAAGTGATGGTATCCTCTGTTGCTCTATTGATGACTAACCAACACTTGGAGGGAGAGTAAAGGACGAGTGAGGTCTTAGGATTTCATCCACCTGCCACACGCAATGCACCAAATCAATGCGCAATAACCTACAAAAAAAAAAGAAAAAACAGAAAAGACAAATGTCCAGCTCGAAAGCATTCCCAACCCCAAAATAACAAACAGAAGAAACGGCAGAAGGTAGAGGCAGAGTTACGTAGTACATAGAGGAAGGGAGGTGCAAGGAGCAAAGAGCCCGTGGAGGCGACTTCATCAGGCCGCATGTCATTCAAGTTTCGAGCAGCAAAAAGCTGCCCAACAATTTCAGATTCATGGCAATGGTTTTATTTTATTTGTTTTTTATATATTTCTGTTTACTCATTTCCGTTGCACACACACACACACACAACACACACACACACAGATACAAGCCTCGAAAAATGCGACGCGCCATCATTTAACGTCTGGCTGCGTGGCGTCGACTTTAACAGCACCCTCACCTCTCCTCACCTTTCTTCACTCCACTCTACTCCACACCAGCTTTACTCCAAGGCAGCCACCCTCGTCTGTCATTAATTTACCTGCCAGAAGTAGTTAATACCCGACTGCGTCCCCCCAAGCGCCCACTGCAGTACCGCCCTACCTGCTCCCGCCAGTCCACCATCTCTCATCCTCCGCACACGCAGTCGGCAAAACCTTCAGTCTAGTTCAGTTTAGTTGCCTTGTCAGCTCTCGTCAGTTTCAGTTTACATCCCCCATCTCTCTCTCTCTCTCTCTTTCTATCTCTTTCTCTCTCTCATTATCTTGCTGTCGCTTTCTCTCTCACTCTCTCACTCGTTCTGTCTCTCTTTCTGTATATGTGTTTGTGAACTGACAGGTGAATTATTTTCCTCTGTGCGCATTTCTAATTGGATTTTCCCAAGTTCTAAGAAAAAATCTATGAAATTTTTCGTACCGCGCGCGACCTTCTCTATATATGTATGCTCTCGGCTCGGCACGCCTCAGCTCAGTTCGTTTCTCTCTGGTCTCGCACAGAGCAGAGCAGAGCAGAGCAAACTACCCCCAGGAAAAAGAGGAAACCACCCCCAGCAGCACCCCTGTGGATGGCTGCCACAGCAGCTCAGCGTTGTGTACAGCTTGCTACCCTCTGTGTGACCTCTACTCACACCCCACCAAACACCCACCCAACCAAGCTACCTTCTCACCTAACATAGACCGTCATCCGACCCGCTTCTTACACCACACTCTCTCTCTCTCTACACCCGCTTGCCCATGTTCACATCATGAACGACGATGACGTCGTCGGTTTTTGGTTGTTGTTGTTGATGTTTTTTCCCTCGTTTCCATGTCTTTGTATTTGTTGTTGTTGGTGCAAAGTTGCCTTGGCCGATTCTATGCATATGTACACTATATACATATATACGTACATACATCATGGTCATGTGCATGCACAGAGCAGAGACCAGAGCACAAGGAAAACCCCGGGGAAAAAGTGGGGAAAGGACAGCAAAGTTCTTCTGAATTTCTGTTCTGATGTTGTTCTGATAAATTCTTTACTGCGCCATTGGAGTGTGCTCTCTATAAACATACATACATATGTACTGTATGTATGTGTGTGTGTGTGTGTGTGTGTATCCTCTGCTGACGGGAATAAAGTTTTCTAGCCAATGCTAAAAGCGTTTTTGTTGCCTCCAGCTTTGCAGCATTTTCTGATGTGGCAGAACGAAAAAACAAAATCAATACGGATGAACAGAGAGACTTCTATATAATCAGTATATATGCGTGTAGCTGACTGTACATAAGGATGCAAGTTAACCAAGGTAAATGTTGCAAGGCAAGATTGAAGTAGTTTGCAATGAAGTTTGATAATGTTAGCTAAATATATACTATTAATATTAACTTAACATTTAACAACTTTTGTGTGGATCATAATAAAGTCATCATAATTATTGATTATATTGAAAATTCCTTGCGATTCTTATAGGCAGCCTAATCGGCGAGCAACATTATATATATTCACATGTGAATGTATATGGGGCGGGTAAGTGCGACGAATATGCGGAGGCCTTGAGGCCAGAGTGCGAAAGAAAAAGCAACGAATGAGTCAGATTTTTTGGAGAAGGCGATGGGCAACATCAAATGAATTGCAGATTGGCTTTTTTTATTGTCGACGCTTAAAATGTAACCATCAATAAAAGAGTGCCAAAGAGTACTTCTACTATCAGCAATAGAAACAGCGACACAAACCCTCCGATAAGCAGCAACATCTGTTAAGTAAGCAGTGGGAACACACATACATACATACATATGTATTTAGACGGTTGTCTAGATCACGTAGGCCCAGAACCACATAAACATATAGATCAATCATTTAACACACGCTATCGATATCTTTTCGACAACTATAACGCTTTCTTTTTGTTATCGATGCGACAATGCATCGTTTCAAAGTGGAACTTGAAATGGGGAAATTATAAATTGAAACTGCGACGACACGAAGCTTTAAAGCTCATCCGACTGATTGGCGACATGGATTCGAGGCGAGAGTTGGACGTGCTGGAAGAGGGCGTGGTGCCGAAGGGTGGGCATAGAAGGCGCAAACGACGACAGTTGTAAATAATGCGAGCAAAGATTTAAGTGAAACACACGCAACAGCAACAGCAACTTAACTTCAAGTTAACAATTGAGACAACATGTAGATACTCTGTTAAGAATCTTTAAATACCAGATCAGCTTTATAGCTATACAGATACCCATTAAAAGCACTTAAAAATTATAACAAAATTGTGTTTGAAAGGTAAACAAATAATAGTATGGTTAAGATCGATAAGTTATCGAAACGATTAAGGAGTCATCGAAATATTCGATACGCTATCGAAATGATTGATGATTTAACAAAATTGTCACGGCGTTGTCGAACACTTGTCGAATTGATCAAAAAGTTATCGAAGCTATCGATAAACACCTAGAAAAACTTGTCACAATCGATAATAATCGTTTTAATCACACAACAAGGGGAATGGTTTACAGAAAACTCTTCCTTAGCCCCCAGTCTAATATATCCCATGAAGCGATCAAGTGCAGGGTATTTTCGAACAGAGTGAGACGTCGAGAGTACAGTTCAAGTATCTGCTTGCTATTGGCTGCAATCGTTTCTATTGGAGTGTGCAGATTATGGCTTGCCATAAGGAAGCACTTTGTACGAGTTTATGTAAACATCACAAATTAAACCCGATCGAATGCCAAACAGACGAAGGTCGAAACTCTAGGCTCTGTTAGTGTAACTGTATCTTTATTTCTATCTGTAGATCGATAAGCTCACTCCTGCTGCCCCCATTTGTGGCATTTGCTGTCAAGTTTTTGGGACATCTGCTTGACACAGATGCTGTGCGTTGGCTAATAGGACAGCATATTTTATCATGCTTGCAAAGGAGATCAACTCAAAACCACATTATTCATTATTATCCCACTGACATTTTAATGCTACATTTAGCCACTGGATTTTGCGGTTGAGGCCAAAATATACAGATTAAATATGGGAGACCACAAAAACAGCCCTACCAACCACATGGCGCTACTTGACTGATAAAAGCTAAGAGAAAACAATAAAAACTATAAAAAAAACAATCCTTCTTTCGAGAAACGATAGCATTTAGGAGCAAGCTACATATAAACTGATTTAGACAAAGTTAATCTAGTTAAAAATAAGTTTGTTGAACTATACAATATACACTACAATTAAAAACTCTGATAAAACAACAAAAAGTGTAGAACGTTCTAAGGATAAACATGATAATTTCAACTAATAAACCTACTTCAAGAAACAAATTTCATCATGGTACTTCCCCAAGACCTTTCAGGAGTTTGTAAAATATATTTGTAGAGCATCAAATTATAAGTGTATTTTGGTTGTTGTTTTTTTTTTTCAAGTCTTTGCGGTTGACCAACAATTGGCATATAAATGCACAGTATCATGATTATTTCAATTTTGTTGTTGAATTCAATTGTTGAGATAAGACCAAATATTTGCGGTCATCTTGTTAGCATGGGAACTAAAATCAAAATGAACATGAATTGGTACTATGATTATTACTATGTACTATTATTATGATGAGAATTTTTGAGAATTATGTTACAAAAAATTCAATACTTATATATTTATATCAATTAAATGAAAGATAATACACATAAACCAAAGCAGAAACGTATTGAATTATACTATTTTATGGTCATTATATATATATGTACATATGTATATAAGAAATGCAAAACATCAGCGTAATCAAAGAAGCGCTCAACACAAAATAAAAACTAATAAGACGTAGTAGTGTCGGGAATGTAACCGGAGTAACTATACCAAAAGGGAATTTAGACTTGTAAAATTTTTTTGAATACCATCTTACATGCATAAAATGCTGGAAACTGTAGGTGTCATTCACCTGAATGTTTAACTAGATACACAATGTAGCATGTAAACATCATTTGTATTATCATCAGCGCCAACCCGAAATGACTAAGTTGGCACCAACACCCTCTGACACCCTCTATTCTCTGTCTGTCTGTCTGGTATTGCTGATGTTGTTGTTGTTTAGTAATATCTGTGTCTGGTACTACAACTTTAAAGAGCTAAGCACGTGTTTATTATGTGGAACGAGGTATCTTATTACCAAGAATACACCCTCCCGAACACCCTTTCGTCTTAAAACTCTCCCGGCGAGCTGATCATGCGGCTTAGTAGGGAGTATACCACAATATGTATCTTGAATGATCAGCTATATTAATCATGCGCCCACGAGCACTTTCAATGTACGCTGCTCATGATATTATGCATGTATATTTTTATGCACCTGTTGAAAATGCACTCTTCACATATTTATACCCATACCAATATCATCTCTACATAGTTGATCAAGCAACGATATGATTTCATATATCAAATACATACATACCATACCATAAGTGCATGCATATGGATACTATATATGTATGTGCATGTTGCAATATTGTGATTCTGATGTCATTGAACACAGACCCAATGAGATTTTCATATTTCAGTTTTATTTTTCTTTGGTTCTTTTTTTTCTTTCTTTTCCGTTCGTTTTTGGCCTGAATTTTATCTTGCGAATGCAATTTTTGTCTGCCTTGCGTTGCGCAGAAGATACTGTATATATATATAAATATATGTATATTTATGGCGGATTATTACTCTATATAACCATATCGCTAATATCATATGACGGACGGTTCTGGATGGGTCTCGAGTTGACCAAATACGCTGATTCTGTGCAAATCGAGAGAATGCTTTACGTACATACAAATGTGTCTTCTATATGCATGTATAGAATGAAGTATGTAATGTATTTTTTTGTGGATTCAATTATTGACAAATTCATTTCGAGATGTGATTTTTTCGACTTAGATCGATTAATTAGTTTAAACGCAATATTTTGTTGAAGCTAGCGAATAGATATTATTTGATTATTAATTGATATCGATTAAATGTAAATGCTTGTAAATGGTTTATTTTGTTTTTCGATTATCATTAAAATTGATAAGAAAATATCGTTTACCTTTTTACCCTTTTGGTTCATATTTTGTTGGTGTGAAACACTTTGGGTATTTGTCATATGAGACCAAAGGCGAGTCAAAAACCCAAAAGATAAAATGCTTTATATCTTTTTTAATTTTTTTTTTTAGTTATTCGGGAGCTCTTCTTTTTCTACTCAGCTTTTCGATTGGGGGGGGGGGGAGTCACATTATTTTTTGGCTGCTAGCCAAACACACACCCCTTTAAATAACGCCTTTTCTCCTTGCCCACATCGGGCACTTGAACCCGCAAACAGACGAGAATAGCATTTGACATTGACTCAATGGCAACGATTGTTCTTCAGCGGCGCAGCAGCGGCCATACTTTTATATATATATATTATATGAGAAAGCAACTTAAGATTTACTACAATTAATAAATGGGGGCTACACTAAAAGAAAATATATGTATTTAGAAGCAAAACAAATGAGACAAGTCGTTTTGTTGGTTTGATAAACAAACTCAGTAGATTCGATAGGAAGACCTAGTTGGCTGTACCGGTACTTAAACCTATTCATCTACTCGCAGCAAAAACTCGAATCCAAACTGATAGCTGATGAGTTTGCATTCATTCATGAATATTGTGTTATTGGAAAAATTTCGAAGAAGTAAGCCAAAAAGTTGCTGTAAAGAGCGAAACTTACTTCAAGTCAAACTAAAGAATATATTTTGTTGGATAGAACCTAGTTCAGAATAAGTACCAAAGCAGTGTTAAAAGAAGTTTTAATCTCATCATTTGAATTGAATTGTTCGACCTTATTAAGGTTATTCTCTCTCTCTCTCTCTCGATCTTTCTTTAACATTTATTTGTTGTTTATTGGTACGAAAATACCAAAAAAAAAACGAAGACCTAGTCGCTAACCAAGTTACGCGACGAGCCCGCACAAATGGGGGAGATATTATCTAACGCCTCGACAAATCCCCAATGCTTATAGGGGACCGTGCTCACGTATGCATTTTGTATGTATGTACTTGGGTACATATAGATACACTCCAAAACTAAATAAAAACAACTAAAATTAAAAATATTTTTTTAGAAAAATTTAGAGCTTAAATTCATTTTTATTAAGATTTTCTCTTAATATTTGATCTAAATAAAACTAATAAGAAATCATAGTACTAAAGCACTGAAAACTTTCTTCGAGTGTAGGGCATGTTAACTGTATAGAGACGTATGACAACAGCACATCATCATTCAAAATATCTTATCAGACATGGCCAGAGAACGAGAGAGAGAGAGGGATAAAGAGAGGAAGCAGGACGATCAGAGGGAGGGGGTGGATGGGTAGGCAGCGTGATGGGGCAACGAAATTGTGTATCGAACAAAGTGCATGGAAAAATGAAAATCATGGCAAAAATCATTTCTAAATTCGCATGGCTTACCGTTCACTAATAGCAGTGTATTAGTATATGTGTGCGTACGCTTGTGTGTGTGTGTTTGTGTTGCATGTGTGTGTGTGTGTAGGTATATCTCTATCTCTAGCCACGGTCTGTCCGTCGTCTTCCGGAGTGAGTATTTTTTTTAGGGGAATTACGCGAGGGGCCTCATTAATGGGGCACGCTTGGGCTTTCGTTCTGCTTGTGCATGTGTGTGTGTGTGTGTGTGTGTATTTGCCAATAACTTATGAGAAGATAGATATTTGAGCGCAAGTTTGTAACTTGCACCGATAATTTGTAATGCGTTTTGCTCCACATTTCTGGTTATTGCTGTTGTTGCCGTTTTTGTTCAGCTTTGAGCGTCGTCATCGTCGGCTTCGCCCTTAGAAGTAAACAATTTGTTTAAAGAAATAACAATAACAACAACAGCAACTGATGAGCAAAAAGTAAAACAGAAAAACATAAAAACTTTTGACGAAACAAGTCATCAAGTCAAGTCGCACTTACCAAGAAATAACGCCACAAACACAAAATTAGGGGAAGATTTCTTGGGCTAAACGGAACAAAGTCGATGGCATTTACACAGAATTTGCGAGGCGCCAGGCGCGTCAACTGTACATAGATATAGACGTACTATATCTTCTATACAGTCATTGTATTTGGGTAAACAGAACAGAAGGAAATAAAAGAAACTTTCGATATTATCCTTTGCTTCGCACCACTTGCAAAAATGTGTTCAAATCTCTTGGCCAAAACAGTGACTATTGATAGATCCAAATAGAAAGTCAAGGCAATCGATCAACACAAAAACCCACCCAAAAGAAATACAAAGTTGCGAGATATGATGACTATGCAGCCATAGCTTTATCTGATAACGAGCTCTGCAGCGATGACACACAATCTGTGGCCAACACCTACACAAAAAGTTGTGAAAAACCTGCTTAACACTTAGCAAAAACTTTAAACGCACTTACCCCACACATCCATCCATCTTTCTAGTAGCTAGCAGTATCCATTATCAGCGGCTCCTTTGATATGAAACTGGAACAGGCAGCTGGTACCGGTGGGATCGCATCTGGCAGATTTACGAAGTTCACATCAGGTTCAAATCTACAAACAGGAAAAGTTTTTTTTTTGTGTAAGTACTCAATAAATGACAAAGAAGTAAAAGTGTTCGAGTCGAGAACTTGCAATCTATCATCGATAACACCGGTACCATAACATTTCATCGATAACAAGAAAACGATGCAAATTCTAAACAAATACCAATAATCAAATAAATCACAAACATGTTAAGCTGTTTAAAAAAAGCGAAACCTTTTATCGAGTAATCGATTTCTCTTTTAACATATCGATTACAAACAAAGTTACATATTACAATATTTGACTTTGCATTTAAGAACAATAATGTTGACAACTCATTCCATTTTCGATAAACACATCGATATCGATAGCATGATTATAAAAGTTACAAAATACATAACACAATCAGCTACAATAAATTGTATAGGAAAAAGTGTTCAAGTCGATAAAGCAAATGAGGGAGTATGTGACTGGAAAATACCCTGTGCCCAATTCAGTTCCCATCTCTTTAATCTTTTCAAATTCTTTGCTTGCTTAGTTTTAGAGTCATTTGATGGGATCACAAAGCAAACAAAACAGATGCGCGTTTTTCTCGTTCCAATCTTTAGCTTGTATTTAAAGCAATCAAATGATGATGATGTTGCGCAAACCTATCTTGTAGATGTTTACCAACTTATTTGTTTGCAATGAATGGACAAACAACAGAAAGAGAAAGAGAGAGATGGTTATTAGCAAATATTCTTATCAGGTCCATAAGGTCGGTCCAATGCATCAGGTCTTTTTTCCCTGGGTCTCGTGTTGGTGTTGAGAAAACAAATAAGTGAAAAGTGAGGGAAAAATACATACATGCATTTGTTGCTGTAGTTGTGTGGCAAAAGATGCAATAATCGATAGTGGGAAAGGGAATACGAAACAATAATAACTAAACAAAAACAAAAGTCAAAGAGAAATTCAACGCGTCTTATGAAAACAAAACAAGAAATAACCAAAAGATACAGATACAGCAACAGATGCACATATACAGATACAGATACAGACAGCGCACAACACACACGATTATTTGCTTAAGTGTAGCTCAATGCGATTGAAATTGAAAACTTACACCCCCCCTCCCTTCACCCCTCTCAGCTCCACATCCCTAGTTTGACTTAGTAAAGTTATTCGGAGTGGGATGAGAGGGAAGGGCGGAGAGTGGGCCGATGGATGGTGGATGGCGGTGAATGTTGTCGATCAGTTGACAATCAGCGTTCAAACAATGAGAGACGTTTATTTTCTCAGATAAAAAGATACAAATAGCACACGGCAGATACAGCAACAGACGAGTCAGCTAAAGATACAGATACAGTTGTTGTTATTGCTCTTGTTGTTTTTCATGTTCGATTCGCAATCCGACAATACACCCACACACGCACACACACACACACACTGTAAGCAAGTAGCCCAGATACAGAACAGCTAAAGATACAAGATAAAAGCAAAAGAAAAATACTTAGCTAACAAGCTGTTGCAACAATTGCAGAATCACATATCCTATTATTTATTGACTCAGATACAGATACAGATACAGATACAAACTGGCGCTAATCAGTTAGAGTTGCTTCAAGATTTTCACAACGCTAAATCATGCTAAAAGATCGATATAAATACATATGTATGTGGCTAAAGATACAGATAACAAATCTGGAAAAAAGTTAACAGATACAAAGAAGCTGCTGAAGCTCAATACATTCGCCTTGACGGCAATCTTTTACAGGTAGAGAAAAGATACAAAAAATTCCTCTAAACCGAAAGTTTTTAGTATCTTAGAGTATATCTGCAAGCCCAAGAATCCATCTTTAAGTATCTTTACGTAGGCTGATGACAGGAAAGATGGAAATAGCACTTAGAAAAATCTCTTGCTTAAGTCAGATCATACTTATTCTAATCCTATCCTTTCCCAAATCGAGCTATAAAAAGTATCGTTTGACTAACAAACTTAAGTTTAGGATGGGTCAATTAAGCTTTGATCTCACTTTTTACATCGAAGCCACGCGAACTTCATTCGATTTATAGATCAGCAAACTAACGCAAAGTACCTTAAAACGATTGCCAAAAAACAAAAATAAACCAACAATAAAAATCGCTCACGTAGCGCTAGTTAGTTTTTTTATTTTGGCTATATGAAGCTGAGTGACGACTTGATCGCTGATGATCTGATCTGAAGTCTCACGAGCTTCGAGGCAACAGGCACAATCATTACCGGAGCATCTGTGTTGTCGCATTTACAATTTGCAATTACACTTGAGTAAATATCAACAACAACAACAACAAAACACACACATACAATTGACAACGGAGATGGAGATGGTGTGACGATGAAGAGAGAGAGGTGAGTGAAGAGACTGGAGACTGTGTACGAGACTGTAAACCGAGTCGAGGGCTGACAACCGAAAAACCTAATGAGCAATGTTTTTACTATTTTGTTTTTCTTTTCATTGTTTTTGGCACATTTTCGAGGGGAAGAAAGTGAGGTTAGTTTTTGCCTTTTTTGAGTCAAGCAGCATTCCCAGACAGTCTACGCAATCTCCATCTCCATCGTCGTCTCCATCGCCGTCTCCGATTCCGATTCGGATGCCATGTAATAAATCTGGGCAATTGACAAGCAAGACTGCGACGCTAACAGTTTTTTTTTTTTTTTTTTTTTTATGTCTGATAATGAGATATGATATGCAGTATCCAGTATAAAGACCTTCATATAGTGTGGCATGCATAAAAATTTGTTTGTTTTTGCTTTCGTGCGGTATCTTTATTTGAAGCTGTGTGGGAAAAACATAAAAGCTCTGATCAACCGAAAAAAAAAACAAACAAAGTTAAATATATTCACAGTGTATGATATCGAATGATCAATGAAACATCTCAAAACTTCAACTCAATGAGCAAAAGTAGGAAAAACTAGATAGATTGCAATAATATTTATCGTAGACTTGATCTAAGAATTCTTCTTGCCTTAGGTTGCTTATACGAAAAATATTATTTAGTTTTAATATGCCATATTATACTTTAGTTTAAACAATAATAAATAAATGAAACCCAAGTTCCTTATTTATTTTCAAACAAGATCTAGCTACCTCTTCTCCGTTATCAGAGAGCAAACGAGAACGAGAGAGAGAGATTGTTTATGCTAGAATGCGACAAATAGTTCGATAGCATTTAAGAAATTTGAAATGATCTGAGATAATGCAAAAGCTCAATCGAGTTAGCGGAAAAAACGGTTTGTAAAATGAGTGTGACGATGATTTCTAGCGAAGCCCAAAAGCCAAACACACACACACACACACAGGTGCTACGACTACCCTACGGTTTTTGTATGGGCTAGTTGCATATATAAAATAGTCCATTGACTAGCTATAATGGACAAGTCAAGGACTAGTCCAAGCGGGTGCAGAAAATTACATTGGTTGGGCCAGTGTTTCTTGTTATTGTTGTTCAAGCCTAGCCCACGACTTTCCCACGTAGACTAACACTGAACCAGTCTGTGTAGATGCAGCGGGGGAAAACACTTTTTTAAATTATCATTGAGCATTTGTGTGTAAACTGCCTATTCCACGTGGCCCAGTTCATGGATGCGTCAAAGTGGATGCAGACGTGGATGCGGAACAAAAACGTAAATTTACGAATCATGAAAAACGAACACAATTTTGCGCCTCGTTGATGTTCGTTGCAGCGGCAAAAAAACGAACGAGTGAAAACGAATTTATACATTTTTCAATTTACAATATAGCTTACTGCTTATGAAATATGTTTGGCAACAGCGCAATGGCTAAGGCATCTGCTTAGTGAACGAGAGTTCCAGGTTCGAATCCCGTCGTAGACCATCATATTTCATAATCGGTAAGTTTATTTGTATTCTATTTCTTCTAACACTTGCATAATTTAAAATTAAATTACATTTAAGTAATATTTATAACAACAGCTAATTTAACGTTTATATGATTGGCTTCGTTGGCATCTTTTTACCCCAGATACCAAATACTAGTATATTTGGTCTGTTTTTTTACTAGTCCTGATGGCCTGTTTTATGGACTAGTCTACGTGGCCTGTTTTATAGACTAGTCCACGTGGCTGCAGAGGCGGCCGATACGTCCACTCCAATGACATCCCCGTGTTAAATGGAATAGGAGAAATACATTGAAATGGCATAGGCGTGGGCTAGTAGTAGCCCATGTGGGCTAGTCTAATCACTATGTTTGGCATAGTCAACGTGACTGCAGGGTATCTGCAACACACACACACACACACATACACATATATATACAGCTGTTACTGCTTATCGTTTATTAGGTGAACAAGGTGGGGCGCCCGATATTCCCGATGACGATGAATGCCTTCGAACTCGAAACTACCAACACAATATGTGTACTTGCCGTCGTCTGATTCATACGCAGATAGAGTTTTACTTGCGTATATACACTAAAAAAAAAAAAACTAATATGCTGGGTAAAGAATTGTTATAGCCATGTTTGATTTTTATTAAATTTTTGTAGTTTGTATTTTCGGATTCAAAAGCAAATTTTTGATAAACACTCTTTCTCTAAGTGTAGAATTAACGAAAAAATGAAACGAATCGCATTGAGCATGATGATGATGCACAATTTATCTGAACAAATGAGCGATAACATAAACATGATGTATGGGGTGGGCACATGATGTCTGATTTGCCCGCCTGATCAGTTGACGAAATTACGATCTTTTTTTTTTGGGGTGCTATGGGTGCTACCCAAAAAAAAATACAGCCACAGATTCGAAATGCTTTAGTTGTCGCTTATCAGCGACAAAAGAAACATTTTGAATACAAATACTTTGCTCTTTATCAACTTTGAGTTGGACATAACCTTAAAATTGCATCAGACAATGTCATAAAAAATATATACATGTATATGAACTATATATAAGACAAAACTACCTGCTCGACTCGCGTCCTAATCATCTTGTGGATGAACAAACAATGCACAAATGATGGCCAGACTCTAAAATATCTCGAAACGACTCGACTCAACGACGGACAATCGGGTCGGGCCGGCCGACCAGACTGGTGTCGTTTATCCCGTAAAGTCAATTGGTTTGTAATGAGCTAAGCTACCGTATTGACATTGACGAGGTAGTGAGAATGATATTCGAATGTCTTAAATAGATATACAGTCGAACTTCCATATAACGAAGCTCAAGGGAACAAGAAAAAACTTCGTTATAGAGAAATTTCGTTATATAGAATGGGTTTTTGACTGGATCAAATCGCAGGGCTCTGATTTTTGACTTCGTTGTATAGAAAATTCGTTATAAGGAAGTTCGTTACATGGAAGTTCGACTGTAATACTAGCACTGATTAGTCTGTACGATCAAGGAAAACTATATACAGTCGAACTTCTATGCAACGAAGTCAGAAACCAGAATTTGATTCAGTCAAAACGAAGTACTTTCTTGTCCCCTTGAGATTCGTTACATGGAAGTTTGACTGTACTAACTAAAAAAAAACGAATAAGTAAGAAATACATAAAAACTTATTGTTAATCAAAAGCTGTTCTATAAATATAGAAAATTTGTTATAAATCTCATATTTCTATGTAAAATAAGGTAAAAATAAAGAACTTTGGAACATTTCGTGGATAATGATGAATGATTTCTGTCAGTAAATGCAAATTATTATTTTTACTTTTTTTTACTTTGGGGATGAGCTTGACTCACACTTACTTCCAGTGCCCCAATAATGCAAAGGGAGCACGCTATGTATTTGAAATGACTCTCTGTGTTTGGCTGGCCCTACATGATGGCCGTACATACATATGTACATACATATGTACATATACTTACCATGTGTTTGGTATAATACGTGTAATAATCGGAGGCCCGGCTGCTTTTTAACTTGTTGAATGTTAACTCAATGACGTTTAATATTTGCTTGTTGTTTGTTTTAACTCGCTCTCCTTCGCTCTCTCTCGCTCTCTCCCTCCATCTAGCACTCAAGATATTTCGCATTAAAACTGTTAACTGAATCATGCTAACGGTATTTGTTCGAAAGTGTTAAACATTACGTTTTTTTGCTATTGCGGGTGGTGCAAAGTTTGAAGAAGTAAATAAACAACAAAATAAATAAATAAAAAAAAAAACAAGGCGCGCGAGCATTTTCAATTGTTTTACGATACTAAACACAATAATTGTTGTTTTATCAGCAACAATGACGGACAAACGCGTTCGAATATGACTATGCATAATGTGAGTGTGTGTGTGTGTGTGTGTGTGTGTGTGTTTAGCGCCTATTCACCTTGACATGTCAACGCAGTGAGCCAATTAAAACCATTAACACAACATAACCATAACAATAACAATACCAATGTTTGAAGCACGCAAATTATAACAATTATTTATTTATGTATGTATCTAGTATTTGCTATTTAAAATGGCTAACAAAATGCAGAGCAACAACAAAACAATACAAATCGAAAGTGAATTTTATGCATTGCATTAAGGGCAATTACTCAAGTGCACCCAATTGCAAGTGCAAGAGCGAGATGCAATGTAATGCGATGCCTAACTGTTAATGCTTATGATAATGCTGAATGAGCAAACTGCGATGCAGTCAAAGTTGAACATGAGCATGCGCCAAAACGAGAGAGCAACAGATCGCGTGGGAGTGCAGCATAGCGGCACTGTGTGCCGTTCATTGTTGTTGTTGTTGTTGTTGTTGTGGTGCTGCCATTTGTTTTATGCAAAGTTAAATGCTGACTAAATGCTTGCAATTAAATGTTAATGTCGCACACTCTTGTGACTATGTATTATTATTGTGTTATTGTTTGTTGTAGTATGCTCGCTGACTGTTTGTTGTTGACTATTATTCGCTCCTCACCTGCCTCATTATTATTATCACTTTCGGTCTCATTGAATGCCGCGCAATTGAAAAGCGAAATTGAAACTGTTTCTTCCTCAGCTGTGCTCGCATACAAAACAAAAACGAAACGAAAACCGTACAAGAAACAAGGATTGCTCAATCCAAAGAAGCCCGACCATGAGACACCCTGTTAACAGGATGGTACCAGCTACGAACTGTGCTTAGCATACATTTGTACAATCTTTTATGCAAACTTATACTTTTGACTTCGGCAATATATGTATGTACATCTGTTTAAATAACCTTATAGGCAATTTTCAATATGTACAGGGTATGCAGCAATTGCAATGTGCTGTTGTTGTTGCTGCTGTTGCCATTAATGTTTATTTAACACGCATTGCCACACGCGCTGTTACCGTTACTAATGCTACTAATTGTTGTTGTTACTTAGCGCCTCTGTTCCGAGCACACAGTGTGCTGCGTGCGTGGGTGAAATTGATAGACGAATATTGTGATTGTGCACCACGGTGCAAATGAAACACACACACACACACTTATTTCAAGTTCATTATAAATAAAACGTAAATATTATTAAATTTATACAAACTGTTTGCTGTCGTAGATGTTGTTGTTTCACGTATATTTTGCTTTCGCTGTCTCTGTTTCGTAGTGCGTGTGTGTGTGTGTGTGTGTGTGGGTGTACATTAAAGCGCGCGTGTTCCAAGCATGTGTGTGTGTGTAGCTGAGTGTATTGAACTCTTGCTGCATTTTTTTGCACAATATACATATTTACATACATATATATTTATTGCGATTATGCTCGACTTTTCTGCTGGCTGCTGCTGCTGCCAATTTTGTTGTTGCACTTTGTTTTAGTTTTTATTTCATTTCTTTTCTTGCGAATGCATTGATAATTATCGGTTATCTCGATCTCGTTCTTTGCCGCCGCACTTTATCGGACATCGAGTGCGAACGATCGACAGGCAAAGTTGCGTGTGTGTGTGTGTGCATATTAATTTATTTTCTTTAGAACGTAGCAGCAGCGCAGCCTCACTTTCATTTGCATATTTCGGCAGCTGACACTTTGAGCATACATACATACATGCATATGTATGTGTGTGTGTGTGTATACGTGAGTGTGCACACCTTTTTGAGGCGGTCAACTGTGACGAATAGCCAAAGCAGCAACAACTGCAACAACAACAGCGACAAACTTAACGCTTAAACAACGTCTTTTACTTCCGTTTCTGATGAGTTTTCAAGTTTGAGGTTAAGGTTGAGGGAGGAAGCACATTTTACAATGCAACGAGGGGCAAGGGGTGCCCAAGTTGTTCATACACACTATGATCGATTGTATTTGCATATGTGTGCGTCATTAAGAATGTTCAAAATAAGGTATATTTGTATGCTATTTTAAGATCAGATGATACATGCATACGTACATACAACTCTTTAATAACCCACATAACAAAAGGCATTTTAACTTTCCAGTGACCTTTGCGCTTCCCTTGTGACATTGCGCTAAATGGCGATAAGTCGATTCTGTCATCTCTAGGCGATGGATGCTCAAGCTGTAAATTGATCACCATCTACATACATAGATACATGCATATGTATGTTTGTATAAGCCAAAAGAGGATAACATGAAAACGGTCAAAATTGTTTTATGCTTGCATCTAAGGGCGAACAAAGCGCACAAAAATGGCATTAACAAATATAATCAATAAAAAATTAATCAAAATAATTTTCATTCAACTCACTTGGTGGCTGTATTCAATAAATAACGGCCAAATGTATATACAAACATGTATGTACATAAGATATATAACAACAGTAAGTAGCCAATGGCAACGAGATTTACCAAAATCCGAAATACATATTCAATAGACACAACACAAGAGCAACACGCACACACACACATACAGAGGAAATTCTTTGTGTAACCAATACATATGTACACACATATAGATTTGAGTGTGCTCCAAAGGGAGATGCCCTGCTATGCATATATATGTACATATGTATATATACAAGTACTGTATGTACATAATTTTTACATAGCAAATACATGCATGCTAAAAGCAGAGCTCTTCTCATGGGGAGCAAAGAGAGAAAAATTCTTTTAGCTCCTGGTGGCTGGGCAATACATTTGTACATATGTGTGTATGTACATTACGTGTAAACTTAGCACATAGTGCGCTCTCGCTCTAACACGCACCCACAACGCACGCCAGCGACATGCGTATACACACAAACATATAAAGAAACACCCAAGTGTAATCCTATTTGCGTCCAAAAATAAAATGAAACGAAAGAAAAATCCAACAAAGAAGCGGCAAAGCTGCTGCTGCTGCTGCTTCCTTCGCGCCAAAGATTTTACGAGCAGCGCGGCAAGCGACAGCGATGTCACGACGTCAGCGACAGCGTCGCCGTTACTCTGCAGTTTTATCTAACCAATACCAGTGCAAGAGACACAGCTAACCACCAACACAACAACAGCAGCCGCAGCCAGCGCGCTCCTCTCGCACACACACACACACACACAAACTCTCGACTAAAGCACGCATACTAGCAGAGCAGAGCAAAGCAGCGCAGAGTCAGCCATTGCGTTCTCTCTCACTGCCGCCGTCTCGGGTTTTTTTTTGTTGTTGTTCGCTCAGATGTCGATGTCGATGTCGCGTCAGCTGCTGCGTCGCTGCTTTGGTGCCTTGCTGCCTATGCTCTGCTCTGGTCTGGTCTGGTCTCTTTGCGCTGTGCGCTTTTATAAATACAACTTTATTGATGCGTTCAAATACAATTCAGAAGTCGAACCGAAAAGACGTCTTGAATTTGATATTTCCACTTCTTATAACTTTATTTTTCGTCTCGCACTCTGTGTCTGTGCATTCTTCATTTTTCGGGCAGCACGAGCACCATGAGCAGAGCCTGAGCAGAGCAGAGAACAGAGAGCTGCAAATTAGATAAACGTTAACTGCTTGCCTTGCGCTGCGGCTGCGCTCAGAACTCGTGTGCGCGTCAACGTGAAAGCATCTGCGACGCGCTGCGACAAAAAATTATCGAAACGGGATACTTATTCAAAATTTAAACTTAACAAGACAAAACACTAAATAAGAAAAAACACAAGACGGTGCAAATTTGGATACATAATTTATATTATTTAAAACATTTTTTTTTTATTGTCAACTAATAAATTAAACCAAAGAAACGTGCTACAAATTAATTATTATCATTATTATAATAATAATTGAGTGCTAGTATGCTAACAAACAAATTAACTAAATCAAAACCAAGTGACTGAAAACTAAAGTGACCAAGTGAAACACTTAAGCCAAAAATAAACAACAACAAAAATTATAAACAAACAAGCTAACAACGACTTACAAATTTTCGAATGCCGCCGCTAAATTGTTCCAAAAACCAAAACAAAACAAAGGTAAAAGAAAAAATTATTGCGTTTTTTTTTTTATGTGTCACCAAAAAATTTGTTCAAGTGCTTCCAAGAAATATATACATACGAAATATAAGTACAAATTATAATATTGTAATAGAATGGTATATAAATCGAAAGTTTTAACTTACGCCTGGCTCTGCATCTGATTTTTATGGAATAAAGACAAGGTTTTTGTGCTAAGGATTTTTTATTTTATTTTATTTATTTTTTGGTTTTAAAGTTAACCCTCTTTTAACTTCTAATTGAATTGACCCTGCGATCTCTAAACGTTGTTCATGGTTCATAATTTTCTGATTTTCAATCCCTTTTGAACTCTTGAACTCTGAAAACTACCCATTCGGGGCAAAGGGTTGATGCGCCCGTTCCCTTATATGACAGCAATTAACAAAATATTTCAATCCAGAGAATATGTTGTTTATAGCATTAAAAGCTATACTCCTAAATGCAAATAGCTTAGTTATAAAATTTAAATGGTTCTTATTAACGAAAAATATTATTTATGTACTTCTTCTCAAAAAACTTGAAAGGAACCATATTATGAAACTTAATTCTTAGAAATATTCAAGATTTAAGATTTGCTAATAAGAAATATTACAAATAATATCTGGTTTTAGATTTGATTTTGAATCACTGACGATTCTTAGCTTTAGCTTGTATTAATAAATATTTTGTTTAGATAATTAGAGAAATTTGATAGTTATTTACACGATTTTAATGCCAATTTATTTTACAAGCATTCATAAGAGTGTAAACAGATTGGATTTGAAACGCAAAACTTAGCTAGCCAATCGCATCGACGCATTGGATAGGGCGTTTTGGCGGTTATGGAGAGTTTGAGGGGGGCGGGAGCGAGAAGTGTCTTTATCTCGAAACATTTTTGCATGCGAATGAGTCATATACGAAAAATTGAATCGGCCAACCAAAATCAAAAACCAAAGCTTCCTCGATAATATACAAACAACAAAAGCAACCTCACATAATTATACACATATGTATATGTGCACACATATGTATGTATGTATACACATGCACGCACGGTGGTCGCTTGTTATCGCTTGCAAAGTTTTCTTTCGAAATTATCAAGTTGCTGCTTTTGTTGTTGTTGTTTGATCGCCATCGTCGCCAATTCAAAATCCTAAGAGCAATCGCCGATTGATAACGGTGAATTTATGTGAGCAATGTACTACGCGCAAAGCCCAGCGAATGGAAATGCAACAAAAACTAATAGACACACACACACACACATTCAACATACGTAAGCCGATAACAAATCGATACAAATAAAGAGAGAGAGAGAGAGAGAGAGCGCGCACGCGTTCGCTTAGCAGGTGACATTGGCGCTCTCTCTGCACTTTCCTGCAGTCCAGTGCCTGTCACTTATTCGAAATTGTGTTGAAATGCAAGCATGTTCGTGTTCCAGTTAAAGATTGAACAAGCAGAAATCTCTTATTTGTTGATCCATCCGATCAGCTGTTTCTTTCCTTAGAAACAGAGATATGATCTGTGGGATATTGAATATGCTGATTGCAAATAAACAATTGCAATTTGAATATGAATTTGAGTTTTATGAAAACAATTTTTTTTTACTCCATAGAATCGTATTTATAAATTTACATTATATGCATCAAAAATGTAAATAATCATCTTAATAATCCTTTATTTATAATCGTTTAGCATGTGTTGTAAAGTTTTACAGATAAAAGTTAGTTCGAACTGAGTTTAACTACACTTAAATTTATTCATATACATTTTATTTACCACCTTTTGAAATTTGCGACCCACTGTTATTTGGTCAAATGCTTAGGGGGGGGAAAAAAACTGTTATACCTATCCGAATGTTAACACGATCGTATGTTAAAACTCTTTTACAGCTAACAGCAGCCGATAAGCAGCAGCCGTTTACGATCTCAATAAGCCAACTTTTACAACGACAGCAGCAGCAAAAATGCTGGCCACACACCAACCCCAACAACAACAACAGCCAACAGCTGCAACAGCAACAACAACAGTAGCACAGGATAACAAAGCTCGAGATTTGGAGCGACAGCGACGTGATTCAAGCACCTCAGAATCCTCGCTAGAACATTTGGATTTGGGTTGCACACCCAAAAAGCTCAGTAGCAGCAGTGGTGCACCACAGCCAACGTCGACGCCGCACGATGCCACAGCAGCGACAGCGTCTTCGCGCAAACGCAAACTGCGACAGCAACATCATCAGCAACAGCAACAGTTGCCGCTGTCCGATGAGGAGCAACAGAAGCAGCAGCAGCTGCTTGATCCCTCCGCGCAGCGAACGCGTCACAAGCAGCGGCGCAGCGTTATCGCAGCCGCTGCCAGCGCCAGCATCGTTGTCGACTATAGCGCCACCGGCGACGCCAGCTCACTGCGCAAAAAGTTTCGCCTAAATCGCAGCAGCGCCAGCAGCAACGGCGCTGCCAACGGTGATTTATCCGAATCGGGTTTCGTTGATGGCAGCGCTAACAGCGGTTATCTGCTTACCAACAGCAGCAGCAGCAGCAACAACAACAACCCAAACAACAGCAACAGCGCAGTCACCGTCGCAGCAGCAGCCCAACAAACTTCAAGCGTTAGCAGCTCGGGTGGCTCATCGCCCCAGGGTCTCTCCTCGAGCCTATCGAGCGCCGAATCGGGCATCGGTGCCGGAGATGAGCACATGAAATACCTGTGTCCCATCTGTGAGGTTGTTTCGGCCACGCCCCACGAATTCACCAATCATATACGTTGCCACAATTATGCCAACGGCGACACCGAGAACTTCACCTGCCGCATCTGCTCTAAGGTAAGACAAACTTTTCACTACCGATTCAGTACATGAAAATACCATTGATATGGATATCGGAGAAAATTCAAGACTTTTTAGCTCTGCGTACTTTTTTTGTTAACTATTTAAATGGTCTTGTTATACCCTTTATATATTTATAACGGGCAAAAGGGTATATTTTACATAATCAGTATTAAGCGTTTTGTTGATTTTGTCAATTAGCTTAATTAAAATATCAATAAATATTCATTTCCGACTTGTTCCTAGCGCATATCTCACAGACTTTACATTCATTATATGTTCTTATACTAGAGCAGGTATATTTCACTTTCTAATTGCTAACTATCAAAAATCCTATGCTTTGAGTAGTTTTCTTACAGGGTTTTAAGTCAGTCGACTACTGTCCAACCTAACTTCTTGACTTATTAAGCTTTGTTATAATAATCGTATCTTGGATTTGAAATATTAAAAAAAAAAGTTCCTTAAAATATCAGTACAGGGTATAATACTTAACATTGTAAGAGAAAATCTAAGATTATCAAAAAATATCCCACTTTTAGGATATTTATTTATTTGGTTACTGTCAAACGTCTATATATTTAGAAGGCATACCAAAATGTTATTATGAGTCGCATATATTGCATAAATTGAGAATTTTACCTTTTGCTAAAAGCATTTTATATACAATTTTCATTTGCATACAATCTAGTCTCTTGATTAATTAATTTTATTTTTTTGAAAAAAATATTAGGGTAGGGTATACCAACAGTCAGTCGGATCAAAAAAGGCAAACTTAAAGCATGTTCAAAACATGATTTTTAATGCTCTGCGGAACATTTGTTCCGAAAATCCCTTTTGAATATCTTGAACTCAAAACTCTAGTTTTAAGCATTATATTATATATTCAGAATATTGATTGCTCCCTTGACTTAATCAATCTCTTTCCTACCCCTTCCTCTCTCTCTCTCTCTCTCTCTCTCTTTCCATCCTATTTCTTTGTAGGTTCTCTCATCGGCATCCTCCCTTGATCGTCATGTCTTGGTTCATACGGGAGAGCGGCCGTTCAATTGTCGCTATTGCCATTTGACCTTCACCACTAATGGGAACATGCATCGTCATATGCGCACACACAAGCAGCATCAGGCATCGCAGCAGCAGCCGCAATCTCAACAGCAGCAGCAGCAGCCATCCCAACAGCAGCATCAAACCCAACAGCAACAATCGCAATCGCCGGAACAACAGCGACGCCAGCAACATGGTGTTGGAGCAGGAACAACTGGCTCGGGATCGGTTGGACAGTTGCTGCCAGCTCGAGCTGAGAGCTATGAGAGTGATGCCAGCTGTTCGACAGATGTGTCCAGTGAGGCAAACAGTCACAGCAGCAACAGTAATCACAGCAACAACAACAACAACAATAGCCACAAAACAAACAACAACAATAACAACAACAATGAGGATGAAATAGAGCTGATGGAAAGTGAGCTTAAGCAGCGACGCCGCAAAACAACCTTGAACAACAACAGCATCGTACGAGAAGATCAGGATCGGGTGGACGAGGTGGATGATCGAGATGATGATTCGGATGCGGATAGCGGTGATAGCGTTGCCCAGGTCATAACCAGCACACCGGATGTGGCAACTCTGCTCGCTTCTGGCGGCACCTCACCCACCCACTCGCAATCGCCCTCGCCGCCCCTACGGCTGCTGCAGAGCTGCCCGGCCTGCAATATGGGTGAATTTGAATCCGTGCCAGCGCTGTGCGCTCATCTAGATGCCGAGCATGCGGACATACCGGCCAAGTGCCGGGAGTGTGAGGTCATCTTTGCCACACATCGACAGCTGCAGGCGCACAGTTGTCGGGGATTACCACCGCTCCTCGGTGCTAGTTCCTCCCCGCTGCACAGGCACGAAGAGGACGAGGAGGAGGACGACGACGATGACCGCCGCCGCCGACAGCAACACCAAGAGGATGAGGAAGATGGTGATGATGGGGAGAAGGAACAAAAGGATCAGTTAGAACAACGAGAGTGTGAAGATTTCTTTCAGCAACTGTACCTTAAAAATAAAGACTCAACAACGACCCTACTACCCTCTCCCATCAAACATGAGCCGACGGATCAGCGTCAGGATCTAGCCGATATCCAAAGCATTCTCAACATGACCAGCTCCAGCTGCACCTCAAGTTTCCTGCGCAACTTCGAACAATCGGTGAATACACCCTGCTCCAGCCAGTACAGCGTGGATGGTCGGGATGGCGAGGAGGAGGCACAGGATGCCTTCACCAGTGAATTCCGACGCATGAAGCTACGCGGTGAATTTCCCTGCAAACTATGCACGGCCGTCTTTCCCAATCTGCGTGCTTTAAAGGGACACAATCGCTATCATCTATCGGAGGTGGGAGCTACCGGACCCTTCCGTTGCAACATGTGCCCCTATGCCGTCTGCGACAAGGCAGCCCTGGTACGTCACATGCGCACCCACAATGGGGACCGTCCGTACGAGTGTGCCGTCTGCAATTATGCCTTTACCACCAAGGCCAATTGTGAGCGACATTTACGCAATCGTCATGGCAAGACGAGTCGCGACGAAGTCAAGCGTGCCATTGTCTATCATCCGGCCGAGGATGCCAGTTGTGAGGACAACAACAATAGGTCACGTTCCGATGCGGACCTTTTGACCGATTTGAGTGGTGGTAGTGCTGCGGGTGCTGGTGCTGGCGTTTATCGTTGTGCTACACCCACGGAGCATAGCTCTTCGGCCAGTTCGTCGCAATCACAATTAAAGCACATGTTGCTGTCAGACGCAACAACCGCGACAACAACACCAGCAGCGGCAGCAGCAGCAACAATACAGCAACCACCTCTGAAAATTCAAGTTAAGAGTTTGGATCAGCTGGTGGATAAGCCGATGCCAGCTTTGGATCTAAGCATGGATGTGCTGGACTTGAGCAAGAAGTCTTCACAGCCGATTACGGAGCAAAGAGAACAGTTAGAAAGACATGAATTGCTGCTGCAACAGCAACAACAGCAGCAGCAACAGCAACAACAGCAGCAACAACAGCAGCAGCAACAGCAATTGTTTGGCGCTGGTGATGCTGCCACACAATATATGCAACAGCTGTTACGCAATTTTATGTTGCAACAATCACCTGGGTTTCCCTTCTTTGGCTTCATGGCGCCACCGCCACCAGCAGCAGCAATTGCAGCTGCAGCAGAGAAAGCAACACCAACAACAACTTCAAATGCTGCATTGCCGCTGTCATTGCCCGTGCCACTGTCCCTGCCTCTTTCCGCCGGTGGCCCCGTCAAAATGGTCATCAAGAATGGTGTCCTAATGCCAAAACAAAAGCAACGTCGCTACCGCACCGAACGTCCCTTTGCCTGCGAGCATTGCTCAGCGCGATTCACGTTACGCTCCAACATGGAGCGGCACGTGAAGCAGCAACATCCACAATATTATGCCACACGGCAGCGCAGTGGACATCATGTGATGCGTGGACGTGCTGCATCCTCCCAGGCTCAAGCTCAAGCACATGCAGCAGCAGCAGCAGCTGCAGCAGCAATGCAACAGCAACATTCCCATCATGTTCATGCACCAATTTCGGAGCAGGTGAAATATGCGATCTTGGCACAACAGTTAAAAGCGCGCAAGGATACGGATCTGTTGCAGCAGGCACTGGCACATGGCTCTAGCAGTGTCGTTGCAAATTCTCTCCTGCATTTTGGCTACAATGCTAACAATACCAGCAACAACAACAACAACAACGGTAACAGTCATAAGCAACAGCAGCAACAACAGTTGGTGCTTGATGATGATGAGCCGCCCAAGCTAATTATAGACGAAGATGATGAAGATGTAGAGGGATGTGTGGATGACGAAGAGGAGGAGATGGAAATGGAGGAGGAGGAGCAGGATTTTGATATGGATGAAGAGGAAGAGCAGGAAGCTGAGACAATGGTACAGCAGCAACACCGGCCAGAGGAGAATGAAGCCAAGACTAAGACTGTCCCCAAACCCATGGAGGCAGCCAAAAAAGTCGCTGAAATCATTCTCGAGCAAGCAATCAAAGAGCAAGAGGAGCAACAGCAGCCCGAGAAATCCGAGAAGCCAACACCACAATTGGAGAAACCGCAACAAGCAACACCTACGACAATGAAAACAATGATTGCCCAGGCCGAATCGGTGGCCAAATCATTGAAAGAGGTTGCCAGTTCACCATTCAAGGATGAATCTCAGGATCTGGTACCGGTTGCCAAATTGGTGGACAATGCGACCAGCAATCAGGTATCGTTCAACAGCTATTTCCGGCCCAGCGATGTTGCCAATCACATGGAACAGAGCGACGAGGAAGGTCTCGTCGCCAGCGGCAGCGCCAGTGAGAGCAACAATTCCGGCACCGAAGACGTCACCAGCTCCAGCAGCAGCTGTGGCAACGATGGCAAGAAAAAGTCCGCATACAGCTTGGCTCCCAATCGGGTCAGTTGTCCGTATTGCCAGCGCATGTTTCCCTGGAGCAGCTCATTGCGTCGTCACATCCTAACCCACACCGGGCAGAAGCCCTTCAAGTGCTCCCATTGCCCGCTGCTTTTTACCACCAAGAGCAACTGCGATCGCCATCTGTTGCGCAAGCATGGCAATGTTGAGTCCGCCATGTCCGTGTATGTGCCCACCGAGGATGTGAGTGAGCCCATACCGGTTCCCAAGTCGGTGGAGGAAATTGAGCTGGAGGAGCAGCGTCGGCGTCAGGCAGCCGAAGCTGAACAGGCCGAACGAGAACGGGAAAGGGAGCGGGAAAGAGAGCGGGAACGGGAGAAGGAGCGGGAACGTGAGCAGCAACAATTGATTCAACAATTACGTCAACAAATGGCTGCAGCTGCAGCTGCTGCCGCCGCCGTTGTCGCTGCTCCAGCTTCACCACCAACTGTTGGTAGTGTTGTTGGCGCCTTGGAGGCGAGCAGCGATCTGCCCTACAAGTGTCATCTGTGCGAGTTTTCCTTTGGTGAACGCCTGCAATGTCTCGAGCATATCAAGCAGCTGCATGCCCATGAATTTGCGCTCCTCTTGGCCAAGGGTGCAATCGAAACAGATGCACAACAACAACAACAACAATTGCTGACAAATTCGCATTCGGATGATGAGGCCGCAGCAGCAGCAGCGGCAGCAACTGTTGCTGGCATTAGAACCGGCGGCAAATATCCCGACTATAGCAATCGTAAAGTGATCTGCGCCTTTTGTGTGCGTCGCTTTTGGTCCACGGAGGATTTGCGCCGCCATATGCGCACCCATTCCGGCGAACGTCCATTCCAATGCGAGATCTGTCTGAGGAAGTTCACGTTGAAGCACAGCATGTTGCGGCACATGAAGAAGCACAGTGGACGCAGTCATAATGGCGGTGAACTTGATCATCAATCCGATTGCTCCGACGATGAGCAGTTGTTGTCGTGCTCACCACCAGCAACGCCAACACCCACCAACAACAACAACAGCAACACTTGCCAGAACAACAACAACAACATGAACAACAATAACAGCAGCACAAAACAAGTGCTGCGAGAGCTTTTGGGCAAAGCCAACGAGTGGCGCATCAATCGTTTGGGTGGTGGCGAGCACAAGGAGAACATTGCCGATTCAGCAGCAGCAGCAGCAACATCTCCAACAACAACAACACCATCCTCAACAGCAGCAGCAGCTGTTGCCAGCGGCGATTTAATCGGTAATCTTTTGGGTATTAGTGATCAGGGCATACTAAATAAGTTGCTCTCCTCACCAGACGAAGCTGCCAAGCTTCTCGGAGTGGAGAAGTAAACAAATGAACAAGCGAGAAGTAAAAGAAGAAGAAAAAGAGCTAGTCAAAAATATATGGTACACATGCCAAGCTACATACACATACATACATGTGTGGTAAAGTAACGGTACTGCGGAGAGTGAGAGCTAGAGAGAGCAAGTGCCGATGCCTCAGTAAATACGTAGTACATATAGTATATGTATGTATGTTCCTTGACACAAACTATATGTAACACAAAACAAGGATGCCAGACTTTTACAAAAACAAAACAAAAGGATTAGCCAATGTTAGTATGTGTGTGAGTGGATGGTGGGAAGTGGGGGGGTTAACAAAACACAGCTCAGCTCAGTAGCAATCGTAGTCAGTAGATTGAAAGTAAGGTTAACTATGTGTTAATGCCCTTGCAGAAAAGTAACGCAAGTGATTTTCAATTCAATGAACATTCATAAATGTCGAGATGATTTAAAAACAAGAACCTGCTTTAATTTTTCGCTTTACGAACACTATAGTATATCCTCTGCAGGGGTAATAACATTAGGATATTCAATCCTCAAACAAAAACCCACAAGGAAATTCCATAACAGAAGCCGTTCCACAAAACTTTAACGACTTTGAACCGAACGGCATTTTGTTGATGGGAATTTTGAACTGTATGCGAGATATTATATATATTTACATATACATATATTTGTATATATATATATATATATATATATACTATATTGCTCGCCTTACATATACCAAAGTTTAAATAGATTTTTTTTTTCATCAATCTAGTTACTGTAAACTCAAGTTTAATCTTAAAAAACTTTTTTTTTTTTGCGTAGTGTAAGAGCTTTGTATGTATTCGAGTAACGGTACAACCGAAATTGTAACTGAAACATATAGAAGTCGTGTTTCGATATTCACTAAACGCAAATATTGCAAACAATTTAGAAAGAAAATGGAATGCAAAACATCAACAAAATACTATAATCAAAATTAGCAAAAAAAAGTTTTTTTTTTTTTTTTTTTTTTTTTTGTATTGCATGTAGTGCTAGTTTTAAGTATTGTATTAAGAATAAGACAACAAAAATGAACACAATTAAAGAAAGTTGAAAAATATCCATGACTTAAGTTAAAAACAAAAGACAAGAAAAAAATATATATACAAGAAATGTTTGCCTTTGTAGTGCTCTTCTACTTACTTTAACTATTATTGTTATTATTTAATACTATAATTGTAATATGATTATTTTATATTTATCTGAGAAATGTACATTGAATGAGGCCTTTAACCGCATCGTGGCTTAAATCTTAATGATTGATTAATTAATTACAAAACGATATATTTATATATATATCAAATGCATTAAGCATTCCATATTAGCTATAGTCGTCTAGTCTAAGAAATATTTTTTTTTTTTTTTTACTCTACACATATACCTATTACTTATATACAAACACATATATAACTATTACTATTATTATAAAACTCACTGGAAAAGCGAAATTTATTGCTGTAGCTTAATCTTAATTTAAATTTATAAACTTTTGTGCATAATATTACACACATACAAACATATATACTTAGAGCATATCATACACATTTTAAAAAGTAGTTGGAACATTTTACAGCAATAACCAAAGCATTTCATCAATTGCGAGTCTTAATCAATTATATTTGAAAAGCGAATGAGAAACAAACAAACAAAAATTATTGATCAAATTAAATTATGTACTTAGCGATTATGTACTTAATAATATTAATGAATTAATTACGACAAAACAAAAATTGATATGGCAATGCAAATAAAAATAAAAAACTGTTGCGATCAAAAAATTATACACAAGTGTTCATTTTATATTGGTTTCTTGGGTTTGGGTTTTCTTAAGTTTACCCGTTAAGAAATTGATGTTGGAGAAACAAAAACGGTTATTCAGTTAACTAATTTTCCATCGATAGTTTGCGATAGTTGCAATAGCGATTTGACGACGAATGATCATTATGCCTAAAAGTAAACTTTGAATTTTGAACAGTGCGCCCAAAAGCTGTCAATAAAATTGTTCAAACTTTGTTATTGCTTTCAGATGTTGACACAAGTAGAAAGAGAAATAGCAACAAACATACTATGTTGTACAGCGTGTATGCCAGAAATATAAATATAATTATAAATATAATTTTTGTTGAGTTCTCTTAACGCAAAGTTTGCGTAATAGTACGTCCAACAAAAAATCATGAATATTCAGCAATTTCTTTGCACGAAAAATATGATTTTGTGCAAAAAACATTTATGCATGAAAACAAAAACATATTTATATTTACATACATATGTAAAAGCATTTGATTAATAATTTCCACGTGTCAGCGAACAAAATTATGAAGAGATAAATGAACACATACCATGCTTCTACACATATACACACACACATACACTTATAAGCAAAACAGCAAACGTCGCAAAAACATATACATAAACACACAATAAAGCGAGCCCCCAACGATTTAATAAGTGAAAGCATTGCAGTCGGACGTAGCCGACTGCGAAATACTCCGATACCAGTATGAAACGTGTGGTAGGGAATGCACTCTCCAGGCATGAGTACCGGGGCGGCAGGGTTGGGCGCTGAGTTCAAAGAAAGTTTTATACATGAGGTTTTACCAGCTATCTTCCTTCAAATTTTCAGGGCGAAAATTTTCGGTGTTTTTTGAGGGACGCCAGTAGCAATCTTCTCATCAAATTTGGTAACTTTAAGAATGTATAACATATGGTCTAATGGAATTTATAAATTTCCCAGCCCCATAGTGGGCGTCGCACCCCTTTTTGACCTTTTAGCTTACTAGCCCATAGACAAAGATATTTGCGTTCATACAGAAGGACATTGCAAAAAAACTAATATTCTCCTTACCTTCGTTATCAGAGTATACCAAGAACAACAACAGCTGTTATTTCATGTTCTTAGTTGCACATACAAACACACACGTTTACACACATAGGTATGTATGTTTGTGTACGGGTAAATCTATTAACGCCGTCGTCGTCGTTGTTCGGCTGTTCGGTCCCCGCTGTCTCATCGTAATCAACAATCACACCACACACACGCTTCGGGCCCCAACTTGGCACAGCCTCAGCTTTTGCTTTCAGTTCTAGTGAAATCACCGGTTTGGCCAGCCGCAGTAAAATCAGCAGCAGCAACGCGCGCGTCCAGCCCGATTGTCCACTATCCATAATCCGTAATCCCTGACCTGTTCAAAATGTCCTTAGTTCGTCTTATTGGTGCTGAGGTAAGAAAATTCCAATTAATTAATTATCGATAACAGATAGTATAAAAACGCGCAGTGTTGAAAAGATTTTAATTTAAAGTGCATTGCCATATGCAAATAAGTCTGTACGTGTGTGTGTGTGTGCGTGAATGTAAGTGCATGCAAATTACAACTGTTTAATGCACATTAAGCTTCATTTGCGCGTGCGGTCATAAATTGATCAATTAAGCGTTGAAACGAGGAAAAGAAATGGCAATTGAAAGAGCAAACAACTTGTTACGTAATTTTTTGGCTTGCTGTGATTTAGATAATACTACGATCACAACTTGCCACACATGCATCCAGAGCAGATAACACAAACTTATATAGATATGCATTCTCACACATGTAAGCATGCGTATAATTAAGTGTGTGATAATAGTAGTTTATATGCATGTGAATACAATTGTATTTTAATAAGGCGCACGCCGTGCCCCTTGTAAATATACATTGTACTTATATGAATGTGCTTACATATATTATCATGTTGCCAGGCAATTTTTACCTGTTGACAAGCAAAGTAGTAAAACACTTGAATCAGGAGATAAATACATACATACACATATGTCCGCTGTCGAACTTGCCAAAGCTGCCAACAGATCACATACATACAAAATACATATTTCTTATAAGCCATCTGTATAGCTGTAGAATTTGAATAAATAATAAATCAATAAGATAAAATATACTAATTGATTTAGGCCTAGCGAAATATCGTGTAGTCTTTAGTGACATCACAGAATCAGCCAATCCTTTTTCCCAATGATCGATATATCGATAGATTTAAAAACAATACACTTGTTCCGTTTGTTGTAGGCACGCCTGATCGCCAAGCGTAGTTACTCCTCGGCGGCTCCAACGACAAAGCTTTTCATTGATGGAAAGTTCGTGGAGTCCAAGACAAAGGAGTGGATCGATGTGCACGATCCAGCCACAAATCAGGTGGTGACTCGTGTGCCCAAGGCCACCCAGGAGGAGATGAAGACCGCCCTGGAGTCAAACAAGAAGGCCTTCAAGTCGTGGAGCAATCAATCGGTGCTGTCGCGCCAACAGGTCATGTTCAAGCTACAGGCCCTCATCAAGGAGAACATGGGCGAGCTGGCCAAAAGCATAACCAAGGAGCAAGGCAAAACATTGGCCGATGCCGAGGGCGATGTCCTCCGTGGATTACAGGTGGTTGAGCACTGTTGCAGTATTCCCTCGCTGCAAATGGGCGAAACTGTTGCGAATGTTGCTCGCGATATGGACACATATTCGCTGGTGATGCCGCTGGGCGTCACCGCTGGCATTGCACCCTTCAATTTCCCTGCCATGATCCCATTGTGGATGTTCCCTGTGGCTATTACCACCGGCAACACAATGCTTATGAAGCCATCGGAACGTGTGCCCGGCGCCACAATGCTGCTGATGGAGCTCCTCAACGAGGCAGGCTGCCCACCTGGTGTGGTGAATGTGATCCATGGCTCGCACGATGCTGTCAATTTCATTTGCGATGCGCCCGAGATTAAGGCCGTGTCCTTTGTGGGTTCAGATACGGCTGGCAAGTATATATACGAGCGTGCCGGCAAGAATGGCAAGCGTGTCCAGAGCAACATGGGTGCCAAAAACCATGGCGTCATCCTCAGCGATGCCAACAAGGAGAATACATTAAACCAGCTTGCTGGCGCCGCTTTTGGCGCTGCCGGACAACGTTGCATGGCGCTGTCGACGGCCGTGTTTGTGGGTGACGCACAGCAATGGATACCCGATCTGGTTGATCGTGCCCAAAAGCTGAAGGTGAATGCAGGCCATGTGCCCGGCACAGATGTGGGACCAGTGATTAGTGCCGCTTCCCGTCAACGCATCAACGATCTCATCGAATCGGGCGTGAAGGAGGGCGCCAAGCTTGTTCTTGATGGTCGCAAGATCAATGTGCCCGGCTTTGAGAATGGCTACTTTGTCGGCCCAACCATTTTGAGTGATGTCAAGCCCAACATGAAGTGCTACACGGAGGAGATATTTGGCCCTGTACTCGTCATCCTTAATGCTGACACTCTGGACGATGCTATCTCAATTGTGAATGCCAATCCTTATGGCAATGGTACCGCTATCTTTACCACCAATGGCGCTGCTGCCCGCAAGTTTGTCAATGAGATCGATGCCGGCCAAGTGGGCGTCAATGTGCCCATCCCAGTGCCATTGCCGATGTTCTCATTCACCGGCACTCGAGGCTCATTCCGTGGAGACCATCACTTCTATGGCAAGCAGGGCATCAAGTTCTATACACAGACCAAAACCGTCACCCAACTGTGGCGCGAAACTGATGTCACTCACACCCAGGCGGCGGTGGCTATGCCAACAATGAAGTGAACACACACTCAAACACATATCCTGCAATAAGAAGGAATTTAGGAATTGCTGCATTTATTTTCTGTGCCTGTTAATTAGAATTAAGCTAAATGTTATACTGAAAAACAAAACAATCGCAATAAATTGTTAAAAAAAAAAAAACAATGTAATCGATTAACCTGCGGTATATCGATTGCTGTGCAACTGATGCTGTTCAGCAATGAATTTTTAAATTTCCCGTAAGTAAATTTGGTAGGAAAGGCATTGATTTTAAATATTCACGTTTTCAATGTTGTAAAAAAGCAAAACTCGTATTAATAACATGCTAAATTTTTAGCAAGGATTTTTATATGTTATATTTTAAAGCTCTTGTTCTTTTTGTTGACAAATAACTAAAACAAATAACTGAACAATTTATATATATTTGAAGCACTTCATACAAACAACAAATTTTCGATTTTGTTAAATATCTAAAAATTTAATAACTCTGCCCACAACGTCACCAGAATGGCTCCGACGTAGTGTGTCTGATCCATCAACCATTAAGACTTAAATGTAGTAATTCTATGCTATTTGACTATTTCAGGTTGTTAAAAGAAAAAGAAAACACATGATCTCGCATGACTCCTTCTATTGATGCCTGTCAAAGCCCGGCCCACAACCTCCAAATGCCTGCTTGGATACCAGCTCCTTAAACACACCGTTTGGAATTGAGATTAACTCCTTAAAGGTGCCCGCCTCCACAATCTGGCCGCCATCGAGGACAGCTATTTTGTGTGCCTTGTGTATGGTGCTCAAACGATGAGCAATTGTCATTACGGTACGACCGCGGATCAATCGATCCAGTGCTTCCTGTACCAGTTGCTCTGACACCGAATCCAAGGCACTTGTTGCCTCATCCAATACAAGAATTGTTGGATTCTAAAAGTGTTAAGAGAATCAATAGTGATGCAATTTATCTGAGACTAATGAACGTACCTTAATAAGCGCCCGAGCAATGGCGACACGTTGCTTTTGACCACCACTGAGGAGAATGCCACGTTGACCGACAATGGTTTCGAGGCCATTGGGTAGCTTACTACTAAACTCGATGACGTTGGAGTCCCGAACGACTTGATTGAAACGATCCTCGTTAACAATTTCGCCCGGATTTAGGCCATACAAAATGTTGGTGCGTATGGAGCCGGAGAAGAGCACCGGCTCCTGGCTAACTGCGGCAACATTGTGACGTAGCCATAGCGGATTTAGCTCACGAATATCCATGTCATCCAGAAAGACTGTGCCACGAGTTGGATCATAGAGTCGCATCAGTAGCAATGCCAGTGTCGACTTCCCCGAACCGGAGCGACCAACAATGGCTGTCGTTTGATGTGGTTCCATGGTAAGCGATAAATTCGATAAGACCTGGCTTTCGCTACGTGTGGGATAGCTGAAATCAATATTCTCAAATCGAATCTCTCCAATGGGTTCCTTTGTGGGCACAAGGCCCTCGTTAAGCGGTATGCTACATTTGCGATCAAATATCTCCCATAGGCGTGCGGATGCGCCAACGCCCTTGTTTAGCATACTATAGAAGTTGGACAGGCCATTCATTGCAACACCAACGTATCCGGCATACATCATGAAAGTGGTCATAGCGCCAATGGTCAGCTCATCGCTAAGCACCAAAGTGCCGCCATAATAAAGCACGGATATCATAACAAAGTTACCTGAAAAGCCGGTCTGTAGAGTGCATGCACTGATTATGAATTGATTAAAGTTCAAGTTGATGATGACTTACCATGCCAAAGAATGCGGCTCTGGCTTTTGCCTCCTTGTAGCCAATTGCCATGACACGGTCCAGTTTTTGTTCATACTCCGCAAACTCTTTAAGCTCATTATTGAAGATTTTCACCGTTCGCACATTGCCGAATCGTTCCTCGGCATGTTTCATTACTTCGGCATATTCATCTAGCTCCAGTTTGGTTATATGACGCAAGTAGCGACCATAAACAATGGCCATGCCACCCACAGCAGGCACCAACAATGCACTAACCATTGCCAGATCCGGCGATGTTTTTGCCTACGAATGGATGAAATGGCATGAGCTGATCCCTTTTAAGAGACAAAGACAAGGAGCTCTCACCATCATTGCGGAACCAACTAATATCATGGCCGTCGAACGTAAACCATCGGAAAGATTAAAACTTAGTGAGTTACCCACTAAAAAGGTATCATTGCTTAGACGATTTATGAGCTCGCCGGTGCCGCGAGTATCGAACCAGGCCACCTCCTGCTTCAATATGGCACGATATAGGCGGCAACGAAGTCGACGCACTATGCGCAGAGCTGTAAAGATTACAAACTGTAACTTTAAGGTACTATATACCAATTCAATTGTAGTGGGGAAACTTACTTGCCGAGCCGAAAAGATAGACGCGAGCACAGTTTGCGAGACCGCCAATCAGAAATAAAGCGAGTAGCTGAAAGGAGAAGCTGCGTAAATTTTCCAAAGCCTCTGTGTCCAGACCCTTCTTATTAAAAACAATGTCAACAGCACAGCCCAAAAAGTACGGAACACTCATTGTGATACATGACGAGACAACCAAACAGAAAAAGCCACCTAAAAGACGAAAGATATAAAAGAAATGTTAAACAATTAATTTTGTAGCAGCCGATGGTTGGCATTTACCCAACAGTATCCATATCTCTTCCCGTGTCATTGAGAGAAGACGTTTGTACTCCGATTTGAAGGTTTTGAAGAAGTTACTCACCTCCGCCGGTCTCTGCACTCCATGCAGTCCGCGTTTCAAGTTCACCAAATACGCTGACCATTTTGAATGGCCAGCAGTCGAACGGATAGCCACAGGAGCAAACGGAGCAGCTCGAATCTTACTTAGTTGATTGAAGGGTCGCCGCAGCAGCAACAGCAGCGGATTATGTGTGCCGATTGTGGGTCGTGAGCCTGCTCGACTTATTTGACATATTTGCAATGCTGTCCTCACATGATTCACTCGTGTGCAGTTTAACAGCATTGTTGTGTTTAATTTGGTTTAAAAAATAGACCTTCGTCAATTTTATATAAATCCTAAATCATCCAAAAAATTAAAAAACTCAAAAATTTATACAGTAAATTTTGACCACCTTGCCAGCCGGTAAAAAGAATCATTTAAAACAGCTGTTTGTTTGCATGTTTATTTTTAAGAGGCAGATTTGTCCATCGCTAGCACAGTGTTTCTAATTTCGAGGCAAACTAGATGCTTGTGAATTTTTTTGGGTTGTACAGCACTGACATCTCGAGCTGTCAGTTATTATGATCTTTGTTGTTGTAAACGTAATTAATAAACAAAAGTAAGACACAGAGAGATTTTATGTCTAAAAATTAAATTGTTTTATTGCAATAATACTGATTATGTTCATATTAACGCTGATATTTGTATAGTTTTTCGGCTGTTTTTGTTGTTCAGATCTGCTTGTCATCTGCTACTTTGATATCTTCTTTGAGCAATTTACATAGTATCTGACCATAGCTTTCGCTAGCATCAAACTTAAAATTGGGACGCTTCTGACGCCCAGGCTCAAAATATGCTTGATCCATGATAATTGGAAAAGTTTTATTACTATTACGGCTAATGTAAACACCGTACTCTGGCACCCTCAGTGGCTGCTGTGGTGCGAATCCGATTGCGTCCTTTGCCATGGACATCATGCCATGTTCGACGGTGCTAGTGTAATTCCAATCGGCCATGCAAGCGGGCGTTCCCGACGGTCTAGTTACGCCAATCTGCTGTATCAATGCCAGACTGTCGGCGATTTCTACCGAAACAGAGGCGGCTGTCTGTTTGGTCTCGTCGTTCACCTTCTGACGCTTGGTCAAATACGATTGGTCGATTTTGGACGTGGAGCACATCCTTGCTTACGTTTAAAGTCACACACCATTTGCCCATGGACTAAGTTCATTTGTGATCAAAGTTTTCAAAGTTGTTTAAAAATTTGAAAAAAAAATTTCTCCAAGCCTCGCTCTAAAATGAAAAAGAAATGAAACGAATAAACCGGACAATGCGTTACTTAATGTGCTACTTTAATAAAATTTTCTGACTTATGCAGCACTGCTTATCGATTGATCGATAACAGCTGTTGAGCACAGCAACACGTGCGCAGCAAGTAATCGAAATTTGTATTTGCCTCCTGTAATTTGATTTTCAGCATGGAAATAGGCGAAGGCAAGTTGGCCCGCCACAAAAAAAAAACAAAAACAAAAAAAAACATTAATTAATATTAAACTATTATATTGTAGAGCTACGATCGTGGCTAGAGGACAAGAGCAAGGAGTATACAGCACGCCTGGAATTTGCGATAAAAGCCTGGCAATCACTTGAGTTTGTCTACATCAATAAATATGAAGTCATATGTCAATGGCTCGCCAACACGCTGGCCAATGTGGCAGTGCAGCTGCCGGTGGCTCAATTGCAACTGCTGTTCAGTCTGCAAGCCCAACCTGGTCTGGTTAGTGTGTCCACAAAATCAGCTCTCGTTCAAGCGCTTATCCAACGTATTCAAGAAACTCCACCCAAAGACGCCCAGACGCATCCGGCATTGCTGCTGCAGCTGTTAAACTTTGGGCTAGTTCAAGATGCACTGCGTTCCGACTATGAACTCATCATGCGCAGCTATGGAACACTCTTCAATTGTTACAAGCAACAGCTGCCGCTGCTCGTCAATCAAGATGCACATAATCAGCAGCGACATGCAGACTTTATGCAGCCTGTGCTGCAACAGCTGCGCGACTATCTGCAGCGCGCCCAGAACCTTCCACGTCTGCTCGATGCCTACACGCAGCTGATGCTGGAACCGCTTTGCGAGCTGCTGTTGAAGTTGCGTGAATGCGGTGGCTTTGATTGTTTTGAGCAGTTTGCGGAACTGGAAATGCAACTAACCAATCATCTGGATGACAAAGAGATAAGACGACGCATGTCCAAATTGCCATTGCACGTGCATTTGCTCGTGCTAGAATCATCGTTGCTCAATCATCGCTACAATTCGGAGATGCAGCTCAATTTAGTTAACTACTTTCTTAAGTGGGACACCACATGGAGGGAAGAGTGCGTTGGTCCACCGAAACTGGTGCTCACAATGGCCACGTATGCCCTGGACTCGCTGCGTAAGCATAATATAAAGTTGCACTTTGATGACACGAGGCACGTAAATCCTGTCGAATATATTGCGATAGAACTATACAAATTGGTTCGCAAATATCGTGAGGAGCGCCAAGATGTGTTGATGCTACTCTGTGCTGCACTGCGTCTAAATCCACTGCTAATTGAGCAGCGAGTCCACCAAATTACCGTATGGATGATGTGCGATCTGAAGCGGAATGATCATGAATTGCATCTCTATTCCGAATACTTGGTGCTTCTGCTAGACATGTGCCGGCGTCTGAGTGGCACCGAACGCTTCATTATGCAACTGTTGAAATCATTGCGCGAATGGCTCTCCAAATTCGAATTGCAGCTACCACCCTTTCACCAACAGGAGTCAAAGCGACAACGCCTTACAGTGAATCCCAATGAATCGGAAAAGGAACAGGAGAAGGAGTTGGAGAAGAATATCTATGTCCAGCTGCTGTTCAAGTCCAGCAGCATGGAAACGAAGCCAATATGCAAAAAGGATCGCCTTGTCCAGATGTGGCCAAGTCAGAGTGCAGGCGTTGCCTTTACACGCCTCATCAGTCATCTTATGTCCAAGCCATCGATTGTGATTTGGCGCATGCTTCTGCACAGCTTTTCCGAGCTGCTGGATCCTAAAGTGCTTGTCGTTATGCCAGCTAACCTGCAATTTGCCATTGAGTTGCAAGCAACGCTGCTAAGTCAGTATTTGTTGGGTACGCGGCTAGCGGAGCAGACGCAACAGCATCAGCTCCAGCTGGAGGAGCTGCGTCAGCATACGGCACGGGTGCTGCAACAGTTTGGACGTCAACTGCTCGCCCAGGAGCACAATCGTAGCACAATGAACGTGTTTCTCGAGTGCGTGGAACGTGCCACCAGCTTTGATCTGCTGCTTGCCTACTATTGGCCAGATGGATTGCCCCAGATTGAACCGAATCTGCAGCATAAATTCTTGTCCAGCGATGAATGGGAGCTAATCCAGCAGCGTGTTCACAATTTTGGCAAGACCATGTGCCGTCAACGCTTACAGCGTCTGGAGCTGCTGCTTATCCAAAGCAACTGGCTTCTGTTGCCCGAACAGCGGGCACAGCCCTGTCCGGATGCCCTTGTTGAGCTGGTGCCACCGCAGCAGCTTGCTCATTTGACGCGCGCTCAGAAACAACTGCGGCTGCAACATGCCACAAAACAACAGGGAGAGGAGCAGGCGGCCGCAATGCTGCAGGATGCGGAATGTGTGGAACTCTTGACGCTACAATTACTGCAGGATTACGCTGACAGCATTAAGCAGGCCAAGACCAAAGGCACATTGTTGCACAAACAACTGCAGCTGCTGCACAACGGCGATGAGTCCGCTCTGGCCAATGCCTTGAGGCAACATTGCGGCAGCACCAAACAGCCGGCATTGCCACTAGACGCCACATTGCAGCTAATCGAGTCACTGCAGCAACTGCCACTTGCTCAGTTGGTCAGCGGCATTAAGTCACGTCTCTGGCTGCTCATCTTCTCACTATACCACGATGTGCGACGCGCCCAGTTGGAGGAACAAGCTGCCCAGTTGCTCGAGCAGCTCATTGGTAAAGATGTTCAAACGCAGATGAATTTTTAATTTCATTCTGTTCTCTCTCCGTCTGTCTTCGCAGATATTTTACATTTTGGACAACCATTGGCCGTTTGTAGCTATTTTCCGCAGCTCGTAGAGCTATTGCAATTGGTACCGATTGCTGAGGGAGCAAGCAGTTCATCGCCCGCCTGGCGCTTCTATGAAATGCTCTTTGGCTGCTGCATTCGCCGCATGAGCCCCGGCAGCGACATCTTTCTTGACAGCTCTGCCGAATACTTTCGCAATCAATTGTCCACGCAATCCCATTTGAGCTCTGAGTACCGGAAGCTGCTGCTGCTTGCTATTGAGACGCTATCGAGTGGAACCGGTGTACAAGGAAGGCGCATGCAAAGGCATCTACAACCGCTGCTCGAGATCTATGGTGAAATTGTTACACGCAAATTTCGTTCGACGAAGAAGCCACCTTCTGTCTACAAGGATTTTGTGCAGCAAACAATTAGCGGTTATGCCATCTATTTGAGCAGTTGCATTAATCGTGCTCTACAACCCATCGATGATAACTTTCGACGCATTTGCAAGATTTACATTGGACATTCGGTAATTAATATTACTTCGATCAATCCTAAATATGTATTTATGCAATTCGAATTTCTTAATTCAATTTGTAGCTAAACTATCGCAATGCGCATGCCATACGCCTGCTAAATGTGGCGCTAACGAATCGCCAGTTACTTAATCTGGATCAGGATGAGATTGTCTTTGTGCTGGATAGCTATTGGCGTCAATTGAATGCAGACATTGAGTCCACATCGACTTTGGACATACAGTGCATCGAGCCGGCAATTAAACTAATCATTGGCTACAAAACCAATGAGGATTTTTTGTTGCTATTGCGCCAATTGATTGCACAGCTGGATGGGATGCAGCGGCCGGAGACTGCGCCTCAGCATACGAGCTTCCAGAATGTTCTCATATTGTTGACGCTGTTCGCCAAATGTTCGCTGAGCAGCATAAAGGGTGCCGTAAGTTGGCAGCATAATCTGCGAAAACTTCATGCCAGGAAGACAAGTTTTCTTGGCTACGTTCTCTGAAGCCGAACCTTTAACTAAACAAAAGAAAATGAAGGAAAAAACATTTATGTCCATCCATCTCTCATTGACAGATGCTCAACGAGCACTTCGAACTGATCAGCGGCAATGTGGCGTTGCGTCTACCTCCGGTGATTGATGCCAACTATCGCGAACATGTGCTGCGTCTGTTTGAGGCACAGAGTGCATTGGCCAGCAATCGTACCGTTCCACTTAGCGGCGAAACCCTGGATTCCATTCTTGGCAGCATGCTTGATATTAATATCAAGCGATTCATTATTGCTGGCGGCAGTTGGCAGGATTTTCTACAGCTGCACACCGCTCTCTCTGAGAATTGTTTGCTTTTGTTGCGCCAGCATTCGTCACTAATGTCGGATCGTGCGGCCCAACTGACGGCACTCTGTCAGGATTTGGTGGAGTCGATTGTGTGCTATCGCAGTGATCGCAAACAGGCCCAAAGTCTCACAGATGACGAGCTCGACGGCTTGTCAGAGCTGGCACTGAAGCTGGTTACTCTTATGACCGGCATTGCAGCCGGTCCCCAAGCGTTGGCCATTAAACGTGTGGCTCCGTTCCTGCTCATCTTTACCATCAAGCAGATGGTCGACACCGAGCGACCCACAACACTCTTCGAGAAGGTATATTTAGCGACCACCAACTAACCACTCATAAAAGTAGTCAACTAATTCTTGCGTTTTACAGATTAAGATTCACATGGATCGTGTCTGTCATGAGCTTATTCGCATCTGTGATCACCGTGCTGGACACTTCATTCTGCGTGCCAGCAGCGAAGCGGGCTCCCGGATGTATCAAAATCTGGTCAAGGAGCACGATAAATACGACAAGTTCCGTGGCAAAGTTTAGACATACTTTCATAAATATAAATAGGTTCATTTTTTTTGTGAGAAAACTAAGTTTATTGTGAATACATATTATGTATGTTTAATTGCTACAGCGCAATTGCTTAGTGTAATAAAAAAAAACAACAATAATTTCTTGAACAAATTTGTTTTTAATTATTTAATAACATCTGTATAGAAAGCCTTGACTTATGCGTTTTAAGGCTCTCAAAAACTGTACCCAGATTTAAAGCTTGCTAACCAGTCACAGACTTTTAAGGCATTTTGTGAGAGATCTTTTTAACATGGATGATTTATGAATGATTTCTTCGATGTTGTGAATTCAAGTACAATTTTTGACTAACATTGTACTTGTTTGTGATTTAGCTTAAATTTGATCATCGCATATTACTATAAGGCGGAAGTGGTTTGTGCTTAGCATCTAAACATCAGGCAGCCCTCGCACTTTGGATTGTCAGCTAATTCTGGGTAGTAGCCACTGCAAAGAAAAAAATTAATTTTGTTGACGAACTCTTAAGCAATGTTGTTAAATACGTACAACGTTGTGACACAAGTGTAACAAACAAATTTTTGGCATTCAATGCACGAGTAGCCGCAATCCTCGCACAATTCAAACGAGCAATTAATGCACTTGTCGTGTATAATGCGCAAACGCCGACAACAAGTGGCGAGTGTGGGCTTTAAATTGGGATTATCGGCATCAGGACTCAGGTCGCGTACTATAATGTTGCCATCTCCAAGCAGACGATATTGGTCACACAACTTTTGGGGTGTTTTGCATTTCGGAGCGGCATTCAAGTTTGCGGCGCCAAGAGTCATAATATTGTTTGTTTTTTCTGCGCGTCAAAAAAAAAAAAAAGGTTCTGTCAAAAAAAAATTTGTTTGCATTTCAAGTATACGCACCATGAACGGCTTTCATTTTTTCCGGGTCGCAAGAATCGCTCATTTTTTGGTTGACGAAAACTTTGGTTTGGGTAACATTATTGTTACTATCATCATCTTCGGAGCGCTTGCGTTTTAGTGATTCTTGATCCATTTCTTTAAATTTTGATTCACCAACTGGTCTTAAATATTCTTCTGCCTTACTGAACAGCTGGACGTTCGCGTTGCCGCAATTGCAAATTGAAAAGAGCTTTGTAAGCGATAGCAATTATTTAGATTAATTTAGCGATGGTGATACAAATTATTGCAGCCTTGCGGCTTGCTTTAAACAAATTTTAGCTATCGATATATTGTTAAGAGCTGCTCTCCGCTTGACAGCTTTCACTCGTACATACATACATTAAATATCGAAGTGAACAGTTCGATATCAGGGAATATTAGGTTTTGGCTGAATTTTCTACAGTTTATTCAGGCGCCTTCAGGGATTACAACACACGATTAGTAGCAGCTGTGGCAACAGATAGTAGCCTAACGACGACACCAGAGTCACATATCACACAGTGTGACATTTACAACAACAACAGCAGCGTCGGCAGCAGCAGCAACAGCTGACGATAGCAACAAAGTATTTCGCACTTCGAAACAAAAGGGTAATCGTTAGTTTGCAAGCAATGTCTGTTGATGATAATACGCCCGTGTTGCGGGGATGCATTAAATTGCCGCTGTCCAAACAGGAGCTGTTGGAGGTGACGTCCAAGGCGAAAGATTATGCCATCATGCATGGAGCCGCCATGCGCTCCAAGACCAACTTTAGTCCAGATTCGCTAAATGTAAGTAATTGTTTGTTAGCAATTGCATTTATATATATATTTTTTTATTATATATATTATATATGTTCATTTGGTTTGTGCAGTTTGCCCCCTTTGTGCTGATGCCATCGTCCTTTCCGCGCAAAGAGTTTGAGAAGGCCATCGCCTTGCAGCCGATTATAAATCGTCTGATGCACAATGTCGCCCATGATGAAGAGTTCATTACAACCACGTTAGCTGAGACAATCAAAGTGGATGAGTTTACTGCCAATTTGTTCAACATATATCGCAAGGTTCTGGCCCATGGCTTCACCCAGGTAAGACAGCTTGCATCCGTTTGCCTTTTTTACCTATACTATATGCCCCCCACCACGACAAAATCCGCACCCACTTCTAGAACCAACCCAATCACCAGTCCTTCATTAGTCATACATTAACTTCATTTTCATTAACATTCCAGTTCACATCCAAAACCTTCATCCACATCTCCAAGTCCAACTGATGGGTTTCAGGCTGTTTTAGTGCAGGCGATTGAATTGGTTGACAGCTTTCAAACTCTCTATCTCTAGTAACAACTTCCTTTGTGGTTTTTACAGATATCGCTTGCTAGTTTGAGCGCTTCTACGATTCTTTTAATGATATATTGCCAAAAAAAAAAAGTTGTTCCCAAATTTTTACAAAATAAATAAATTGATTAGGGAGTGAAGAATCTTAATAAGCAAGTGAGCGCTATTATCAAAATAGACTCTAAGTAGCGTTATCTTATTGTCTTATCATCATTCTCATAGGCAATCCAGCTAATCTCAAGGCTTTTTTTAACTTGAACGCTCACATCCTGAAACTGTTTGACATTTGCTGCTGCTGCTTTCCGCTGATCCAACCTTTTTTTTCTGGTTTTCTAAAATACTTTTTCAAAATTCTTTTTTAAAGTTCTTTTTCGCAATCTTATTTTCTGTCTCTATTTAATGGGGCGCTCCTCCTAGTGTTGGCGTTTTTGTTGTTGTTGTGGTTGTTGTCACTAAAGCTTGATAAACCCAGTTCTAATCTTTATCCAAGCTATTTAAGTAACTCATGCATTGTTTTGAAATTCTCTGCTTTCCTTGCTCAACAACAATTAAAAATAAATACATATATGAAATAAACGTAACAAAAACTAAAAATAAAACCGAATCCGATGATCACAATTTGTGCTGTGCTGTTCGTGTAATCGTTATCTTTATCATCAACGTTAACGCATTTGCATTTCGAAATCGAATTCGCACGTACGCAAAAACTTACCAACGAAAAACACACACCCGCACCCATACACGTATGCTTAAAAACCAAAGCGCATTTCATTGGGCATGCTGCGCAGCGATCTGATGCTGGAGTCCCGCTGCCAGGAGCTGTCGACAGAGGGTAAAAATGGCGATCAAATGGAGCAGCAGGAGGTAACAAAACAGGGCGTGGCGCGTAGCGTTAGCACATCATCGGCGTATTGCTGCTGGAAACAAGTCGAGATCAATACGATAGCATCGGGTTTTGGCCATTTAGGACCAGCAAGTAAAACCATACAAAGGTGCTGTCTTTCTTTCACTCTCTCTTTTTTTCTTTCTCTAAATAACTGTGTATTTCTCCCTACCTCTCTTATTCTCTTGCTGTTACATATGTATAAGTACATACATAGTTACATTGCCTGTACATGCGTCCAAGCCTAACGAAAGCCATTTCCACGCACAAAAAGCACACACACATTGTAAAGTAACTCACATTCACCATGCAATGTGGATATGCATATAAATACTAATGTATGTATGTAGTTGTCCGATGTTAACAATAATTTCAAAATTAACGACATTTGACTCGAAAAAATTATCGACTATTTTAGACCTATTCAAATACATACATATCTGTGTGTGTGTGTGCTTATATTATACATTATCCTTGCTTATGAAAAATGGCCAGCTTCAACTTTTTATTACGTGCAGTCGAACTTCCACGCAACGAACGCAACGAATAAAACAAAGTTTTCATAATTACAAATTAATGAACTAAAGCAATTTGCTTCAATCAAAACACCATTCTATATTAAGAAGTTTCTCTAGAATTTTTTTCCTGTTTCTTTATGATTCCGTACATGGAAGTTCGCATGTACACGCACGGCGGCCATGATTCATGTACAGCTAATTATAAATTATAATTTTTACAAATTATATAATATAATATATATATAGCTTATATACAGTAAATGCATTTAGTTGAACATACAACTTACATACTTATGTATGTACGTTTGTTTAAGTTTTTGAAACGTTTTCTCGTAGATCTTTGTTGCTTGACTTGACAATCCCCCTCCCCTTCTCTGCCTGCTCCACCCAACCCTTGGTGCCCTCCAACCTCGCCAAGCTTTATTGCTTTTCTCTCTCTTATATCCTATTTTACGTATATGTACATTACTGTTTCTACGCTCTTTTAATATGTGCAGATCTTGCTGCTGCATCTAACTTATTTTTTTTTTTTTGCGATTTACTTTGTGTTTACAACTTAAACAGAAAAACACTTAACAATTTTATAAAAATGTTTAAATTAGCTTTGTCATTCAGCCTTATCGTTTAATGTTTGCCAGAAACCGAAATGTGATATGCACACCACAATGAAAAACACACACACGCATGCTATACGATGAGTGGCAGTGGGAGTTGTCAGATTTCTAGAAGTTCTCCATTATGAAATCAAATCAAATGATTCAGCAAAATCAGATTTATCATCATTGCATGCGTGAGCTTGAGCGAATCTGTTGGTGTATGCTTCGTTCGTTTTAGAGAGCTCACATCGCTCTGCATAATCGGCACATGATTTCTAATTATTTTGCATGCAAAGCAGAAAGCTTAATAGCCCTTACTCCTCCGCAAGCAAATAATCAAACCAAAAAAGTACTTAAGTACTACAGTCAAAGGAGTTGCATGAGTCTGATTCATGAATCACTTGTTTACCACCCCATGTAATAATAACAGCAGCAGCAGCAGCAATTGAATTTTGATACCAAGTTGTATGTATTAATAAAATGCGAACTCAGCTTTAAGAACGTTAGTTATAATTGTGATCACAATTTCATCGAAAATCATCGAATGACATATGTCAAGCGTGAGTCACCCATATCAAATCACTTAATCTAACAATCGATATCAATATAATTGATTTTCATTGATAGACCATCATTAAGCTCTCTCATTTTTGCTCTGTCACAAACACATTTCATCTCTCGCTCTTTCTCTCCCTCGCTCTCTCTCTCTCACGCACACACATTCTGGCCGCGTTGCCCATTCGTTCTCTCCATCACTTTAAGCATATTAGTAAATATTTTTTATATTTAGTAGCATTGTTTTAAAAAATTTAAATACCGAATATCGTTTACACAACACAAAAATTAAGCTTAGGTTTAGTGTAGTTTAAGGCTAAGAGCTGTCGTCTGCTATATATTTATTGTATATAGTAAACAACATATGCATATATACATATATAAATTATAACCGATCATAATTGCAGGCTTATAGCGTCGGTCTATTACGTTCTGACTATTTGGCTCACGTGTACGAGGGCTGTGAAATAAAGCAGGTTGAAATCAACACGATTGCCTCCAGTTTCGGTGGCATTGCTACACACTTGGTGCCACTACAAAAGTATTAAGCGCTCTTCTCTCTCTTTCACTCTCTCTACCTCTCACGCCAACATTATTTTTTAACATTCAATGTTGTTTTTATTTTTTTTTTTTGTCATCACAAATGTACGCAGCTATTGTAATGCACTCCTCTTTAGCATAGTGCCTGTTTCACATTCCCGTAACGAAACATTTTGAATTTGATACAGTGTCCTACACACATATGTACATGCATACATCAGCACTGTTCTGCCCACACCTGTTATCAATTAATTAAAAAAAACTCACATCTGATCTGCACTTTATCTCAATCTCTGATTAAAACCAATAATGGCATGCTCTCTATTGCACCCTGTCTCTCTCCCTCATGCACACACTGTTTTCTTTGATTGGTTTGTTTTGTTCTTTTGGTTATGGCTTTGACTTGAGCTTTGTTATGCCTAATGATCTTGCTGTCTTTGTCTCTCACACGCACTTTAATAAAATAAACTTCAGTTTAAAAAGCTCTGATTTTTGCTTGCTGCTTTACTTGTAGTAATAATAATCGTACATAAAATTTAATCTCTCTACGTTTTGTTGTTGTTGTTATATATATGTATATATGTATATATGATAAAAACGACTTTTACCTATACGATTTACTAATCTTTCTTTCTTTTTCTTTGCCTCTGTGCGCCCAACCCACTTTCCTCTCTCTCTCTCCCTCTGTCTATCTTTCTTACTTTATATGCCCACAGTTTTGTCTTGCGTGAACTTGGCCATTCCGAGAAGCTAAAACGTGTAAGTAATCATTATCATCATGACATAAAATTATTCATTTAATAAATTTAATCGCTCTCTTAGATGCCAAAGAATGAGGCACTTGCCGGTTTGTGCGATGGCATGGTCAAGGCATGGGATATATATGGAAAGCCGCAGGCGGTCATTCTGTTTATCATTGAGGATGTCTCGTACAACATATGCGATCAGCGGTTCCACGAGTTCTACATCCGAGAGACCTACCCGCACATCAAAGTCCTTCGTCGTACCCTCACCGAGGTGCATCGCGAGGGCAAATTGGGTCAGGGCAAGGAGCTGCTTCTGTGCGTATTCAATTTTTAATCCGATTTGTTAAAGCTCATTGTGGTTCTTGCAGCAACGGCGCTGAGGTGGGCGTCATCTATTTTCGTGCCGGATATGAGCCCGATCATTATCCGTCGCAGGACGAATGGGATGCTCGCTATTTGATGGAGACATCTTTGGCCATTAAGTGCCCCTCGATTCAATATCATTTGGCGGGTACAAAGAAGGTGCAACAAGCACTGGCCCAGCCAGCTGTATTGGAGCGTTTCATCAACGATCCCGAGGAGATCAAGGCTGTCGGTAAAATCTTCACTGGCCTTTATTCCCTCGATGACAACGATGCGGGCAATGCCAACTATGAGATGGCTCTCCGCACTCCCGAAAAGTTTGTGCTAAAGCCACAGCGCGAAGGCGGCGGCAACAATGTTTACGGCTTGGACATTCCCGATGCGCTCAAGGCATGTATTTAAAATGACATATACACTCGAACTTCCATATAACGAATCTCAAAAGAACAAGAAAAATATTCGTTATAGAGAGACTTCGTAATATTGAGAATCGGTTTTTGATTAAACCAAGTTGCAGGGTACAGGAAATGAATTCGTAATATAGAAAATTTATTTGTCATTTGGAAGTTCGACTGTAGTACACATAATTCCATATAATATAACTCGATTATATATATATATTATCTGCAGCGCATGTCACGCGTTGAGCGATCCGCTTGGATTCTTATGGATCTGATTCATCCACCGCTCTCGCAGGGCTATATGGTTCGCCCCGGCGGCGATAATCCGCCCCAAATTGTCGACATGGTCTCCGAGCTGGGCATCTTTGGCGTTGTTATTGGCGATGCCGAGCACATTGTTCACAATTATCAGGCTGGTCACATGCTTCGAACAAAGCTATCGACGGCGAATGAGGGCGGCGTTGCCGCTGGCTTGGGCGCTCTGGATAGTCCCTATTTGATCGATTCGGATGCTGAGGATGGCTACTTTTAAGTGCTCAAAGTACGAGTGCAACGCATTTCCCTTGCCTTCAACTATATAGCAATTGTATATTTAAAAAAAAAAAATCAACTATTTTTGTAATGCATGTTTAATTTTATTTGGTGCAATAAATTCCAATTGTAAATAATATACTACAACGAAAACGCCTCATTATTTTTCGGGTAAATTATGGGCCCATGAAACTCACAAGTAACGTGGCTTTTTATAGGTAAAAGAATTTTCATAACCGGGTCAGTAGGTCCAGAGATTATCTCATTCAAACTCACAAACTTAACATCTCTTATGATATTAAGTTTAGATAGTTGGTTAATAAAACAAAATGCATATTTTTGATGCTCATGAAAGAGATTTTTAATATGTTTAACAATTTTCGAATTAGAAGAAACGTTTCCGATCCCCCAAAACTTGTCAATGACGAACAATCCTTTTGCAGATCGGATAACTTGTAGTAGTAGTACAACACTTATAACATTGGAGAGCTATATCATATAGTACAACATTTATAGCATAATAAAAGTTTAAATTTTTTAATATTGTCACCGAAACATTTTCACATTTTCTTTTACTTCCGTTGTTATTTTTGTTATTATTTTGATTTGGTTTTGGTGGCTTTTTGGCTTAAGTCCACAAACAACAATGCGCAAAAAAAACTTGTCCAAAAAGTGTTTGTCAAAACCATGTTAATACATTTATAATAGTTAACATTTATATTTTATGCAATAAGCGATACGCAAATGCCAATATATATAGCACAAACCGATTTCGTCTTGAATCAGATATGTATATGTAAATACAATCCTTAAACTATATATATATATGTATATAGCGAATTTGATTAGCTATAACATTTGAATATTTGTGGTCAGCAACTGCATGAAATCAATTCAAAATCCTATTCAGCTTCAATATTTTTCTTTTGTTTTTAGACAGTTGTCTGAACATTTTGTACGGCCTTGGAGAGCTCCACCTTGGAAGGTATCAAATAAAATGCAGGCGTCATTTGCTCGCCACAGGGACACTGGCAGGCTGTAAGCAAAAAAATAAATAAATACTTATATAAGTATGACAGATTTGTAATTTTAAACTTTAAGTTAGTTTAGAAGTTATAAGTGGCACCGACTTTAAAAAGTGAGTTGTGGGAAAAAGAATTTTAGATATAGGTTTCCGACAGGTCTTAAAACAGTCATGACTCCGATCGACTTGAAATTTGTACACAATATTCTTGAAATTGTTGCATTTAAAAATCATAACTTAAATACAGTCGGCCTTTCATGTAACTAACTTACGAAAAACGAATTCACTTCCGGAATCCTGAAATTTGGTTCAATCAAAACCCCTTTCTATTTAAGATTTCTCTCTACAACGAAATTTTTTTTTGAGAGATTCGTTACATGGATGTCCTACTGTATTTATGTATGTACCTTACTGCCCCCTCAAATCAATCGATTGTTTCCATGAGTGGAAATATCTTAAAGTACCAAAATGTTTTTGGTTTATAAAAAAAATTCATGTTTGCAACAGTAATTTCGAAAGGACATATATATATAAGAATATATATATATATATACGTACCATTGATCCAGCTGAAGTTGCCCAGCTTTTGCTCGCATTTGGGACAATACAGACGTCCCTGGGTATTGAGCATAATGCGATGCATCCAGGCAATGGGCTCAATGAACAAAAGGCTGCGACATTGATTCTCCCTGTTGCTGGAACCGGCATTCTCATGGCTATTTGAGCCCAGCGATGCCTTACGCAGGCGCTCCGACAACTGATCCAACATACGCGGCTCCGTTGACTCGCTGACATCCTGAGCCGTCATAGGCGCTGCTTGGCCCCGTGGTCGGTGCTCAAGGACGTGCGACTTAGAGGCGAGCACGCGGCGACAGCGACGGCAACGAAAAACAATCGGTTCGGGATTCTCTCGTGTTATATCCGGATCCGGACGCACAACACTGTGGAAGCTCTGTGGCAATATTTTTGCCTTCCGCATCTGCTCACCAGCGAGACGAAGACGATGCATCTTATACCGCTGATAGCTGGGATCAATTTTGTACCCCATGCGACGAAAGAGTTTTAGTTGCGCCACAAATCCAGAATTTGGCTGCACAAAGCGACGCTTGGCCAGCACCAGCTCATATGCTGGCTGGTAATCCAGATTGTGGCGCTTCATTATATACGCAATTACAGCGGATGAGCTCCGACTGACGCCAAAGTAGCTGTGAATAGATTTGGATACATAAAGGATAAACGCCTGAAACTGTGCTTTACTTACCAGTGCACAAGGACATTGTTGTGTTGGTCCACGGCGTTTGCTATAAAGTCCACACAAGCTTCTAAATGCTGCAGTATATCCTCACGTGGCATATCGGCAACTGTTAAACAGGCATACATACATATGTATGTTTGTATATTAGTGTATATTAAATATGTAAGTAGTAAATGAGGTGGCAATTTTACTATCTAGCAATTTTATCACACTCTTCCAGCTGGTAAATTGTTTGTTGCTGTTTTACAAGCAGGTGGCAATATTGCTACTCACTTTGCACATATTTTGTGGTCAAGAAGCTCGCCTCGACAAAGTGCTGAGGCAGCGGCACAGAGTCCAGCGTGAGTATGTGTGTGATTTTAAATGATTTCAGTGTTTCCATATGCGTAGCTGCCGACAGGTTGCCTACAAAAACAAAAAAAAAAAAAATCAAAATAGAAGGACGTACGGCTCTTTGTGCGTGTATGCGTTTAAATTAATCTTACCGAGAAACAGGCACGGTTCCACTTCATCAATACTAACGGGACCACCATCGAAATCTTCGCGCGACAATGTGCCACTATCCTTGGGCTTACTCCTCCGGCTTCCAGCCCCAGGCTGCATGTCCGTGCGAGACATTCAACTGTTGCGCTCTTCAACTTGGAGGTGGGAGCGCGCCTACACCTTGTGCACTGTATTTTTTTTTTCGGATTTTTAATTAGGCAAATTGAGATTTGCAAGGATATACTTACTCGCCTGAACCGTTTTATTTAGCAGCACTTTACACTTTGCGCCCACACGAATTCTAATGGCATTGCTGTTGCTGTTGATTGTTTGTGTGTAGAACAGTTTTCTGCTGCCCTGATCCACAGCGTGACGAGGGTCACAGATGAAGTTAATACGCAAAGCACAACTCTGCAAGCATCTATTGCGCATGACGTTTTGAGTTCAAAACTCGCCTAACCAAAACAACAAAAAACAGTTTGACAACTAAAGCTTATTTTTAAGAAGTGCGCACAAATAGTAAAAAAAAAACAACTAAATTTAAACATTGTGACAACACACAAACGCCAGCGAAGCAACCTTCATAATACTATATGCCATGCGCTCTTATTCTATTCTACTACATCGATATTAGCCAACACTCGCGTGCTTCGCATTGTGTAATCGATAGACCGTGACGCGACACCGGCGTTATTATTATTATTATTATTATAGTTTGTCAGACAAATTTCTGCTTGCAAAACAAAACAAAAAATGACCACGCTGAGACCATTTACCTGTGACGACCTCTTTAAATTTAATAATGTGTGAGTGTGTTGTTAAATCTTTTGTGATAATTGCATGCACCATTACCGAGTATGTGTCTAATTTAGGAATTTTGACCCGCTTACGGAAACATATGGATTATCCTTCTATACACAGTATCTAGCCAAATGGCCGGAATATTTTCAACTGGCCGAATCGCCCAGCGGACACATTATGGGATACAGTAAGCAATATACATTTGTAAATGAATACGAAATATATTAACATTAATCTATCGTTCTGTCTGCAGTCATGGGCAAGGTTGAAGGCCATATGGACAATTGGCATGGTCATGTAACAGCTCTAACAGTTTCACCCGACTACAGGCGTCTGGGCCTTGCAGCACTGCTCATGAACTTCCTCGAAGATATATCAGAAAAGTAAGTGGCATGAAACTAAACAAAAGAGTTTATTTAATAATAATGCACCGCGCGGGTAGAAAGCGCGCCTATTTTGTAGATCTTTTCGTTAGGAAAAGCAATAAGGTGGCAATCAATATGTATACAAACCTTGGCTATATCATATACCGCACCATACTCGAGTACTATTCAGGTGATCAGGATGAAGATGCGTATGGTTAGTTTCATTAGCACTTTAATGTGATGCATATATTTTTAACTTTTCTGTTTACCCTGACTTTATAGATATGCGTAAGGCGCTGTCGAGAGACGTTAACAAGAAATCGGTTATACCGTACACGCAGCCTGTACGATTGGAAGATATAGATATGAATTGATATCAACCCAATACTGCCCGCATTCGCATTTATGTCTAACAATGAACACCATCATAATAAATTATTTTTATTCTTTATCGGTTATCAGCGCTTTGCTGACATCCTTTGTCGATTTGAAAAATGTATATAATCCAGAGTTTTTAAGTTTGTCGTTACAATCCCAAAAACCCCTTGCTAACTCTTCCAAACCGATCCAAACTCCCGAAACACCCAGTTGGATTATTTTTGGAACAATCCGTTGTTTTGTTAATAATTCTTCTAACATATATACATATATATATATCTATATGTATATATACATTTCTTCATGACTTTGTTATCAGTTAAATGACTACCTATGCCGACAAAAGAATGTTCACTGATTTTGAAGGTAAATAATATACGTAGTTTACACGTAATTTACAAAATGTATTTAACCACAAAAATAATTATATTCATTATTATTGTCTCTATATTTTAATAACAAATACTTTTTTCTAATAATATCAACATATCTTACAGATAACAATGCGCGAATTACGCCACCAAATGAGGCACGAATGCTAAGCATACACAGAAGAATGAAGAAATCAAATATACAATTATGTATAATTACATATACTTGCGTGTTTTTTTTTTAATGTTATTTAGAGGAATAATAAACTTTAACCTTCACAACGATTTGGAAGTTTTTTTGTAATTAGTTTGGAAATCACAGTTGGCTTTACGGAAGTACTACAATATAAAACTTAGTCTTAGTGCTTGAAAAATATAAACCAAATACTCGAAAGTTTATGAAATTGTTTTTTTAACTTCAATAGGAATTTTGGATAAGTCTGTTACGGAAAAGAACAACAGAATTCCCAGCAGAGCTGCCGAAGTAAGGTATGTAAGTGAATCAAATATTTTTGTAACTTCTACGTAATGCAGCTACACATAGTAAAAACATAAATTTGTAACAAATGTGAGAACATGTAAAAAAAAAGAACCCTGCAGTACTGAGCCCTAGTTCGTGGCTGGTGAAACCACTACGCACCAAACAATGGATTTTATCGTTCAAATCTTTGCCAATTTACACATCGTTTAAATATTTATATTTGCCCAATTATATGTACATAGTAAAACATTCATTAAGATATATTTTATGCATGTAAAGGGATCTTTAAATTTTCAAACCTAACATTCGGTGTGCCTACCATACCAATATATGCTATTTAACAATATAACCTCACTCGCTGTGTCATAAATTCAGAAATTCGTTACGCTCTCTCGCTCTCATTTGTATGTGTTAACACTTATTAAATAAACTGTGAGAGCGAGTGAGGCTAACTTGTTATGTATATCTTACAGTGGCTCTTTTTCTGATGGAATTGGTTGTTTTTGGCCTATGACCTACAGATAAACAGACGGACTGACATGGTTATTGATTCTGATCAAGAACATATATACTTTATGGGATCAGAAATTCTTTCTTCGGCCTGTTATATTCAATTGCACAACTTCTTAAAATCTAATCGGTATCATTTTTAAAAATCTTTAAGTCAGTTCGAGTTCTTTTTGTAACAAAATCGTCTCTTTAATGTTTTTTGGCGCACTTGGAATTTTTCAAGTGGCAACCGCGGTGCTTCTCCCTTTTGTTGCTTCGTGTTCATCCGTGTGTCACGCTCGCTTTGTGTAGCTGTGTGTGTGTGTGCTTGTTGTTTGTGTGCGTGTTAGTTTTTCTGCTCGTGTGTGTTTGTATCTGTGTATCTGCCGCTTTGTTGAAAAAACATAAAAAGCAAGAATTCAACTTGCTGATGCTATTGTAGGGTATCTTTGTGTAAAACAACGAAACAAGCTTAACGACAAAATAATATTCGACGACGACGACGTTTGCAGTGCTGGCGTTGCCATCGCCATCTCCGTTGCTTTTAACCGTATGCCTTCCCATTTTGATTTCCTTTAATGGGCTTAAGGGAACACTAAGATGGAGTTTTTGAACGCTTTGTTCGGAAATCGGTGAACAACTTTTGTTAATCTTAAATTTTATCGATCTTAGTGACAAACAAAATATAAAAGATTACCGTAATCAATGAATAAAACTTGATAGATTTGTAAATATTTAAATTTTTAAATGTTTATAGCAAATGGAGTTGCCGAAATGGTATTTAAATACGAATTTCAGTTGTAGACCCACTAAAAAATGGCTTAATTTTTTCAGTATATAAAAGAGTTTTACGGCTTCGCCCAGAAAAATTAGGAAATTTCCCAAAATTTACCTGTGGGTCCATTAATATTTAGAAGCATAGCACTGCGTCGTTAATTAATTGACTGTCACAGAAGCAATTGTTTCGGACAATGCAAACATGTGCTGGGGGGCATGACAGAGCTAGATTCGGTTTCAGATTCATATATTAACATTTCAGGCATGTAAAAACTCGTTTGAAGTTGAAATTCGTATGCGATGTGGCAACGCTGTGCACCAACAGCGAAACAAAAAAACCAACAGCGGCGGCAGCACAAATACACGATGAACATGACGGATACAGATGTGCCTATGTATGTATCTGTGTGTGTTGTGTGTGTGTGTGTGTGTGTGAGAAATGAACGAACATAGGGTAAAAATAAGCAAACCACAAACAGTCAACAGCCACAGAGCTAAATTGCAGCTGCTATACGCGTCGCCAACGACGAATAGGGTATGTAAAAAAAAGAGAAGAGAACAACAACAACACCGAAACATGCGGTAAAGCGAAAATGACGATAAAACCGACACAAAGGCGTAGATGGCAAAACGAACGAACTCGACAACGAGCACGAACGCTACAACAAAACAACAACAACCAAAACGAGCGTAGATACATCTGTATGTACATAGATGTGTGTGTGTTTGTGTGTGTGAAATGTACATTCGAGAGTATGTATGAATGCAAGCGATAAACAGTCAGGGGCGTTGGAATGAAGGGGGACACAGCACGATTGTACGATTTGTACATTAATAAATGAATTTTTGAACGAACGTACGACTTTATTCAATGCGCATTCGTTCATCAGTATGACAGATAGTAATTATTTTTTGCACATCCCCTGTCAGTTTGGTCTTTTTGTTGGTATGAACACGAGTACGAATATGTATGTATGCATGTACTATGTACGTACGCGAGGCCAGGCAACAACCCCTATGAAAGCTGGCGTCGACGCCGCTGTCACAGCAACTCACAACGAACAGGGACAGGCATTGAATACGAATGAACGTTCAAAAATGGAAACGACGATAAAGCGGTGTGCACACAGTCGCGCGGCATCAAGGGGTGCGCTGTGTACTGCTACTGCTGATGTTAGGCTGCTTGGCTGGTTGGTAAAAGATACAACTTCAGTTTCACAGATAGTCAGTCAGGGCGAGTCAACGATAAACCGTTCCTGCCAATTCGGAGTTGTTTGTAGATCACGCAAACATACAAACACACACATCTGCATCCTTGTACATTCATACATACATACATACATATGTGTGTTTTCTGTTTTTGTTTCGTCCCCTGTTGAGCGACGCCACTGGCAATTCAAGGCAGAGGCAGCGACTACTGCTAGCTTTATAGCTGGCTGGCTCTGGCTCTGGCTGTTTGGCTGACTGCCTCGCTGTGGACAGAACGAAAGACAGGCGGCAACTAAAGCGGCAGTCGCAAGCGAAATTGTTTAATACAAATTAAATACAAATACAGCAGCAGGCGACGCTCGACGTACTAGAACTATAATAATACAGAATAATATACATAATAATAAAAACATAGCAACGAAAACGGAGAGCGGCACAGCAAGCGGAGAAAGGTTTTTTTTTTTGTTAAGAAAAAAGAAAAAAAAAAAGAAGAACTTAAAGGTAAGCAAAGCAGCTGCATTCGCTAACGCAATACGAATATTTTCATTCGCGTTTGAATTCACATTCGCATATCGCTGGCCTCTGGGCAACCAACCGTCTACGACATCGACAGCCATCAAACTCAAACTGCAGCTGCAACGATGTTATGTTTTAGTTGTTAGTTGTGCAAATACATTTTAAATTCGTTTCGTGTTATCGTTAAGTTCTCCTATTTTTTTGTTTTACCATTTTCTCAAAATACGGTGTATGAAAAGAAATTTCGTTGCCCCGTTTCGTTTTTATGGTGGTAGTGTGTGCCTGTCAGCGTGTATGTGCGCGCGTGTGTGTGTGTGTGTATAAACGAGTCGCGTGTGTATGTATTTCTGTGTGCATGTTTGTATAGTTGTGTGTGTGAAAAAGACCGACAACGACAGCACCGACGACGACAACGACGACTATTAAAAAGAACCCGACTGACTCTGATGGTTTGTTGGACGACAGCGACTGCGATTCAACTGCTGCGGAGAGTAAAATTCGATTTGGCTGTGCCCTGAAAAATTGCAAATTGCAAACGAAATGTGATTATCGGTATTGTTGAAAAATGCTGACATATTGACAAAAACATCCAGTGCAATAATTAATAATAAATAAATTGTTAATTAATATTTACAATTATATACACGTATGTATTAACATATGTATAATTTTTACATATACATATAGCGGTGCATAGTGTTCAGCATACGGCAATTCTCTCATTTAAAAAAAAAATGTTTTAACTGTAATGCTAATTTGTGCTCTTCTTGCGCGATTGTCTCCAACATACACCTACAACATACCTCTTTCTCTCCTCTTCTTCTACTTTCATGCCAACGTTTCGCCGGCGATGAACCACAACAACAACATCAACAATGGCTACATCAATAACAAAAACAACAACAACAACACATCGATACCGATAGAAGAAGCTGTGGATTAAACGATAAATTGAGCTTACAGGACGCTAAAAAGCAACAAGCGGTCAGAATCCTCAACTAGCAAAAGACAACAAACGGCAAGAACGCAAACAAGAATAAATAAATATATACTACATATATCGATAACCAACTAAAAGATGTCGAACGGCAAGGCGACGGCATCGTTCTTTGAGAACGGCAGCACCACACAGTTTGAATACTGCTTCAAACTCTATCCGCAGGTGCTTAAGATGAAGGCAGAGAAGCGGAGCAAGAAGCCACAGGAGCTAATCCGTTTGGATCAATGGTTCCAGAACGAGCTGCCCGGTTTGATCAAGGCGCGAGGGAAGGACGCTCATTTGGTTTACGATGAGCTTGTCCAGGCCATGAAATGGAAACAGTCGCGCGGTAAATTCTATCCGCAGCTATCGTATTTGGTTAAGGTGAACACACCACGCGCCGTCGTTCAGGAGACAAAGAAGGCGTTCCGCAAGCTACCCAATCTGGAGCAAGCGATTACAGCTTTATCGAACCTCAAGGGTGTTGGCACCACAATGGCATCCGCCCTGCTTACAGCCGCCGCCCCTCATTCCGCACCATTTATGGCCGATGAGTGCCTAATGGCCATACCAGAGATCGAGGGCATTGACTATACGACCAAGGAGTACCTCAATTTTGTCCAGCACATTCAATCAACGGTCGAACGTTTAAATGCGGAGGTTGGCGGCGAGACGCCGCACTGGTCACCCCATCGCGTTGAGCTCGCTCTCTGGGCACACTATGTTGCCAACGACCTAAGTCCCGAGCTACTCGATGATATGCCCGCGCCAGGCGCATCTGCCGCCGCCAACAATACAAATGGCAATAGCAAGAAGGTTCTCGATGGCGAAGATACAAATGATGGCGTTGCCGTTGATGTTGATGAGGAAAGTCTCGGTGCAGGTACGATTCAAGATCGCTCAACTAATATCCATATACTTTACTTATAATATGAATGTTAAAATGATCTTAACGAAACATCGTTAGGTTTGATAAGATTGTAATACTGATTTGTATGCATGTATGTATGTGTATTCTGACACTTTTTTACAGGCGGTGGAGGCAACACTGCAATAGAGTCGGAGACAGAGAATGAAAACACCAATCCTCCAATTGGTTTGACCAAGAACAACAACAGTAACAGCAACAACAACACTGCCGCCTTGCAGCAAGATGGCGACTCGAACTTTGTATCGAACGACTCCACCTCACAGGAGCCGATCATTGAGGATAACACCACACAGACAACGGCCACAACCACATCGACAGATGATGGTGAAGCGATTGGTGGTGGTGGCACTCCAATCGCCTCTGACTCGGAAAGCAATCTTGAGGCGCCTATCAAGAGTCGCTTGGCGGCATCATCAGCAGCAGCAGAAGCTGCAGGAGCACAAGACGCAGCAGCAACAGCATCTGAACAGACAACACATAACAACAACAACGGAGCAGCCGCAGCTGCAGCATCAACAGCATCGCCAGCTGCCATTGGGAACGGTAATGGAACTGCTGCCGGCAATGGTGTACTCTCTGCGTCGGCAGCAGCAGATGATGATGTAGACGATGATGACGAGGAGGAGGAAGAAGATGAAGATGATGAGGATGAGGAGGATGAGCTAGAGGCTGAGGAAAGCAACATTGACAGCAGCAATTTGCGAGCCAGCAAACTGCAGCAGTTGACAGTTGTAGCGACAGCAGCGCCATCTATTGGACAAAAGCGTTCGGCGCTGCAAAGCGAAATTGATACAAATCTGAATGCGAATGCGAATTCGAACGCGATTGTTGCTAATGTTGCAAATGACAATGCGACTGTTACTGCTCCAGATGGTGACAAATCGCCGGAGCTAAAGAAGCTGCGCAGCGAATGAGCTGCTCACCGTGGTGTGACTGGAGCGAAGGAGGATGGGATGAGGATCCCTTTCTCCACAAACGTATCTGCGTATCTGGTGGAAAGACATAATGTATGTAGTGCCGTTGAGTCCGACATAAAGCGAGAGCAACATTACCTACACTTTGCCACAACAACATTCAAGAAATTTTAGCAATAAGGAACTAATTATACATTATAATATATAATATATATATACAACAACAAAAAAACAAAAAAAAAAACAAAAAAACCAAAAAAAAAAAACTTAAACAAAAGAGCATATAACGAAAAGCAGCACACACACACATACCCACAAAACTCACACACAAAACGTAACATAATAAAGAAGGAGAACGAAGAAAATGCACCAGCAGCACTTAATATGCTAACAACATAAAATAACATAGGCATTAAAACAGCAGCGGGTGGATTCATAGCAGACAAAACCATTTCACCAAAACTAACCAACACACATACACACACACACACACACACACATACTTAGAAACATAGTGCGAGCGCGAATTAAATGATGAATTTTTTTAGATGCGCAAAAATTGAGTTAAATAATGGCGATGGATGTTGGATGATAATGATTGATAAGTGAATAAAAATGCGAAAATATATATTATGAGAAATAGCCATATGGAGTCGTCCCCAAATTGAGAGAACGAAATGCAAATACACAAATAGTAACTAAATAAATCAGATGCAAATTCATATTTTTACACAGTTAAATGAAACAAAACCTAAAATGATTAAATATACAAAATTTACAAATGCCGCAGTTGCCCACTACATACAAGAAACGGATGATAAAAAAAAACAATAATTATAATAAAAGTAATTTATATAAGTACATTATTATTATTAACAATAAATCAAAACTTGTCGCAGAAATTCAAAAACAAACTCGAAAGGCCGATTTAACAAGCGAATGATATATTGTTGGATTGATGATCCCCCTATTCTCTCTCTATTCTCCACTTCAACGTCCGTCCTTTATGGCCTATTGCATATACACACACAAACACACACACGCACAACTCAACACATCCCACATTCACACACTCATGGAGCATAAGACGCCGCAAAAAACAACAACAATAACAACAAAATACAACAAACACTCATTTCAAAATGATCGAAAGTTTTAAATGGTCGCAATTGTAATGATATAATTTATAATTTATTTGTACGGCTTTTTTTTTAAATTTTTCACATATACATATATATTTAATACTGATATTTTTTATAATTTATATGCTAATATTTTTCACTTGATTTACAACTAAATTTTAATTCATTTGGCGCTGATCTACAATTATCTATTGAAAGTAGCATAGTATGATACGTTTTTTTTTTATGATGCGTCTACTTTCAATTCAAAGCGAGAACGATCCTATGCTAGGAAACCATCTCAACATTATGTTCATCATTTAAATTAATAGCATAAGTTCAAATAAATTGTGAAATATTATGAGTAAATCCCCACAAAATTCTTACCAATGAAAACTCGTTAAAGTATCATTCGAACTGACTTTATTTAATTTCAAACTCAGGCTGCACAGATTTAAATGTTTCTCTAGCGCCTAGTTCAAAGGGCATCAGCTTAGGGAAATTTATCGACCAGCCGCCGCTTGTCCAAATCAAAAGTGATTTATCGAATATTTGCTCATCCTATTGGCATGCCAACGGACATCGATGGTCAATAGTAACTATCGCATACAAATACATCGGTGCATTAAAACGATATCAACATCGCTATTTTGGTATTTTGTTATTTATTTATTGAATTGAGCAGAGAGGGTGAGAAAACCAATCTTGCTGTTGCTCTAGGTTCCCCAAAAGCAATGAAGTGCCGCGTTATATTAAGCAGATGCCACAACCGCAGCTAGACAATGTGGCTATGCGACAAAAACGGCAGAAAAGAACGCTCTAACAACAAAAACAACACTCCATTAACTCCTTTTAGCTGTGTGCAATACACGCAAGCATACACACAAACACACACAGAAACACACCTACACTCACTGATATTGTTGTGGACGCTTAAATAAAATAGGGGGAAGGAAGAAGGACAAGGACACTGATAAGATAGCAGCGTACCAAATATACACATAGTATATGTAAGTCATGCTGCTGGTGCGTCAGCTGTTTGGCTCCTCCTCCAATTCGTGGGTGCGAGCGCTGATCATCTTTGTGCTCGCCTGGGCCGTTCTAGTCTACGTCTTCGTCCTCAAACTAACCAGCACACAGTCACAGCAGGGACACCAAAGCTCTCAAGCGCACACTGCCAACAGCAACAACGACAATGAGCTCAATGCCCGTCGCATCAATCAAGCTCTGCAGCTCTTGGAGCATACGGAGCGACGTAACGAGGAGCTTAAGCTGCTTATCGATGAGCTAATGAGGTAAGTTAAAGTTATTATGCATACATATGTTTTTTATATGCATGAACATCCACGTACTCCAAGTTAAATAGCCACAAGTAGACCATAAGCTGTTGTCCCTTTCCCCCATCTCCCCTATCCAACTAAAATCCACGTCAACCCCATCAACGTGCCTATTCATATGCAAAAAAAAAAGACAAGATTTAAAAGAAGAAGAAGAAAAACTAGAAGGCAAGCCGCAATTGAAATACCCTTGCATAAAATAATTGTCATTTTAAAAGGATTTGATTTTAATGCAAATATTCATAATCATAACTCAACATAACATTTAGTATAATTCAACAATCATACACATACTTACATGCATACATACATATGTACATACGTACATTGTTAATGCCGCGTTACATACATATGTACATACATACATACTTGATGATCACTTAACTGTTGTTTGCCAGAGTATTTCTTAAATTTTCAATAATTCGTCACGCTCGCTGTTTTTGGTTTGCTGTTTTCCTGTCTGTTTGTATTGTTCTTGCTGTACACACACACACATACAAAATATGTACACATAAATATTATATGCGTGTTGTTGTTGTTGTTGTTATATGTGTTTTGTTTGTATGGCTCTCAGCGAACAGCTGGACAAGCAAAGCTCCATGAAGCTAATAGAGAGGCTGGAGAATCCAAAGCCAGGCGAATCCTTACCAGAAGATTCCCTATTCGAGGTGGTGATGCCTAACAACGGCGGCGGCGGCATCGGTGGAGCGGATGCAGCTGACCGTCTCGAGGCAAGCTCAGGACTCAATGGGCAGGCAGGCGTGGAGCCGAGCTTGGAATACGAGCTGACACGTCGACGCATCCAGACGAACATTGCGGAAATCTGGAGCTACTTTAGCAGTGAGCTGGGAAGAATTCGTAAAATTGTCGGACCGGGCAACGCGGAATTGGATGAGTCCATACAGCAGGTGCTGTTGCAGGGTGCCGAGCACAAGCGATCCCTGCTCAGCGACATGGATCAGTTGCGTAGCATTGATGGCTATGAGGCGTGGCGGCACAGGGAGTCACAAGAACTGAGTGATCTTGTGCAGCGACGTCTGCATCATCTCCAGAATCCCAGTGATTGTGCCAATGCACGCAAGCTAGTCTGCAAGCTCAACAAGGTAATAATCGATCTGCAGGATCCATGTACCAAACGGAGGGTTAATCCCATTAACCCTTCCCTTTTGGGAAGAAAACAATTTTCTTTGGTTTGTTCTCTAATTTTTAGCTTTCTCTCCCTCTCTCCCTCTCTCTCTCTCTGTCTCTTTCCCCTCTCTCTCTGTTGTTTTACCTTTCCTTTACCGAATTCACTCTTTTTCCTATTTCTTTCTTGTGTTAACATTCTTAAGCGCTAAACTCTCTCGCTCTTTTGAATCACCTTTAACTGACTTCCTTTTTGGGTTTGATTGATCTTGCAGGGTTGTGGCTATGGCTGCCAGCTACACCATGTGGTCTACTGCTTCATTGTGGCGTATGCCACGGAGCGAACCCTGATTTTGAAGTCCCGGGGATGGCGCTATCACAAGGGTGGGTGGGAGGAGGTGTTCCGGCCGGTGTCGGATAGTTGCCATGATGCTGGCACATCCTATGCATACAATTGGCCCGGCAAACCCAATACCCAGGTCCTGGTATTGCCAATCATTGACTCGCTGATGCCACGTCCCCCATATCTACCGCTGGCCGTGCCGGAGGATTTGGCGCCACGCTTGAAGCGACTTCACGGCGATCCGATTGTTTGGTGGGTGGGTCAGTTCCTAAAGTATCTGCTGCGTCCGCAATCAGGAACGCGAGATTTCCTCGACTCCGGCATGCGGAAATTGGGCTGGGAGCGTCCCATTGTGGGGTAAGCCGGAAAAACCTTAAATTTTTCTTGCGAATATCGTTTTGAATGTCGTTTTATTGTTTTTCAGGGTTCATGTGCGTCGGACGGACAAAGTGGGCACCGAGGCAGCGTTCCATGGCATTGAGGAGTATATGACGCATGTCGAGGATTATTATCGAACGCTCGAGATCAATGGAAGTAGCGTAGTTCGTCGCATCTTTCTTGCCTCCGACGATGCGCGTGTGATTGAGGAGGCGCGCAAAAGTTATCCACAATATCAGATCGTTGGTGATCCGGAGGTTGCACGCATGGCGGCTGTCTCCACACGCTATACGGATACTGCGCTTAACGGGATCATACTCGATATCCATTTGCTATCGATATCCGATTATTTGGTATGCACATTCTCCTCGCAAGTATGTCGCGTTGCCTACGAGATCATGCAGACAATGTATCCGGATGCGGCTTATCGCTTCAAATCTCTGGACGATATATACTATTATGGCGGACAGAATCCGCACAATCGCCGGGCCATCATTGCTCACAAGCCGCGCTCCCACGAGGATCTTCAACTGAAAGTCGGAGATCTTGTTTCGGTTGCTGGCAATCATTGGGATGGCAATACTAAGGGCAAGAATACGCGCACCAATCAGGTTGGACTCTTTCCATCCTTTAAAGTGGTGGACAAGGTGGAAACGGTCAAGTTGCCTGTCTACGATAATGTCTAATCAAAGCCCCCCCCCCTTTCATTTGTATCTCTATCTCACTTGATTTGCAATGAAAATCTCTCTTTCCGTGGCGCTCTCACATTCTATGTGATGATTGTAGCACCTTTCCTTAGCACCTTCCCCTTCCCCCCCCCCCCTCCTCTCCGCACACACACAAAAATAGAAACAAACACACGTGTTACATCCCAAAATTCGTTCGTCCAAAAAGCTCGAATCTCAATAGCTCGAATCTCGAAAGCTCGTGAAGCCAATAAAATCATATTTCCATGCATTTTCGAAAGCCGAAGAAGTTACACACAAAAACTAAAATAACAGTAAAATATATATATATAGTATATGTTGACCACAAGAATATACATACATATACATACACATTTATAGAAAACTACTGTGTGCATACGTATGTATGTGTATGTGTGTATATATAGTATATTTATGACTAATATATATACATATATATAGCCAGTATTTTTAAGCCTGCATGTAGGGTTCAAAAACGCGCAATATAGATTATCCTTTGTAAAATAGACAAAACAAAACAAAACAAAAAAACACGCAAAAAGTACGAAAAATAATAAAAAATAGTAAAGTTGTAATTATATAATATCTGAATAAAGCTTTTACTTGGGAATGAGGGGTGTGGTGAAAGGTAAGGAAAATTATCAAACAGCTTCGGATGATTGCAAACGCATCGCTGAATAACGACAAATTAGTACTAACCACTTTTCTCAATTAACAAAACAACACAATATTGAAAATCAGTTTCGATACATTCACAATATCGAAGTCAACGAAAAATGCTTAGCAACGTGAATGTCAACGAATGTGGATATCAACTGGTGTAAATTACTCTCAACTTCAATATCAACGCGTTGGCATCTGGCGCGTTGCTCAACTCGAAAATTAGTTGGCAGCCCGGTTGTACTTTTAGTTGAAGGCGAACTATTGACAGGCAAGCACCACGCAGCGCATTAGCAAAAAACAAATTTTTTACAGTTCGCTCCAAAATGTTTATGCCCGAATGGGAGAATGAATTTTTCTTTATAGAAAATGAGGATGGCAAAGCGCAATGCTTGATTTGCAATTATATAGCTTGTCGCAATATTACATTTTATTTAAAACGGCATTTTTCCTTTTGCCACGAGGCCTATCAATATTATACAGGAGAGCAGAGAAATTTAATTATTTTGCAATTGCAAGCGGAATATTTTCTGCGTTTCATTCAATATTCAAAATTTTAAAAACACAACAATAGTATTTACTCAGTTCAAAGCATTTGATAAAAAATTAGAGTACAGTTTAATTCTCAAAAACTTATTTATTGACTTTGAATGCGATTTAAAGATTTTGATGGACTCTAAATCTATTAGTGCAACTGAGAGCGAGAGAGAGAGAGAGAGTGGACGAAGGTCACAACAGAGAGCAGCGCTGCGATGTGAGTAAAAAGCTCAATGAGTACATTGCATAGGCGCACTGAGTGCAAAATAAAAAAGTGTTGCAGCATTCAGCTGCTAATTCTGTTCGCTAGAATAAAAACAGAATAGATATAAGATACAATATATATTTAATAATTACTTGTGAAACATAAAACGTAACTCAATGTCACTGAACTGTTTTGATAACAACACTGGCTTGCGGATATATATCGACTGCTATTGTGAACTTAAATGATCTCGCGAGAGCCGGTCAACGGCAAAACGAGCTTACTCAATCACACAGCTCGTGTCACTTGAAGTCAGCAGCCCGCCACAGGAATGCTTGGTAAAATCGTTATAAACAAGAATGCCCACTGCGAAAATTCCCCAAACCAAAAAATAAAAAAACATCTAAAACTGAACACAAAAACAATGCGAAACGAAACGAAAAACGTGATAAGCGGCCGCTCACAAAAAAATACTATATAAATTAAAGCACTTCAGAATATTATTTATGTGCGTAATGTAATTAAGTTCTCAATGAACCGCAGGGAAGTCGCCTCAAACAAAATGAACAACAACAACGACGAGCAAAAAGTGGCCAAACAGGCAGCTGTGCCGTTAAACCGGCATAGGTGCAAAAAGGAGCGCTGCACAAAAATGCATATGTATGTATGTATATAGGTGTGCATGTATTGTGAGTGTTGAACAAGGTCAAGCTCAAGCTTAGCACAGCTCGGCTAAGCTCGACGCCCGTTCGATAAGCCGTCCAACGGGCTTATCACAAAGCCGAGACGAGATTGTGTATAAAACATTGGTGCCTCAACTCAATCAACAGCACTTGTGGACTACCAGCCCAACAAATAACAACATATCGATTCACATACCAGCCAAACAAAAGTCAAAAAGTAACAAATATGTCGCATTTTTATTATGTCGCTCTGTTTGCTTGCGCTGTCGTCTTCCTGTTCGCCAGCCAAAATGCACAGGCAGCCATTGCACGTGCCAACTTTAGTAATCCTAGTAAGAATACAGTATACAGAGATCCTTTCGATAAATCGATAACATTTTTTGCTTTTGTTTAGCTTATCCTGGAAAGTGTGTGCTGACCTCGAACTCGATAATGTCGCCTGGACAAAAGGGCAAAGCGCCCAATCATCCCTGCGCCGGTGTCACCTGCATGGAGAACGGTCACGTTGAGTTCCGCACCTGTGAAGCTGTTGCGCCACCCAAGGGCTGCAAGCAGCGCGACTTTGTCAACACCAATCGCGACTATCCGGCATGCTGTGAGCGCGCCTATGATTGCAACAAGCACATTTAAATGATGTTTTATTACATATGTTTTCTTTTGTTTTTTTAAATGTTTTTATTTATTTTGTATACTACAACATAACAATTAAAAAGTAAACGCTTAGCAATACAATTAAATAATTTAATAAAATCATTAACAGAAAATACATATGCATCTATGTATGTATGTTTGTTTGTAGCTTTCATTTTGTTTAGGAGAGGCATTGGCAAAATGCCTTAACGGTTAACTACACTACATCAACTACATACATTCATATATGTATGTATGTATATGTTTGTGCATGTAGTGGTGTTGCTAATCCTTTATCTGTTGTCTCGTTGTTGTTGTTCGCTCTTTAGTATTTTCTGTAATGCAACATAGTTCAATGAACCTAAAAAATTTCAGCTACTCTTTTATACACATATATATATGTATGTACAAATGTATATACGATGCGACTGCCTGGTACATCAAGTGAATCGAAAAGGTAAGAAAGAAACAACAACAAAATAAAAACCTTTTGTTGATTTTCTTTTTTTGATACGTCGTTTTGGTGTCTCTATTTGATTATGTTTTGTTTTGTTTTAGTAACTTTCCTAATTATCGTGTGTGTGCGTGTGTGTGTGTGTTTATATGGGCATGTGGTTGTTCTTTAGTGTATGTATGTGTGTGTGTCCGTCACCTTATCGACTGAGATTGTTTATGTAGAGCGCGTGCAATTCGGTGCGCGGAGTATTCTCGAACAGAGCGGCACGATTCTGGCCCTCGCCCTTTTTCACCCAATGACCATAGACGCGGAAAGCGCAGCCATCGATAACCTGTAAACGACAATGGATAAACGAATAAGATTCCATTTTGCATTTTCAGTGTGGTGGGTTTTGTTTTTGTTTTGTTACCTTGCGCAGCACCTTGACACGATATGGATCACGAATTGCCTCCTCAACCTGCAGCGGCTCGGCTGTATAGCGCAGGCGGCGTATCCTGATGACAGCGCGTATCACTAATATGGCAAATTGGAACTTTTTGCGCGCATTAAAGCGACTCTGTTTCCGTAGCTAAATATGTGTAAAAAGAAAAACATACAGAAGAAAGAAGGGGAAAAATTAGTAAAACATTTACTTGAAAACTTCAATCGAGTTAAATTGTTTTTTTTTTTTTTATTATTATTATTTTTTTTAGATTATAAATTTTAGTTCATACGCCATCTAAGGGTTAATAAAGTTAATATGGTTGTTCAAATGTTAGAAGCTCTTCGATACAACAACTCTGCCAGCAATATTTATGCATGATTTTTTTATTAAACTGTGTGTGTTTGTTTTTGTAATGATTTGGGGTTTAGCACATTGCACATCATAGTATTAGACAGACACATCGAAGCGAAGTGCATAACATTTATTGCTACAAGGCAATGAAGGTACGTACGTATGTAAGTATGTTGTGTTTCTGTGTGCGTGTTTAAAAGACAGAGAGAGAGAGAGAGAGCTTTTTGTATTAGTTGGAGTAAAAGTGTGTTAGTGTATTGAGGCAAAAGCAAATAAAAAAAACTTACAGGATTTACAAATCAAAAGCTATATAAATATTAAGTTCAATTAATTGTTGGACTAGTGAGCGAGGGATTGAGAGCGTAAGTAAATGAGAGTGTGCAAAAGAACTAAAGGACAAAACACACACGCACAAAGATAATTGAATTGCTTAACTTTGACTTATACATATGCATGTTTGGATATGTAATACTGTTATGTAAATATGTCAATGTAACTAAATGTTTGTGTTTTTCTTTTTCCAGTTTGACTTTGGTTTACTCACAATGGAGTCTCCACAACACCGACTTATAGACACACAACTTATAAGGGCGTTGAGACTCTGACATGACACACAAAACAAAACGTGTATATAAAATCATACAGAGGAGAAATTACATAAAAACAAAACAAAAAGAACATCGTCAGTGAATATCGGTAAGCGTAATTGTTTTCTAATTGTTTATATTTTTATTTTAAATCTGCATTTTCATTTTAATTTTATCATATTATAAACATGTAGATATTTATGTTTGAATAACAATCATGCAGCTTCACAATATAGACATACATACATATGTACATATATTCATACGCACACTTAAAGAGAAAAAGAGGGACAAGAACACAATAATGATTAGTGATAAATAGAAAATACTACATGAACTTGTGCATATATACCACTCAATCACTCACACACACACACACACACACACACACATACACTCACAAAAGCCAAAGCCTTTTTTTACTGCATACATTTTTGGTAATACCAAAGTTACAAAATGAATATAACATACTAAAAAGGTGCATATATAATACAGACATTTTGATTATAATATCAAATTCGACTAGAAACAGCTAAAAAAAAAAATAAACAAATTAAAATTATTAAATAAGTATCATAGTAATTAAATGTTGTTGTTTGTTTTTTTTTTTTTTACAAATGTGCCGTGTACCAAGGTAGCAATAAATATATCAGTTCAATAATGAAATAAAGGGAAAAGAAAAAAAGCAAGAAAGAGAAAGAGAGAGTTTAAGTTGATTCATTGAACCCTGGCTACATGGATACAATATTTACGGTGCTTTAGAGAGAATGGAATGAGTGGTATTGGAATGTGAGTGAGGTGAATATTTTTTAATGTGCTTTGTCGCCGCTTCCACTGTTTTTTTTTTTTTTACATATGTATGTGTGTGTATTAATGTGTGTGTGATTGATGGCTGCATCTCAAATGAAATCGCGAATATGCACTAAAATCAAATCAACTAAAAAGCGCTAAGATAAAAAGGATTACGATATACAACTAAATAGATACGTGAACATTAAACAAAACAAAGGAAAAACCTGCCTGCTCTGATGAATTTAATAAATGTTTTGCATTTGCATTTGCCGCACTCTCATATTTATCGTTAACGTGATCGTCGGTCGGCTGCTTTTGTTGCTGCTTCTGATGGTGCTGCTGTTGTTGTTGTTGTTGTTTTAATTTAAGCTGCTGCTGCTGATAGTAAACAGTTGCTGTTAGGGTCATGGAAGAGGTGGACGACGACGTTGTTGCTGTCTCCTTTGATTGCCGCTGCTGCTGCTGGTATTTGTCAGAGTCTGGCGTATAGCTGCTGCTGCCGCTGACGCTGGCGACAACATCGCGCAGACGATTCGATGAATACGAACTTTGCGGCGCTCTGCAGTAAATGTAGGACGAGGCGGAGCCGCTCTTGCTGCCAGCGTTGCCACTGTTCAGCTGATCATAGCGAAAAGCTGGCGGAATGATTCGTGAGCGTGCACTAATACCGCTGATACTGCTACCGGCAGTTGGATAATTCAGGTATGTTCTTGCGTTTTCGCTCACTAAAACCTAATTTGTGTTGTTGACGCACACACACACACGTTTCGATATTTGAGAGAAATTGGCAATAGGCACAGAGGAGAGAGAGACAGATTGAGAGTGCAGGCAGCGGTTTTTGTGGGTGGTTTGGTTTTGGTTGTGTTGGTTGGTCGATTGGTAGTTTGGTAGGTTGGTATGTAGACAAGGAGAACGCAAAGAAAATAATGATGAATCAAAGTTGTAAATATATACTTAGGGTTAGGTAATATCATCAAATGAAGAACAAGTCCACACAATAAACGCAATATATTCATAAAAAAGAAAACAATAAAAACTATGCATATATAGACCTTATAATATACATATATAACTAAATCAACTTAAGTTAAATTCTTAACACTTAGCGCGCCTTTTAATGTATCTCTATCCCTTTTTATATGCACCTTTTTGTTTTTTGTTTTTTTATTTTTTTGTTGGTTTTGCGAGCTTTCGCGCTGATCGTAGAGGACGCACACATGCACAATATAAGAGCGAAGTTTTGTGCACAGTATAAGAGACATGTGTATGCAAGTAGTAGTAGGTGTAAAATGTAATCTGTATATGCTAAACAGAGATGGCATGCTTCGAGCGCCTGTTGCTGCTTATTTTTGTTATCGTCATCGGTAGATATGTTAATTTTAGTCGTAACGGGACGACAAACAAATACTAAATGTTGTTGATAGACAAGCAAAGTTGTATATGAATGTTGTTCGATCGATAGATAAACAACAACAAGTTGGATTAAAAATCAAGCAATCATTAGAGTTAATCGGATATAAATGCAAATTGTAAGGAAATGGGAAAAGAAAAAAATGCTGGAAGCCAGGCATTAAAACAAAAACGATAACAAGCACGATTACTATTACGATAAATAGATTATATCACACACACACATACAAGAAAAGAACATAATTGTTAATATTTGAGAACGCAAAACGATGCAAATATATAATATAACACAAAATGCAACAGATGTGATTTTATTTGTTGTTGTTGTTGATTTTCTTTTATTATTAATATTTTTATGTTGTTGTTGTTGTTGTTGTAGTAGAGGTAGTAATAGTAGTAGTAGTAGTAATAGTTGGGTGTTAGTCCAGAAATAATTCGTTACCAGTGCGATTTCAGTGATGCGACTCATTCTTCTGGACTTGGTCGACAGGCTGCGCTTTAGGCCATCAATGTTTTGCTCGAACAACTTTATTATTAATATTATCATTGTGATTTAATTTTTTTTTTTAAATTTGAAAACAGTTGGAAACATTTCGTTCGGATTCGTATTCGTGTTTTTTTTTTCGATATGGTAAGAAATAAACGGGTTTTTATGAATTTATATAATTTTTTTGTATAATAAATATGTAAGAAAAAGAGAAAATTATACGTATAGTTATTAAATCATAAGAGAAAAAAAAATAGGTTTTAAGTATGCTTAACTAAACGAAAATCATGGGAAATAGATTCAGGTATATTTATAATAAAAAAAATAGAAAAGTTAAAAGAAGTTGGCATAGCGTTTTTAAAACTTAATTAAGTGGAAATTGTGCTGCAGGCAACGCTCGAAAATCTCTTATAATTCAAGTAATATATAAGAGTTAAAAAGTTTAATCGAATTTCAAAGTTTTTCATAATTTATCTTTCTTATAATTTATTTTGAAAGCATAATAAATCATAAGAAAAAATCTTTTGAGATGAGATTTTGACTTTTCGAGCGCTCACTGTAGTTGTACTTGGTAAACGCTTAAATATGTATTGTATTTAAAGTAAGAGCATTAAAAACGTAAAGCTGTTAATTGGCTTGTGTAAAGTGTAAGTCACAATTGTGTATAGAAATAAAGGGGGGGGGGGGCGGGTGGGGGGTCTACGAGGCGGTGGGGCGGGGTGTGGCGTGGCGATGTTGTTTGCACATTTGTTTTTAGAGACATTTGTAAAATTATTATTATTACTTAACTTATATTATTATATTACTTAAAAGAAGCATTCAGAGTTAAACAACGAATTGAGCTCAAGAAACTTGAGATTTAAATCTTTCTACAGCTTCTAGGTAATCGTGCTAGATGTGTATGGAACGTAAGCTTATTTATAAGATATAGAAAGGGGATATCGTAAAAGATTGTGCGCTAAAAAAAAAAAACCTTACAACTAAACCTGGCTGAAACTGAACTAAGATAACCTCTAACATATATTTATGAAACATATATGTATATACATAATACTTAGTGAATAGTTTGTTATAGATGTGGACATCACTTACCATTTGATTGAAGAACGGATGTCTTAATACTTCCTTGACAGTGATACGTTGCGCAGGATCAACGACTAGACATTTGCGTATCAGATCTTTGGGATCCTCTGAATGATGATAGAAACATTTAATATTTTAATCATTTTGTAGCTACTTGATCGCTTACCTGATATATCGGCCCATTCGGGCGATGTGAAACTGTATTTGCCTTCCATAATATTGCGCAGCATTACCATCTGTTTGCGATGCCAAAAAGGCGGACAGCCAACAAGCAACGTGAACATAATAACGCCACAGGCCCAACTAATTTATATATGAGAATATGAAGCATTCAAAAAATTATATGAATATATATATCGTTATTTGGTTATTATTGTTGTTGGTTACATGTCCACTTCCTGCGAATAGCCCGGCGAACCCTCAAACATGTTGCACTTGAGCGTTTCTGGTGCCAAATATCCAGGTGTTCCGCATAAATCTGAAAGAATCCAGAAAATGTGAAGATTGTTATATTTGGGTATTATTATTGTCTAGGCATAAATCCTTAGTTGCGAAGAAAAACGACAATTCGACAATTGTTGTTATCGATAATGGGTTTGTAATGAAATTTTGCGAAGTTATCGACTTCTTAAAAGAAACCCGAACCCCTCCAAATCTTATAGTCATTGAAAATGTGTAAAGAAGGTATTAATGAATTTTTGAATTTTTTTAATAAAATAAGAGATGATTAAAGCTAATTGGGAATACAGTCGAATTTTCCATGCAACAAGTTCTCAAGGGGACAAGAAAAAACTTCGTTATAGAGAAAATTCGTAAAAAAAAGAATGGGTATTTTTTTTTCGTTATAAGGAAGTTCGACTGTACCAGCTAACACAACATAAAAATGAATTTCTTTCATGTTTCAGCAAAATTTCCACTTTGCTGGGAAATATTATTATAATTGAATGCAATTGGAAATGCTTGAACTACAGCAAGGATTGAAGGGTCGATTATCTTCGGCATAGAAAAACATTCATGTATTCACCTGTAAGTTTCTCGCCGTCATGCAGCTGCCTGGCGAAACCAAAGTCTGTGATCTTGACATTGTGATTCTCGTCGAGAAGGATATTCTCTGGCTTAAGATCGCGATGAACGATACATTTGGCGTGTATATACTCGACACCCTCGAAGATCTGTCGCATTATTGTGCGTGTTTTTTTCTCGGATAGCGTTACCACCGATGTCAGATAGTCGAAGAGCTCACCCTTTGGGCACAGTTCGAATACAAGAAATACAAATGCATCCGATTCAAACACATCCTGCAAATCGACTGTTAATAACCAAAAATAAATAAATGCGTTTAGCAAGATATATTAAATTTGAAATTAAGTCGAATAGTTTGAGAACATACTTATGTAGGGATGACCCATAACTTGGCGTAAAATTGAGATTTCCTGTCTGGTTGCTTCGAGCATATGATATGGATTTGTTTCGCCTGATTCCGTTGTGGCACCCAAATCAATGATTTTTGCCGCAAACTCCTTGCCCGTCTCCTTTTCAATGCAGCGCCGCACCGTTGAACTGATGCCCCTATAACAAAAGTAAATAATAAAAGACAATTACATCTCGTCGCATATAAAAATCAAGAATTCTTTCTTTTCCGGTTGCCATCTCTAATAACAATGCATCATAATTATTATTACTATTATTACTTGTTGTTGCACACGGTTTTGGCATGTTAGTTAACTAAACTAAACTAGAGAGATTTGATTTATCTTGAATTCTAATGATAAGACCTTGGGCGACTTTCTGAGAAATGCGCATTTTATAATAGCTTACAACGCTTTATGATCTCTGGTAATAATATTTGCCCAACTCTTATATGTGTAATATACATATGTATCTGTTGTAACAGTTCATTTTCCTAAGCCTAACCCCTAGGTTTCTTCTTCAAGGTGATACGATTAGAAACATATCCTAGCATGATATGCGATTTCCTGTTTAAAGTCTAGGCTTGCTGATCGTGGGACGGTGTATTGCGCGACGACATATCACACGTACAATTGACTCATAGCATATTTATTAGACATTTCACAATACAAAAAAAAAAAAAAAATGCAAAAAAAAAAATTAATAATGAAATAAACAAAGTTTACAATTCTGCAAACGCAGCGGAACACAAGAACAAGTGGTTGTGGCAAAAAAAAAAGTAATAAAAATAAATTCACACCACATCTTTTTAAGGTCGAAGCAGCAAATGCTCTATTTAAGCATATCCTTCGATGAATAAACTTAACGATTCTAAGTTACAAAAAAAGTTAGTTTATAAAGTTCTAACCAATTAAATACCGAACGAAACCATGTTTATAATAATTTTTATGTAATTTCCGAGATTTGAAGATTTTGTATAAATAAATAAAGTTAATTAAATCAATAAAATAAATATGTTTTTTCTTTTTGTTTAAAAAAGGTAATTGGAAATCAATTACTTTCTTATCACTGAAATAAATATCGAAGCTAAGATTTAAAACTCAGCTAACAAATTCTTGATAGTGTTGAAGGGCGGCAACTCGATGTTTACTCATAATTATGAATTTCTTACCTGCCCAATATTTCTTTGGGTTCATATTTGGCATAGAAGCCCTTGGCCGCATCCTTGTCGGGCAGCAAATCATCCTCCTCATCCTTGGCCATTATATCAAGTGAAATTTTGGCGGCGTTCTCAGGCGGCGCTCAGCAGCAGCTTCTTTTCCTTTTCACTTCCTTTTACTATTTTTGCAGGTGTTGTAGACGGACGGTAAATGAAATCCAAATCCACCACAGATTCCAATAAGAAGTTAACGGTAGTTGACAGTAGTAATACTCCCCCACCCTATATTTTCTTTCGTTCGCTCTCTTTGTCTCTCACCCACACTTGAGATTGCCCTTAGGCGTTATGCTATTTTTGTAAAAATAAATAAAAACACAGACAAAATCAAAAAATCGACGCGATGCGATCAGTGCACGAATTGAATCTGTTCCGTTATGTGCCGACGACTTGCGACTGTCGTTGAATTTTCTTTGCTTTTAATTACCAACAAATCGTTGGCGTCGCTGTCGCTGTTGCAGTCGCTGCTGATTCCGCTGCCGTTTGCTGATGTTGTGCCGGTGTTTTGCAGCTCTGGCTGGTGCTCACTTTGTATAAGAAGAAGAGGATGAAGCAATTATTGTTGTTGTTGTTATTGTTGTTGCTGCTGCTATAGAAGTCAAATGTGGGCTGGTGCTGTTGCTCTCTCATTCCCACACAGCTGACGTTACGGGCTCGCTGCTGATTTAATTAATAACGAATGCCAACTACAACAAATCGATTTAAAAGAGAACAACAAAAAATCAAATCAAAATCAAATGAAATAGAATTAGCATTCGCTTTTTGTTTAGTACTTATGAATGATTACACAACGTGTAGTGGCCCAATTAATAAATGGCGACAAATGCGTTCCTAATGACAGCTTTACCCCCTCCCCATCATTCCCTATCTGTGTATGTCGCTCCCTCTTAAGTGTTTGTTTTGATCAGTTTGTAGTGCACATTTATAAGCACTGGATCTCTGCTGCTGCTGCTGCTGTTCTGTCGTGGCCGCCGCTGCTGCTTTGCACGCGTGTTGTTTTTTTCTTCTTTTTCGTGAATTTGTGATTGGTGTAGTTGTTGCTTCTGCTTTTAAGCGTTTGCATTTATTCGCTAGAAGCTCCAATTCGAAAGCGTTGCCATAAACACATGTGCAGATGCACTTTCGGTTGCAGCTTAAAATTGTGTCTTTGGCGATTGGTCTCCTTTGCTATCACACAGCATAATACAACACAACACAGACTGATACCGACGCACTGTCTCCGCCTCTAGTAGCGGGTACATTTCAATGTCAACTAAGGTTAAAAGTAATACAGTTGGCGAAGAGAGTTTACATTGTACATACACCTGGCGTACGGACAGTTGCTCGCGTGCGTTGATACGTTTCGGGCATAACTTGCTAGTGGAATTTAGCAAATAAAATAAGCACAAACAAAACCCTGTATTTTGGATCACAATCACAATACTACCGAAACATCTACAAGTATCACAAATAAAGCAGCTATCGATATCCAGTGCGCAGCTGCTCCGACACCGATAAATACACACAAAGCAACCGCGAATACTTTTCCTAGCTATCGGCTCCGAGGTGACTACACCTGTTACGATAGTTATTAAACGATATGGCAGCGACATGCAAAGTGCTGCCACGGCGTAAAAAATTTAAAGAACTATTTGAAATTTGTATTTTTCGCAACTTGCTATTATTTCTTGTTTTTCTTTTGATTGACATACATGTAAATTATATATATATATAATAATTTTTTTTATGGAATACAATTGTAAAATTATTAAATAGACGCTAATATTTGTATGTAATTTTTATGAGGCAAATGTTTACAATTTTTTTTTTTTTTTTTTGAATGGAGCAGTTTTGGTTTTGGATAGGAAAGAAGGGCATACAAACATGTAGATTATTTTTGCTAAATGCTTAGGTTAAGGTTTATTAATACTCCACAAAAGCGGCTTAGTGCGGTTGTTGTTAATTACCAGTGGCTCAACCTCGGTGTCTACAATTTTTCTTTCTCATTCTTATCATTTTTTGTAAAGTTCACAATCGAAAGTTGTATAAATTTATATATATATATATATAGATTTATGTTTATGTATATGTATAGACGTACCAAAAAAAAAAAAAATAATAATAATAAACAGGATACCATAAATGGAATACAACTATGTAAATACAAAAACAAATACACTTGCCAAATGGGTATTAAGTGCCATTAAATACATTACATTAATACATATACACATATGTATATATATAAATATAATATATATATATATATAAATATGTATATAAAAGTATAAGTAGATATATATATATATAAAAAAAAATTGGTATTAGCAAGTCGTACACACACACACGCACATACACACACACACACACACACACATACATACAGATATCGATATTTTAGCCCTACAACTTATAAATAATATCTTTATGTAGTATTACGTGTATATATATATAAATAAATATATGTATATGTATTATATGCATATAAGTATATATATATATAAGTATATATATACACATAATTTTGCTTATCCCACCGAAACAGGATCAGGGAGTTATAGCTGTTGATCTGGATGACGATCGGGAATCTTTAATTAATAACTGCTTTTGGATTTTGGATTGTTTTTGTTTTGCATTCAGTATAGTAAATCCGTCTTTTGGGTGCCTTCACTGTACGCTGACGTTGCCGCTGCCAGATAGTCTTCATCGCCTCCCTCCACAGCTGCTGCCGCCGCCGCATCCTTAAACTCATCCTTGATGAGACCCTCGCTCAGGCCAACAATACTGCCATTGCCATTAAGGATGCACCTCCCGCAGGACTTCCGTTGCTGCTGCTGCTATTACTGCTACTGCTGTCCGGTTTTGTATAACGCGTGACACCCAGCTGAAAGAGGCTGTCCATTGGCGATGCCTTAACGGGCGTATAGAAGCCCAATGCTGTGGAGCCTGAAATCGAGGGCGTAAAAAAAGGGAGGGGGACACAAAAACAAAAATTGCAATTAGTTGCATATTCATTATTATTTTAAAGATTTGATGGTATTGGTATTGTTGTGAGGTTAGTACAAGAATTTAGTAAAAAAAACAAAATTCAAATTTCGAATCTGAACAGTGTTGGTGAATACTTTGCGCCTGAAGTATGCATATTTTGCAATTGAAATTAAAATGTGTGTGTATATGTGTACGTGTGTGTGTGTGTGTGTTTGTGGACTAATTGGGGGAGAGAGAGAGGAGGTTAGTTACCTTAGGAATTAATATGAATTGGCGATTAGTTTTGGTAGCTTATTAATTTTTTTGATATTGTTAGGCTTCAGCCGTGTTGCTAACCAACACCGAAAGTATTGAAACAGTGTTGCCCAACGAACAGCAGCGGTGCATATATAGATTTCTTGGTGGTGATGGTTGGTCGTGGTTAGAGTTGCCTGATCGTTTCATCAGCTTCGGTTCAAGTGAGAGCGAGATAGAGAGGGAGAGCGAGCGAACTTGTTCTTGTTCGCCTTTTCAGTTTTGTTTTGGATTTTCTTTTTCGTTTGGTTTGGATTGGTTTGATTGTTCTATATTTGTTGTTATTGTTGTTGTTGTTGTAATTGTTATTGATATCGCATATGATATTATATGGTTATAGATTGAAGTATATATAGATATATATTATCAAAGTACTTTGCTTAGAACTGTCAGTTATTAGATTTAAATAATATCTGCAAAAGAAATTAGTAAAAAGAAAATCACAACAAAGAAAACGAAAAGATAAAGAAAACACAAGAATAGTTTAAACGAAAGCTGCATTTAGTTTAAATACCTATAGTGTAGTACAGTTAGATTTAAAGTAGCATAGTTATAGTTACATATATGTACATGAAAGAACAATACTTTTACCGAATGCAATTCGAAACGTGCAAAGCTAAGATTAATAGTTACGATAATTATGATACAAACTCTACACAAACACACAAAAATTCACAATTTATATGTATTTAGCTTAATACTCGAAGAACAGCCAGTGTTGCCAGATCAATATCGAGTTTTATACAATGCACTATGTATGATCCTCAACATGTTGTCCCATTTGGGCCGATAGCCAAATAATACTTAATCTTGTCTATAAATAGAGCCAACTGGGGAAAGTCTGTGTACCAGGACACCTGTACCAATAGCGAGTATCAAGTAACGAGTACGAGTAACAATGAAAATTTTACAACTTTGAAGTTTGTGTATTCACCAGTGGAGCGTATGGGGAAATTAACAATAAGCCCCTGGGCAAGGACTGTACCATAGCGTGTATAGTGAGTATAACGAGTAGCCGGTAGCAAGGTAATAAAAGCGCTAGCCGCTCTAAATATGTGTGGGTGTGTTTTTTTTTTTTTTGGAGGGGAATGAGCAGAACGAACTTGTGGAAAGACAAGGCTAGGTATATAATAACAATTTTTAGTATGTGTATTAACAAGAGAGCGTAAGGGCTTGCGGGGGAACCAGGCGTGTACCAAAGAGTGTATTGAGTATAACGAGTAACAAAAGAGCCTGGAGGGGTGGGGGGTTCCCATACCAATAGCGAGTAGAAGGGCCAAGTATACAAACGAGTACACTTAAAAAAAAAGAATCGAGCATTTGCCTACGTTTCCTTGAGAGACAGGAATATGCGCGAGAGTTCAAGCAGTTGTTTTGCGGACTTTCCCTCTTGAAGCTTGAAGCGGATCCACGATGGTGTTTCAGGTGCAGATTTTGGCTGTGTGTGTGTGTTGCATATACATATATATACGTATAAAGTTCGATCGATTTGGCTTAGACATAGTAGAGCGTGTTGCCTGGTATGCGTGCCTGCAACAGTGTTGTGGAGGCGTTGGGTAGCGCTAGCGACGACGACATGGATGACAAGTGGGTTGCTATGGGCAGACTGGAGCGACGGGGGCGATTTGGCGAGCCAATGTTCATCCTGTTGCTCGATGATATTGTTGTTGTTGTTGTTACGGTTGTAACAGCTGTTGTTGGTGTTTTATATATACTTAGTTGCTGTTGTTCTCGTTGTGGTTGTTCTCGTTGTGGTTGCTCTCGTTGTGGTTGCTCTCGTTGTTGTTGTAACTTTGTAAGTGAAAAAGAGGCAGCTCTGCGCTTAACTGGTGGAGGATGCGTCTGCTGCGGTCTTTGCATCAGTTTGTCATCGTTATCATGTTGCAGAAAGCAGGCATATTGCGGCTTTAATAGTACGGACGGTCTACGACGTTGGCTTGGAGCAGCAGCTGCGTCGGGCAGGTGGTGGTGGTGGTTGAGGTGGAGCGGCTTCTGCTGTTGCTCTAGATGCTGTTGCTGCTGTTGTTGATGGTGTTGTTGGTGTTGGTGTTGTTGCAAAATAATACCCCTCCCTAAGCTTGGGTAATCTGCAAATATGCGTGATTGCTTTGAAATTTGAAAGCCGGACAGCGAATGCTTGGATTGGCAAGGGTCATGTGTCATGTATAAAGATAGCATTTTTTTTTAAAGTTTGTTTGGGTTGGCCTTTGTGGCGTAGGGGCCGAGGGCGAGGGCGGGGTGGCGGGGGCGGTGACGGGACTGGCTAACACTGCTTTTGAGTACACATCCTGTACCCACCTGATGAGCTGAATTAGTTTGCGAAAGCTTTTTATCAACTGCTTGCCAGGTGGCAACGCTAATTGCTGCCAGGACTGCTGCAGCAATGGCCAACAGCGGAAACAGCAGCAGCCGTCGTCCCTGCCCCGAGTTTTTGTTGGATTCAAAACAGAGACGAAGGAGACGAAGGCCGGAATAATTGTAGCACTGGCAGTGGCAGTAGCAGTAGCAGCGGCAACATCAACAACATTGGCGCTGTGCTTAATCGCTATGTTCACTGTAACAGTGGCGTTGTCTGTAAAATGCAGCAGATATTGTTATTGTATGGCAACACTGTTGTATGGCCTGCTGCTGCATATGTATATTTCCAATTGGAACGTATGTTGAGTATTGGAACGTATATAAATTGTGTGTTTGTGGTGTGTTTTTAAATATGCGATTTTTATGACAATGGTGTTACCCTTTGTTGTTGTTGTTGTTGTAAAATTATCGTACGTCAAGTATTGGAAACGTATCGCTTTTTTTTCTTTTGTTTGATAACTCTATACAGCATCATTGTGTGTGTCTGTGTGTGTGAGTTGAGTTTGAGTTTGAGAGAGAGAGAGAGAGAGAGCGTGCGCGTTTGTGTTGTATTTTTGTACTGTTGTTAACTGTAATGTGCAACATGCAAATGCAGTTAGAGAGAGTGTGTTTGTGTGTGTGTGTGTGTATTCGATAATGTATTGATCTCTAACTTCATCGCAAATGGATGGATGACCTAATAAAAGTATGTTCTTTTTTTTTAATTTGGGGATAAAAATCAAGAGCACAGCACTACGACAATAAAAATAAACACATTTCACGAATGTATGTAGAACAAAAAGACATATAAAAATACAGACAGACACAGAGAATGACAGATAGACAGAGAAAGAAAGAGAGAGTGTAAGAATGAAGAGAGAGGCTGTGGCAGGCAAAAGATCGGCAGCAAAACTTATCGTAAAAGTCATAAGAAAAAAAATATAAGAAAAAAAAAACACACATGCAAAGCCAAAAGGGTTGCCACACTTACCCAAAGGTAAATTTCCCAGCATACCGCTGGTCGCCGGCGCCTTATGCGACGCCGCTGCCGCTGCTGCTGCTGAAGTTGATGTTGGTAGCTCAATAATCTCATCGACTGTAACATGATGATGTTGCTGTTGTTGTTGTTGCAGCTGTTGCTGTTGCTGGTGTTGCAACATGAGATGCTCCTCGTAGCGCAGCTGATGATGTTTATTAACATTGCCATATGGATCGGCATACGGTGGATCATCAACATTATTCGTTTGCGATGCCTCGGAGGGATATTCAAACGTTGAAGTTAACGTATCGTTAAATTGTACGCGGAACTGCGAAGCAACAAGATAACAAAGAACTTTAGTCACATTGAAAAACCAAAAAGAAAAACCAGAAAAAAAAACCCATAAGCTACTTTTAATGCATTTTGATTAATTGCGAACAACTATGTAACTAAAACACTAAACTCTTAGTCTAGACTACGGGAATACCCTTTATTAAAATTATACAACACATATTAACAGACATACAACTCTTAAATCTTCTCTCCCTTCAGCATCCGCAAACGTAGAAATGCGAAACGCGCATAGAAAGCAAACGAAAGTGGCTCAAATAAGTTTTCACACAGCAAAGCTTCTTTATGCCCTTAATTCAAGCGCAGCAAAAATTGTGACAATAGCTTTATATACAAAAGACAATAATTGAAAATAAAACAAAATCCTGACCCCGCCGCGCAGGTAATGTAATAGGTAAGTACTGTTTATTGTTTCGCATCAGCAAATTTTAAATGCTGGCTGAAAGTGAAATGTAGGCCAATATGCTGTTGCAGCAATGAAATACCAATAATGGGGGCAAGAAACAAAACAAAAAAAAAGCAAGCTATATTCATTAAAGTTAATACTCAAATAACATTCAGTGCCATATAAAGTATCTTAAAATTGGTCAAACATTGTTCTTCCATACACAAAAATTGTTAGTATCTTGCATCGATAAGGTTCGCTCTTTCTGCACCGCTCTTTCGTCGCCGCCAACATTGGTTACAATCAATTCTCCCACACACATACTATTTCTCTACTATATTCATAAACTAATCTTATCTTATCCTTTTCAAACCAAAACACAGAAAACAATACAAAAAAGAACCAACACTATCTGACTCCGGGGCAAGTAGTATTGCTGATTTCTGATTGGTATTATTAGTCATGAGGTCGTACTAGTGTAATTCATATACTAAAAAGATAAAACAATGAAATTCAGTTAGTCATTTATGAGGAAAAATACATAAAAAACAAGCGCTTTTTATTGTATTTACATGAACCCTGTTTCATTCATTTTCAGGTTCAAATATTATTGAATATAATTCAAAGCAAGTCTTTTCAAAATAAAAAAAACTTCTTATCAGGTTTTGCTCGAGGCTCCGTCCTAACTTTGAGCTGCACAAGTTTTACTTTCATTTACAGGTTCGACTTGCTCGAAAAATTCTTTTAATATATAGCCTATGGCACTCAAAAACAACGGTGCTTTCTATAGGCAAAAGAATTTTTTAAATCGATTCGGTAGGTGCAGAGATTACCCCCTTAAAACCTCACAAACTTAACCTCTTTATAAAAATATATGATAATGATTATTTGTAAAGAAAACTTACCGATGAATCTTTGGGTTTCTGTCGTATGCTAGACTTGCCGTCGATCACAATATTGGCATTCTCGAACTCAACGTCACATGGGGAGGGCGGGCACATAGAGTAGTCATCGTAGTCGGTGTCTGTTGATGTCTCCACCGAAAGGTCGCCAAGCAATACGAAGCCCGGCTCATTTGGCTGCAAAATCGAAGTGAAATGTTTAAACGGGAAAAGTGAAAACGAGAGAAAAAAAAATAAAACAAAACAAATCGGAACTGATTCATCAAGATTTATTATAAAATTGACAAAGCAACAAAGATGCAGTTAATGGAAGGGGAAGGGGTAAGTTTGGGGGGGGGAAGGGTTTTCGAGGTCGATATCTGTCGTTCTCTGAATCACAGCTGTCCCATTTCTCGCCATGTCAAACGCAGAACCCAAATGAACGGCATATGTATGTATAGCAACAATAACTACAACAACAGCAAGAGATAATAAGGTTCAGACACAGATAAATAATAAACATACTTGCATGTATGTACATATGTATGCATGTATGTACGTACATAAAAGACCAACAAGAACAACATAAGGCATAAAGCAAAAGCCAACAGAATTTAACGTCAAAATAGAATTGACAAAATTGAGTTCACTGCCGGAGAGCGGCACACAAAAACCCAACAACAACAACAAAAAAACACAAAAAAAAGCACAAAAACGGGTTTGCCAAAGAAGAAGAGATCGAGAGCGACAAGGCAGTCGCGTGGTTTGCACGCAATTAATGAGCGAAAGGGAGAGAGCGGCGAAACAATTTTTTTTTCTTTTCTTTTTCAACACACAGCTGCCTCTATAAAACAGCTGTGCATCTAACTAGCGCTTTGCTGCCCGCGCCCGCTACAACCCAACTACTCATCGACAATAACAACAATAACAAGAACTCACCACAGCTCCAAAGTGTGGCGGCGCTCGTTCACTGCTCTCCTGCGTAAGTCATAATATATCTTTGTCTGTATGTATGCATTTATGTATGTATGAACGTACATATGCGAAAATGTACATATGTATGTATGAATGTATGCAGCAGCAGCAGGAAGCAAAGAACAAGCGAAGAAAATATCGTAATATGTACTATACAAGTTATGTGTGTACATACATACATACATACACATGTATCAAAACTGGTTTTTGCAATGCAATCGCAGGAACGCTAACATACTGGAAAACGAGGAAGAATTTGCCAATCGCAGTGGCAACCAACACATTTTTATATTAAGCAAAGCACTGGGATACATACATACATATGTATGAACATATAATATAGCATATGTAAATAAATATGTATTTATGTCACGCCCATATATATTGGCAATTAATAGGCAAATGTTTTGCATACTTTGCATTGATCGATTTAAGCCTTTCCCATGATGCGCTCACAGCAATTCAATCTGGAGATGCTTTGCTTTGTTCGCGCAAACATATTTAGAAGGTCATTCGGAAGAGCTTCGCTTCAGCGTCAGCGTCACACACTCGCAATACACATGTGTACATACATACATACATACGTATAAGGAATTAAATTTCAGTTGCTTGTTGGCAACACTGTTCTTATTAGAATGTAAAGGATTTCCATTTGATTCGCAACAGTTGCATGATTTGACATTCTATACATTTGTTGTTGCTTTCGTTGAGCCAAAAATGCGAATGTGATCGCACACTCACTCTCTTTTTATCAGTATCTCTCTGTTTGGGCGCTTTGTTTTGTATTTGTTTATATATGACTGAAAACACTAACAGACTGTGCCTATTTGTATATATGCTTGCGTGTGTGAGTGTGTATGCGGGCTTGAAAAGATTAAGAAGAAATACATATAATAATTCATGCACAAAATAAGCATGAATAATGCGCAACGGCGCCACATTCCGATTTCTGGCTGATAAGAAATGAAAGCAAGAACAACAACAACAAAAAAACAGCTGGCCATGAGACAGATATAATGTGTGAGTGTGTGTGTGGGTGGGGGGGTGGGGGGTATGGTATAGATATGGCATAACTCACTTTTGGCAATTCCCGTTTCCGTCTGTAAATCACAACGTCGCTTTCAATATAATCCGGCACCTCCTTGCTGCTCTTGGAAAAGTTAAATACCATTGATGTATTGTTGTCCGAATGCATGGAACTTATGCTGGAATTGCTGGTATTGCCAATGCCACTGGCGCCACCTGTTGTCGGCTGGCGGCGCTTGCGCAGCGGCCAAATTGGCGAAATTCCAGCGCCGGCTGCTACTGCATCCGTTTCGCTAACATTCTTATTGTTGATGGTGTTGGTGTTTATCACGGTATCAAGACTAGTGCTGGATCCACATCCAGCGGCCGCAGCAGCGGCATCGGCGGCCAATGCAGTTGATTTTTTCATTTCATTAATGCGATTCTTTTCAATTTCGCGACTTGTCAGCGGTGTTCCACAACTGGAATTATTGGAATTATTCAGCAATGGCCTGATGACACCAATTTGCTTACTACGACTGCCCGTATTGAGGGATGAATTGATGCTGGAAGCGCTAGCGCTGCTGCTGCTACTGCTGCTGCCGCTCGATACGTGCGCGTTCTCTTGCAGGGCAGCAACAAATGAACGCTGCACACCGCCGCCAACGCCGACGCCTCCTGCTACTGCTAGGGTTGCCTCATCGTATGGCGGCGGCGGCGGCAGCGCTGCTAGCGCTTTAAACTTATCGCCTGCCGCGCCCAACTTATCGCCATTGCAAATAGCGTCGCTGTTGTCGTCGCCGTCGTCAGCGTTGTTGTCGTCGTCGCCGTCGTCGTTATCGACGTCATTCCCTTCGTCGTTGTTGTCTTCCTCTTCTGCATCGTCTTCAATTTGCGATCGTTTATCGCTGACTAAGCGCTGGCTATTTTCACCACCCACCACAACAGCAGCTGGCGATTCCAACTGTATTCGTTCCAGCATTTTACTTATGCTTGTCACAGGCGAATCAAATGGAATGGAATGAGCGCCGCCGACTTCCACCAGCTGCCTGGGTATTATATCCGGCACATGAGAATTGGAATTAACAATACGCGATTGCTGTTTTGGCGTCGAAGCAGCAAAGCTAGAGACGACAAGCTGCTGCTCTCTTTTACTGCTGCTGTTGTTGTTAATGTTAGTTGGTTTTTGCTCCTTGATGATCGATTTATAGTTGGCAACCTTGCTGGCAACGCCGCCCACACCGTTACTGCGCTGCGCAATACGCGGTCGACGATTGGAGCTCGCTTCAAACATTTTTAATGTTTGTTTGACCAAATCGGGCGGTGGGCGTTCGGTGTCATCGATTATTGAGGTGAGTCGCTTGGGGGGCGAGGTATCGGTACCGCTATGTAATCGTTCCCGTGCATTACTTATTTTATCCTCAATGGTGACAGAGGCAGCGCCAGCGACTGCAGATGATCCTGCTCCAGCTGCTGCTGCTGCTGATGATGATGATTGATAGCTAGCGCGTTGGGTATTCCAGGGTGATTTCTCGCAGAGCAGCGCTTCGACAGAGCGAGCACGTTTCATTACCTCGTTACCCCGCTTAATATGACGCGAACGGAGCAGCGCTGTACCGTTAGACGACGACTGATGCTGGTTCGCCGGTTTGCTGCGACTGCGACTGTGACTGTTGTACACTTTTAATGTAGCCGCTGCCTGTGGTGGCTATGGACGAAGGCTTGGCGCTTGCTATTGGCGGCGGCAGCGTCGATGTCGCAAGGACTGAAGCAGCAGCAGCTGCGGCTGGAACGGAAACAGTGGCTGGAAGAGCAGTCGCTACTACATCGGCTTCTCCGTCACCATCGACGTCGCCGTCGTCATCGTCGTTGCGATCGAGCAGCGTATTTAGGCTGGTTGAGCGTTGCAGTCGCTGCTGATTTTGACTGAGCTGATTGCGAGTTTCGCAGCGCAGCGCTAGGTTAAGGTAGCGGCAGCGCAGCTTGGATACAATTCCAGGGCCATAGCTGAGATCCTCCTGGGTGACGCTGACGTCGACGTCAACGTCCAGCTGTTGCTGCTCCGCGGCGCTCTTCTGTTGCAAATGATGATGATGACGATGTTGGCCATTTTGTGTGGTTGTCTTTTTCATTTCTTGCATGGCGACCATTGTCGTTTTTACCGCTACTTTTGTGGGCGACGCGTTGGCCGTTTGGCGTTCCAGTTGTAATTGTTGTTGTTGTTGTTGATTTATAATAAACTTGTTGCTCTGCAATTTATCGGATATTTTTGATTTCGAATTTTTATCAATATTAAATATTGTTGGCGTATTGTTGCTGCTTATAAAATTTTGAATTTGCGCTGCATCAGCACTGGCGCTCTGGCCTTGTTTGCATTTCGTTTGCAACTGATTTGCTGACGACGACGAAGTCGTTTGTTTCACATTTACGCCGCCTGTCGCTGTTAATGCTCCAGTTGTCGTCGACGCTGCTGTCGTTGTGCCAGTTTCAACTTCACCAGCAGCAGCGCGAGAGCGTACACTTGTATTCACCATGGTTGTTACTGCAGAGCCGCTATTCAACTCAACGTCACGCTCTCCGCACGCTCGTTCGCGCTCTCGCTCTCTGGTATCCAAATTTAGAATCTCTTGCTCCTTGCCAGTTGATTGACTTCTTGTATTAAATAAACTTGATCGCTGCTTTGGTATTGGTGCATTGCCAGCAGTTGTTGCTGTAACTACTGCTGCTGCTGCTGATGCTGATACTGCCGATTCTGTTGAAAAGGCCGTGGTGGCTAAGTCTTTGCCTTGCTGTTGTGTACTTTGGGTTGTTGCTACTGTTGTTGTTGCTGCTGGAAACGTCTGATGACCTCCAGCTTCAATAAAACATTTCTCAGACTTTTCCTCAGTTGGTGAAGTCTTAAATGATGCTTGTAGTAGGTGTGGTTGTTGTAGTTGTGTTTGGCTTACATTTCGTTTCACATGCTGCTGTTGTTGTTGTTGTTGACTAGTTATTGTTGCGGTTGCGCTGGCGTCAGTCGCACCTGAATCTGGAAATATAAGTATATGCACAAACACACACAGAAAAAATGCAAATGGTTAAACAGTTGAAATTGCCTATTAGCTGCGAAAATGTATCAGAATATTTTTAAATTTTTATTTTTTCAGTTATCTATTGAAAACTTTTGATAAGAAAAGTTGAAAAACACAAAACAACAACCCTGTATATGCCTGCTGCGACTGCTGCAAATTTTTAAATCGATATGCGATAGACTTACAAATTCATTGATATTCACAATTGAAAGTAAATGTAAACAAACAGCTTTCAATCAATTATAATTTGTGTTTAATTTTAATACGTTTTGTTATCTGTTAAGTTTTTAATGTGGATAATTGGATGCCAGCTGCAAGTTACACATGTTTTTCCACACACACACGTGCATATATCCGATTTCATGAATCAATATCGATTTATGTACATAAGTACGTTTATCTGTGTATGTAGATGCATACATATGTCTGTTTGTGTGTGAGCTCGTTCTGATAAGACATTCGAATGGATTCTAATATGAATAAAAACGTTATTTATGTGCATGCGCAAGTCGTATAACAGAAAACAACCGGTTTTAAGATTTTAAAACAGTGAATACACTTATAAAATAGGGTCTATAAGCTATAGTAGAAGTTCATATAGACCTATAATATAATGAAGGCTTTTCTTGTCCCCTTGATATTAATTGAGATGGAAGTGCGACTGTCTAAGGATGAACAATATTGCTCACTGACAAAAGCTCGCTTGTACATTGTAAACAGCCAAAGAGTGCAGCCAGCTTTGAGTTCTTTTTGCTTTAATACCATATGCCACTATGACACTCGCAAATAACGTGACTTTCTTGTGGTAAAATCATTTTCAAAACGTTTCAGTAGATCCAGAGATAGCCCCCAACAACCTTACAAACTTAACGCCTATGTTATATTGAAGTATAGATAAGAATATATTTACTTTGGTTTTTGCTGTTATGCTACTATATGATAAGGATTACCTGCAGGTTCAGTGAAAGCCAGACTCAAACTGCAGCCATCGGCTGAAGGCGATAACGCAGAGCAGGGAGAGGTGGTGGTGGTGGGAGAGATGGCGGTACCGTCGGCGGCCGCATTTGTACGTGCCACATTCGTTTTGCGGCGCTGTATTAAATCCTTTTTCCACTGCGGCATATCCGGCAGGAATCCAGCACTGCCGCCCGATGACGGTGTCGTTGCCGTCGAGCCGCCACCACCACCCCCTCCAACACCAAACTCAGCTCCAGTTGCAGTTCCCACTCCAGTCTCCGCACCGCCAGCATCCGCTGTTAAATGCAATGAAGGACGTTGCTGTTGCTGTCGTTGTTGCTTCTGAATCTGCTTTTGGGCTTCCGAAGACATTTTGGGCTAACTGTAGCGCTGCAAATTGCATTCTGCGTTAGTCGTAGTCGTATGCCGTTATAACAGTTTAAATAGAAGTATTATTTTTTAGTGCATGGCATCAAATGAACCAACAATTTTCAACTGAACAACAACCCAACTGTCCGCCTTAACCCAAACGCGCTTGCAAAGGGACTGAAACGTACTTTTAACTAAGTGGCAAATACCTTTACCTGTGAAATAAATACCAAATGGTGACTATCGGATACTCTCATAAATTAGTATGTATTATATATGTATTTTGTAAAAAACTAAATTATTTTCTAGCCAACAATTTTTTCGACTTTCAGACAAAAATTTATGCTATAAGTTCAGCAAAACTTAATTGCAAAAGAGCATCCACAAGTCGACGTGAACGTTGTTTTTTTCACCCTTTTTTTATTTTTTGTTAATTGGATTAACAGTTGTTTTCTTTTTCAAAAATAAACAAAAAAAAAAACCAAAAGAAACCTCAATATTTGTTCATTGTGAAACAACAAAAAAAAATATATAAAAATAAAGAATATGCTTAATATGAAGATATGAAAATGCAAGTGAAATACTTTTAATTTCATTGATCGATCGTAAGCATGATCCAGAGAGGCAGAGGGCGGTGGAGCAAGTTAGGCAAGTATTAAATTGAGAGCTAAGCTTAAATCATAGTTTTCGATTTATCTCTGCTTGTGTGTGTCCGCGTGTGTGTGTGTATGCGTGAGTGTTTTTTACTGCGAGTGTATGTGCAAGGGTGCAGAGCGCAGCGCGGTAAAAGGTGAAAGGGGGCTACAAATTGCAGACGAAGCATAAAATAAACAAGAGACGCTGCGCTGTGCATATTATCGATTTTTACAGGCTGCAAGAACTTTTGAGCCACACACACACACGTAACAAGCGAAACTCGCGCACACACACACACATGCAGACATAAATTTCTGCATACATACATTAAATAGATACAACCAGCAATTTTTTGCAAAGAGCACCAAAGTCTGATAACGGGTTGAAAGCCACAGAAAAGCCGCACAAGAAAATAAATTAGTTAGCAGCCCATGTTGGGTGGCATTTGAGCGAGTGGTAAAAGGCGCGAGCTAAGAAGTAGAGCCGGGCTCTGTTTATTTACACATTACGCACACAGAGAGTCATTAACATAAACATTTTCTATTTCCTTTTTTCTTAGGCTTACTTTTGCGTCCAATTCAAGCGATGGAGCTTAACTCGTATTTGTGCACATATGTCCTTTAGAAGTAGTTGTACGCATAGATTTATTAAAAAAATAAAAACAAAAACAATCCTTTATTAAATACTATATATACCCGCACTTTCTTTACACTGCACACTGTCTATAATTGCAATAAAATTGTCTTTGCCTGCGCTGAAATGCTCCGTTCCACTAAGCAGTGTTGGGTTGTTTTCGAAATGCATATCGAGTCGACTATCGATGTTCGGCTTTACAATGATCATCGATAAGCTACCACTTCTGAGCGCTTCAATGTATTTATTTGAATCTCTGCTCGGTAATTGACAATAACTTATTGTTAATATCTTTCAAAAGTCTATATGATGTTTAACTGCGCTTTTCTTACACATTACAATTAAAAAAGCAGTGCTCGCTGTGCAGTACCGTGAAAAATGCTCAAAATTATACGGCATTAAGTATCGATACCTTTAAAATAAACGTTAGTTTAAAAGAAAGATTATAAATGCTCATTGTGCAAATCAATTATGTCTATTTAGCTTGCTTTTAAACCTAAAATAAATAAAACTACTATTTAGTTATGTTAAATACTGAAATGAAAGTGAAATGTGTTTTTATATTATCACATACAATGTGTACAAGATTTGAACTCATTTAATTTCCAGGACCTCATTCAGGCAGCAAATCCTTTTAGTTAATTTAAACCCTTGGCTGTAAATTGCGCCTCCATAACGATCCTAAATTGTTTATTTTTTTGAACATAGGACACCTCAGTAATGAAGTCTCTGTAAATGAAATATAAAATAATATTTTATATAGCACTCATATTTAAAGTATGTATAATAGGTACATAACATACTCTTCTCTTGCTATTGTGACATTGATGCGATCGGTGGAGACGCGTGTGGGTCGAATCGCACCAAAGAAATCAGTGATTGGCACCTTGTGCGGATCCCGTCTATATAAATCCTTACGCACGCCTACCGTCGAGATGCAGACACGCTTTGGACACACTTGCAGCTGCAACAGGATATGTTTATAAAATAGTTCTGTGAAACGATTATATATTTTAACTACTTACAAATTCACCAATTGTTCGCTTGCTATATGGCTGCAATTTCTCAAGAAACTCGAGCGCATAATACGTGTAACGATCGATCATATAAACTCCAATTGAGGGATCCACATGGTGCTACCGAATAATATACATACATATAGTATGTATAAGTATTAAAAAAGAGTCTGAAAAGTATTTAAAACATTTCAAACTTACGGATAGAGAATCCTCACCAACGAGACTGCTTGCCACGGCCAACACATTTGGTGATGTAAACTTTTCATAAAGCGATGCCGCCTGGCAAGTATCTACCATGAAGAAAAGCTCGTTGTAGCTGAAAAATTAAATATTAAAATGTTCAAAGAACAGTTTGTAAATCACAAATAACAATCTCATTTACCGTTTCTTTTCCCACATTTGCTGTATGCCATCGGCGAGCTCCTGGCTGGTTATCTCTTCGGAATCTTGAAACTTAAGGAATCCATCGCCGCCATGTCCCGTTAAATAGATAAGCACATTGCTGCCGGCATCAGAGAGCAATTTCTTGGAACGTGCTGTTCCATTTTGTGTGCGACCCGTTAGTAAACGGACAAAGTTCTCCACAGTTACTTCATAGCCGCGATAGTCGACCTCAACATCATCGCCATAGACATTGATATGCTGATTGGCATTATTGTAGACCTGACCGGGTCGAGGATTGCGGGCATTGCAGGCCATATCATCGGCTATCATGAGGATTATCTGGGAGTCGGGTATGCCGAGCCGTTTGACTGAACGATAAATGGATAGCACATTGGCAACATGACGATAGTTGAACCAAAAGCGTGATGCATCCACTAGCACCGCCCAGTTATTTGTATGCGTTGAGCGCTGGGCGGCGTCCACAAAAGACTCTGGCAGTATTGAAGTCTCCTAAAAACAATTGCAAGTTATAATTGCATTCACTCTCTTTAATATTACTTACATGCTGGGCGACACAGCAATAAATAAATTTTAGCAGTAGTTGTAGCAATAAAAGTCCTTTGATGAACATTTTTTAATTTAAAATAATTTAATTTGTATTTTTGTTTTCGTTTGCCGGCCTAACACCAACGCTGTCCCTGGGTGTGAGTGTGTTGTGTGACAACAACAGCTGACAGTGCTGCCAGCGCAGCTGTTTAACTTTCTGGCAACACTTTACTTGACAACCAACAACGTCAAATAGCCAACATTTTCATGGCAATTTTTGGCAGATAAAATGCCGCTTAATGCACCAATCCTACCTCAAAACATATAATTCACATGCTGAACTTTTAAATGGCAGCTAAAAATTCAACTAAAATCATTAAATAGGGTCATAAAAAAGCTATTGAAAATTGCCAATGGCGCTCACAAACAATCCAATATGGCGTTAAAATGACGCTGGCAACGAACGAACAGACATATACGAAGACGAAGAGAGAAATGGAGCAAGAAACAGCACGTCAGCCGAAAGCAGTTCGTAGCGTACGGACATATGTATGTACATACATATATACATATGCACATGACTATAAAATGTGCTTTTGTATGTGTCTGTGTGTACAAAATACAAAAGCATTTGGCTTTTCTCATGGCGAAGCTAAAGAAAATGAACTAACAACAATGCTTATGAAAACTCTCCCAATTCGCCGCAAAACATCTCACAATCGCGATCACATTTATCTCTCTCTCTCTCTCTCTTCTTAAATCTCTTTTCTGTTCTAAATGATTCTCACTCTCTGATTCACGTGGGTTTTCATAAAAACTGTATGGCTTTGGTTTCTCTTAGTCTGAGTGTGTGCATGTGTGTGTGTTTTTCATTATTTTGCAAAGAGCTTGAGCTTTGCCGGAAGTTTTCTTTTCATTTTTCATCCGTTTATTGTTGTGCATTGTCTGCACATTATTATTCGTATGAACATATGTATGTACATATGCATGTACATGCATAAATATATTGTTGCTTTTGCTTTGCCTTAAGTTTCATGGCTGATAGCTGCGTGGCGTTTTTGTCAGCCATTGCGTTTTCCAATTTGTATTGCCTTAAGCGCTTACATACACATGTACATAAATATTTACACACATATACATATGTAAGTACATGCATGTGTATGTATGCACATTTAAGCACACCGAATGTGGCTGTCAGAGCAAACGAAGTTTTTGTGTGTTACATATACACACTATTCATATGCTTGTTGATGTACATATGTATGTATGTACATATTTAAGGTGAAATTAATTAAGTGGGAGCAGTACGAAAGCCTGCAGAAAGCAATTAAAAGGTGACTTTTTCTCACACACACCATCCATGCATGCATGTGTACACATTGTACATACATAATCGATATGCATGCGTATGTGTGCATTTGTCAACGTGACGTATGTATGTACTAACTAAATCTACGAGTGCAGCAATTTATCGATATGTTTGCAGACAATGTTTTCTTAGTAAAATTTAAAAGAACAATACATTCAATAAATGTACTTAAACATAATATACATACATATATATGTACGTATGTATGTACATATATACATAGATTCCGACAAGCTTATGGCTTGAAAAAGTCCTTCACTTATTTAAAGTTCATAGAAGCTAGACGCAACAATTCAAAACACAAAAGTAAGCTAATATGCCGTAGTGGTAAGGCGCAATGTCCTTGATTACCACATGGTCCTTTTGACCCTGACCTAGTTGAAAGCACGAGCTTAAACATTTTTGCATTATGTATGAAGAACCCATTAACATACATACAAACGTATGAATATATATATGTACATACGTACATATGTTGAATGCAATTAACGTTGTTGACGAGGCGGCTAGAGCAGCCTATTGATTTATTTTCCCACTTGCCCTTAGCTCGCGTCCAAATAGCGATTAAGTTGGCCTTTATAGACCACATACCAACGGCCATACACACACATATGTACATACATATGTATATATAAATAAATATTTATATGTATGTAAAATATACATAGATATATATACAAATACACTTTCACTCTTGGACATGGAAAACAGGACTCCGCTAGCTACTTGCAGGACCTTTCAATTCACTCAGTGTTGCCAACTTGGTCACGACACAGCTTTAACGAAATACAACAAAAACAAACAGAAATAACAAAAATTTTAAAATGTTAGTGAGAGAGTCGCCAATATAATAATTATGGCACATTTAAAACATTAAATTCATCTTTCAAAGTGTACTTACTTATAAATAATGTTGATTATTGTGTAACAAACGTGTTCGGGACTTTTGCATTTGCGCCATATTTAAAACGATATCCCTTTTCGTTGCCTCTTTTACTAACGATAAAGAAACAAAAGCGAAAAGAAAAAAGAAATGAAAAGAAGTGACAGACACAGCAGCAGCAGCAGCAGCAGCAACTGTTGAAGAAAATCAGCGACAAAAGCGATATGAATAAATGAATTTGCATACAAAAAAGCACAGCGAAATCAGCAGCACAACGAATCAGCACGCACACATGTTTGTTTGTTTAAAAATCTTTAGTTTTAGTTTTATTGCTTTCCACAGCCGGCAACGAATCATATGCATACACTGTTAGCTGAAGTCCTGCCTGTCATAACCCAACAAACCATATACATATGTACATACAAGGCAGAGTATAAAATAAGTAAGCATTTTCAATTTATTGGCCCCATGGTCGACATTTTTGTACCCTACTGCGCCCCATCCACCTACTGATCTACATACATACATACAGTACAACCTGCGGGAGTTGCCATTTTTCTTTTTGTGTTTTTGTTTGTGTGTTCTGCGATTGAGAAGTTAATACAGACTTTTGCGCAATCGCTTAAAGACAATAAAAAGTTTATGATAGAGCCGCAACAACTGTTACGTTATTCGTTCAACAAATATACACATACATATGTACATACATATGTATTAGTTTGTCGTTTTAAGTGTCCTTAAATGCAAATTAGTAATTGGCGCTTTGGAGTCGGAAGGGCATGAAAGTGTTTCGGATATAGCACTCACATGTGGTCGAGTTGTGTCGTGTCGAGAGTTAGCGGCGAGGCGAATACATATTTCGCCGCTGTGACGCTTCGCTCTCTTGCTCGCTCTCACTCTCTTTGGCATGTTTAACGCTGCCATTTTGCCTTGTTATTTCACTTCGTACCGTGTTTGCGTTCACAACTCTGTCGGTTCGGGTTCTGCATTTTATTTTATTATTATTATTTTTTTTTGTTTTTCTCTGCTTTGGCTTGTGCAGTTTATTTGTACATTAGTATAACAAAACTGACCGCGTTTCCAACGACTTTGAATTATTAATCAATTTTGAATTGATTTCGGGACAATTGAATAATATTAAATGCGGAAAATTCGCAAATGATGCGAAGGCGACTCTGAAAAATATAAAAAGAGAATTAAGTAAGTATCGTCGTTGTGGCTATGTGACTGTTTTGTGTGTGTTGGTGTGTGTAGTTGTGAGTGGGTTTGTGTGTGCGAGTATGTTTATGTGCATGAAAACACACATACATACATACCTAAATGCTTTTATCTTTGCGAGTATGCGTATATGGCAAATCATTCGCAAACAAAAATGCTTCTATGCATAATTTAAACGAAAAATCTTAAATATTACAAATCAGTTCAAACAAAAACAAATGACAAGCTATGCAACATGAACAAAAGTTAAAATTAAGACCAAATGTTTTATTCAAGGATGCGAATTTGTTTGTGAAAATTGTATTTAAAATAAACAGTTTTACTCGCTTTATTTAGTGACCCTTGCGGCAGGTGAATCGTATGTATGTTTGTTTGTGTTGCGACATAGCCTCAACCCGGCCGATGATAGTTTCTTTGGCCAGCCAGCCAGCTCTTCGAACTCGTAACTTTCCTTCACTGTTCATAAGTGTTTTGAAATAAACTTTAATTGAAATTATGTTTACACAGTAAAATTTAAAAGGTTTCGCAAACCGCGCTCAACATGTTGCAGTGTGACCAAATGTAAAAGTCGTGTAAATTGGCCATTCTTTTTATTTAAAAGCTATATTTAAATTGCAATATAAATTAATGTATTTCTAATACAAAAACAAGTGTCAAAATAAAAAACATGATGTGCTTAAATGGGTTTTTAATATGTATATTAACATATGTAAAATATTTTTGAAATTCGGCGCCAATCAACCCTCACCGCCCGGCCTCCATCCACCCTTAACACATCTGATCTTGGGGGCGGTGATCCGTTATGCACATCAACAACCAACGATTAAGTGAATTAAATAATGTTTTTGCATTAAAGTGAACGACGTGGTTTAATCGCAACAATTTGAAATTTTTATTTGCAAATGGTTGGCTTTTTATTCCGGCAGCCATACCACATTAATATCGGTACATTCGACCTATGAGTATCGATGAGCACGATACTTTTGGTGCTATCGATATTTTTACCCCTGCATCCCTGCGTGCGGCAACGCTGCTGAGCAGTACGAAACTAGAAGCCAGATTTGATCAAACGAAGCAACATTTCAAAGTAAAGTAAACGGGTGTCGTTTTATTTTACTGACACAGAAAGTTAGTGTCGTAAATTTGGCAAGTGAAAAGAAAAGCAGAAAATAAAGAAAGCAGGCACCATAAGAAAATACCAAGTGTTCCGCGGCAGTCGTTTCTGCACGTAGCGTGTGCTTGTAAGTGTTTACAACTGCATTAATTCTTTTAATTTTCCTCCTTTTTTTTTTTTTTTTTTTGCATACCCATTGCAGTGCATTTAATGCATAAGTGTGTGTGCGTGTGTGTGTGGCAATACTTTTTTTTGTGCTGTTTGTGCATTAATATATGTGTACTTCATTTTGATTTTGTTATTTGAAATTCGCTTTTGTTTCCTTTATCCGCTGTTTGTTGTCGCTGTCATTTGTGTTTCTACTTCAACCGCCTTCGTTGCAGAGGGTGGTGGCGGCTTCAGCTTGTCATTTGACGAAGAAGAGCGTTCTACTTGCGTTAGTGTGCGTGCGATTGCGAGCAGCATTTGTGTGCGTGTGTGTGTCAGTGTTATTAAATCCGTTTTGTGCTCGTGTGTTTGTGTATGTAGAAGTGGGAAATCGAGAATGATTTTCTCCTGTGCTGCTGCTACAGCTGCAGCATTTGCAACGCATGAATTGCAATCTAGCTGAAGGTCGATTTTAGTGTTCTTAAAATTTGTTTTATTTTATTATTTCATTCGCCAACTGCATTCATGCATTTGGCAACAATAATTTAACAAACAATTTCTATGTGTGTGTCTATTTGCAGTGCAAAAAAACAAAAATAAAAATGGCGTATGTCATCTTGCGCACGCGTTTCCCGCTGCGTTACTATGAACAATAAAGTGACAGGATCAGCAGGCTAAACTCCAAACAGTGTGTCGTTTTTTTTTTTGCTGTAATTATTCGCATGTGCTCACGTTGGCTCGCTCTCGTTCTCTCTCCCTCTCTCTCTCTCTCTCGCTGTCTTTTTTAAACTGCCGCAGCGACGCTCCAAATTCGCCTACTGCCTATGAATTTGCTGTGTGCTCTTACAATTTGAATGGCGTTATACGCCATCGCTCTCCTCTTGGCGCACACATCAATGTGTTGCTAGTATAGTAGTTTCTTTAGGCAGCCCCAGCTGCTTCTGCTGCTTGCCTGCTGTTGTTGTTATTTTTTTTTGTTGTTGCTTCTGCTGCTGTTGCTTTCAAACTCGTTTTGCTTTTTGGCTGCCTCTTGCTCTGAGGGGATGGGGCTACAACGACAAAGTTATCGGGGGGTGTAAGTGACAGTCACAATGGGACGTGTTTGAATTTCTTTGCTTACGCATATTTTTTTCAATATTTAAATATTATTCCTGTTTATTTTTATTTATTTTAATTGCCAATGCTTGGTGAACATATTGCGTATACGTAATATTTGTAAAATACTTAACTTTTGTACTCTCTCAAGGTATTTTGAGTACGTCAATAAAGGTGTTATAATTCGATCAGCATATATTTTATTTAAATGTCTGATTAAATTTTAATTAATCAATTGAACTTGTAACTTATTTGCATTTCAGGTAGTCAACAAATGGGACCAAATCACACGGTGTTCAAGTGTCTAAAAGTGCCGCTAGAGATTTGCTTAATTCAGGTTGAACGTAAGCAGTTGGAGTTGAAGCTTGAATTAATGCTGGAGAGCAACATACCGACAGCATCAAAATAGGAGCGTCGACATCGTCCACGGTAGCGTCACCAGAATTATTGTTCAGTGATAGCTCGAGGATGTCGGCGCGCAAGCCAGTAGCAGGAACGGATGCAGGAGGAGGAGATGAAGCAGTTTTAGGAGCAAAGCCTGATGACAATAATGCATCATCGCCCACACTTGAGCTAGAGGCGTCGGCGGTGGCATCTTTAAGTGAGAATGCGACAATCACAGATGCAACAGAAGCAACAATAGCTGCTACAACCGATCCAGCTCCTGACGCTGATGAAGCTGAACCGGATAAAAAAGATAAAGAAAAAGATATAGATAACGACAACGACAACGAGAATGAGAATGAGAAGGTTAATGATGAGAAGGAAAAGGACAAAGAAAAGGAGAAGTTAAAGGAACAGGAAGTCCAAACAGAAACAGATAACGAAAATGAAGATACAAAAAAAGAACCAGACCAGATAGAGAAAACAAATGATGAAAATTCGCCACGAAAGACGCAATCCCATGATGGATCTAGTAGTAGTATCTCATTGGGAGCAACAAAAATGTTGCGCGTAACGCGTCAATCTTCCCCACTGCTCCTGCAGCACAGCTTGTCACCGACAACAACAAAGCGCGAAGCAGCATCAGCTGCTGCTCTAAGCGATGGCGAGGAATTGCCCAGCGGCAGTGGCAGCAGCTCATCCAGCAGTCAAAATCAAAGGAAAAGCTGTTCCACAGAGCGACAGCTGCCCATACGCGGTCGCAAATCCATCAAGGATCTAAAAGAAGCCAAAGAGCCGCCGGCACAGACTAAAGAGGATGAGCTTATGGAATCACAGCCGGAGCTGTTGCTTGAGGAGGAAACGAAAGATGCGACAAAAGACACATCCAAGGATAAAGAGCTTATCGAGCCCACAACACCAACAACAACAACAACAACTTGTAATCGTGTTACACGCAAAGCACACGCTCAGGAGCTTGCACTGGCCAACAACAACAACAATAATAACAACAGCAACAACAATAACAATACACGCGTAACACGAAACCGTCGTAAATCGTCAACGGTCAATAACACAACGACAACAGAGCCACAGCTGCCGGCTAGGGGAAGGCGTAAAAAGCCAGCGCCACCTGAGCCGAAAGAGCAACAATTATTGCTAGCAAAACGCAAGCGTTCGCAAGATGACAACGAGACTAACCTCAAATGCCCCAAAGTCGAGCTCAAAACGGAAGAGGATGAGCAGGATCCGGAGCAGCAGCAGCAGCAGGAGGCCTCCAACGATGGGCAGCTGGATGTAAAAGCTCCGACGGCGGCCAGCACACTTTTAAAATTCGAGCCAACAGATGGTGAGGATCCAATACCTGGTACGCCTTCATTGGCAGCCACGGCCGCTCCTACACAGACGCCCACACCCACAGTCACACCGCAATCAACGGTTAATCGACGTGGACGCGGACGGCCGCATAGCAATAAATCGACACCAAGTAGTTGTGCAGTTGCCACTGCGACGAGCACACGTGCAACGCGGCACTCCAAGGCCGGCTCACCTGGTTTGGTGGGGCCAACGCCACCGAAGCGTCGTCGTGTCGGTTCCACCAATCGCAAATCCCTGCTCCTTGCAGCTAGCAAGACGGCAACAGCCGCCTTAACAGCTCCAGCAGCAGAAGTGGCAAGCTCAACCATCGATGAGGATTCCAAGGATAGTTTGGCGTCCAGTTCGATTGACGATCTTGTGCTGGCCGCTGCCGAGAACAAAGAGGAGAAACTTATAATGGACTATGATGAGACGCTTGATGAGATTGCAGCTGTTAAGAAGGACGATGGACAGGCTAAGGAGGAGGCTGCGGAGGCCACGACATCCTCCAATGGCATTGAACCGCTCACCGTGGAGACAGAAATTGAGCCGATAACAATAGATGCATGTGATCCTGTTACAGATGATGCACCCAAGCCAGCTAAGGATGAGGATGAGGAGCTGGAAAAACAGAATATACCTAAATTGAAGCCTGGCAAAGCGGCTTCATTGAGTCCGGAACTGTTTAGTGAAGGCGTTAGCGTCATTAGTGTCAAACAGTTCTACAAGAAACCCGAATTTCTGGCCAACAATCTGGGAATCGAAAAGGATCCAGAGCTGGGCGAGATTGTGCAAATTGCTAGCGAAACAACAACAACAACACCATCAACAATTGCTGCGATCGGGAACAGTAGTGTGTGTGAAGAGTCCAAAGCCGTGCTGGAAATGTTGGACTTGGAATCACTGCGAATAATAAAATCACAGTCGGAGCTGGAGATTGTGTTGGTATCTGACGTTGAGTTGGCTGATCCGACAACTATTCTCAAATTTAATGATTCATTGAGAATGGGTGAGCTGCGTGTGAATGAGAGCGGGGTTGGTGAGCTGCGAATCGATGAGGATCAGGAGATGAACGTGGTGGTGGTAGAGGAAACTGCCGCCGAGCTTAATGGTAAACTGGAGCCAGTGGAAGCGGAGGAGCAACAACAGCAGCAGCAGCAGCAGCAGATGGTGATATCAACCAGCATTAAGAAGACAGATGACTATGATGACTTTGAGAGTGAAATTATGGAGCAGTTGGCCAAAGAGGGTGTGGTTGATGCCAGCGGCAATGCGCTAAGCGCAAGCAAACAAAATCTGGAGTTGCACGAGAAGCTGGAAACCTTTGAATATGATAACTCCAAGGATCAGGCAGTGGAGCAGGAGCATGAGCAGGAGCATGAGCAGGAGGCGGAGCAAGCTGAAAAGGGGGAAGAGCTGATGGAGACAACAGAGGAAGATGTGCTGATGATCGATGAAGGGACACCGGAATTGGTGGAAACCGAAGAAGAAAGTTCGCCACTTCTGCATCTGCGTCTGGAGATTGAACCATTAACCGAAGAGCAGGAGGCTGAAGTAAATGCCGTCGCCGATGATGATGCCGAAACGCCCATCCTAAGCGAAGATTGCACCGATGAATATCCTGAAGAGAACAAGGAAAATCTAACCACTGCCACATTCAAAGTCGGTGATGTCAGTCAGCAACTGCAATTGGAGCTGGAGCTCAAGGGTGTTGGGTGTGGAAACGGCACAACAGCAACAACCGACGCCAAGCAGTTAACAAAGCCGGAGAAGCATGAGTGCGATGACGACGATGAGGATGATGATGAGGATGAGGAGAAACCGTTAGCTGCCATTGCTGCCGAACAAGCAAACAGCGGTGGAGGAGGGGGAGAAGCAGGACAACAGCTGCAACTCAAGCCCGAAGGCGATGATAAAATGCGTCGCGAGCAGGAACAACATCTGCAAAATCTTGGACTGCTGACGCATCAGGCGGCGGAGCAAGTGCGTCAAGAATTTATACACACACAAACGCGTCAACAACAACTAACTAAACGTTCAACTGCAAAATCCGCTGGTGCTCATATTGAATCCAGTGGAACACTCAAAACAGTCATCAAACTAAATCGCAGTAGCAATGGTGGCTCTGGCGGTGTCACTGGTGTGCCCACGGGCACAGTTATACATGGTGGAGCTGGTGGTGCGGCTGGCATAGGTGGAATTGGTGGCGGTGGAGCGGCTGCAGCAGCGGCGAGCACACGTAAAGGTGCAAATAGTGGCATTGCTCCGGCTGCGGCTGGTGGAGTTGGCAGTGCTGTTGGCGCAGCTAGTGCTATTGCTGCGGTTGGTGGTGCTGGGAGCAGTAGCAGCAGCAGCGGTTCAACGCACGGCGTGCGTCGCCAATCGCTTAAGATGACATTCCAAAAGGGACGCGGACGTGGTCATGGTGCAACAGATCGTGCCACAGATCATCAAGCCGATGATTCCTACTACACCATACAGAATGAGGTACTGTTTGAAGATTAATTAAACATAGCGCCAGCAATATTGATTTTAATTCTTTTCTCATTTTACTTTACAGAACGAAGGTGCGAACAATAATCGAAATCAATCAATGAATGCAACTGGACGCAAGTCGTCAGCTAATCGTTTAAGCAGCAACCGCACTTTTACTAACAACGACAACAACAATCAAACTAACCCTAATAACAACAATCAGAAGCAGCAACCTCAACAAAAACATAACAACAACAACAACACGTCGTCGTCATCCTCCACAGATTTCCTGGGTTGGTTGTCAGGCTGGCAAATCTTAGTCTGCGTGTTTGTTTATGTTGGACTTTTATGGTCGATGATTTTGTCATTGCTAATCCATTTACTGACATCGCGCGATTCAAATGTTGACTAAGATCGTTTCGGGGTTTTCAAAGATATAAAGAAACTAAATGAAAATGTGTTCTGAAACTTTATACTTAATAGCTGTGTTCTTCTATATAAAACTTGAGATTAGTGGAAACTTAAGCAGAAGTTTGCTTTAAATTTTCGATATAACTTAAAGAGCCTCGATTTTGGAAAACTTGGGAATAGTTTTAGATGAAACTATCGTCAAAGTAATAATTATCTGTGGCACTTTCATCGATATTAAAATTAAGGATATTTACTACTCTCGACTAGAGCCTTGCAGTATTGTTATATACAAATGTCAAATGACAAATGTCAGATCAAGAGTTTTTGTTATCGATAGATTTTGACATACATTAAGATTGACATTTCAATCAGAGTTACTTGGGCATCGATATGATCGAAATGGTTGAATGCATAAAGTTATATCCGATAGCCGAAGCTTTTGATTGTTGAAGAGATTTCGCTAAGAATCGCACTACTAACTTATCATATTTATTTCGTTCAATATTATTTGCGGCAACGTTCACGCATTGTTTTAATACAAAAATGTTACTTTTGTCAATCGAAAACAGATTCATCACACTCGGAGGGCCATGGCGGTGGAAATATGGAGCATGGCTTCTATCAGATGGTCAAAAAGGATGAAAAAGAAAAGATACTCATACCGGAGAAGGCATCCTCATTCAAATTTCATCCGGGCCGTTTATGCAATGATCAATGCTACTATTGCAGCGGCAAATTTGGACTCTATGATACACCCTGCCACGTTGGCCAAATCAAATCTGTGGAGCGTCAGCAAAAGATACTCGCAAGTAAGTATTCCATTAATCAAGATGATAGTACCAAATGATAACGAATTTGTTTTTGTTTGTTTTGGCAGATGAAGAGAAATTGACCGTTGATAATTGTTTGTGTGATGCTTGTTTTCGTCATGTGGATCGACGAGCTAATGCGCCATCCTATAAGAAACGCCTATCGGCGCCAGGTCACCTTGAGACGGGTCAAAACACCAACAGCAACAATAACAATGGTAACAACAATCTGGATGGTAGCGTGGTGGATGCAGACTTTGCATCAACATCGGCGAGTGCCTCAACCGGTTCGGTTGCACAACGTATATGCGCTGTCAAGGATTGTGCCGAAATCGCTGGACAATCATTGAAACGAAAGAGTGTACGCAAAAGCGTTAAAAAGTGTCTGCTTCGATTCGAGATACCACCAGGCACCTTGAATGTGGCACTCTGTGTGGCACACTACAATACAGTCATCCAATCATCTGGCTGTGTCCTTTGCAAGCGTCGCCTGGGCAAGAATATGTATCATATAACATCGGTAAGCAATATAATCTCAATTTGTTCATTGTTTCAATCCTATAATTCTCATCCCATTCCCATTATTATTTGAACTTTTGCAGCAGGACACTGATCGACTGGAGAAGGCTCTCACCGAAATGGGCATTCAGGTTCAACTGGGCGTTGGCACCGCCGTCTGCAAGCTATGTCGCTATTTTGCCAATCTTCTTATGAAACCGCCAGACAGCACCAAATCCAATAAGGCTGAATTCGTTAAGAACTATCGCAAGAGGTAAGTTTTTTTTTTTTACGAATGCAAGGCTTTAACACAATTTAATTATCATTAATTACTTTGCTTGATTGCAGGCTGCTCAAGATGCACAATCCGCAGGATGTTAGCAACGATGTCTCCGAATTGGATGAGGATGATGCGACAACAACAACAACAACAACCATAGCAGCAACAGCAGCAGCAGTTGATGTTGGTGGAGGAGTGGCAATTGGAGCAAGTGGACGCCGTGGCTCAACACGTGGTGCTGCTGTTGCAACATCAGCCAATGTTACACCCGCCGATGATGCCTGCTCCAACGATATGGCCATGGTTGTGGACTATGATGGGCCAACGGATTCAAATTCGAGCAGCTCATCCAATACTCCCAGCGGCGCCAACACCAGTACCAGCACCAGCACTAAACAAATGTCCAAGCTTCAGGCCATACTCCAACAGCAGCAGCAGCAGCAGCAACAGCAGAACGAAATGACAACAGCAACAACAAGCAATTCCAGCAACAATTGCTCCTCCGGCACAACACCGGATAAGAGTAGCAGCAGTAGCAGTTCGAAGAGCAAATCCTCGGATATATCGAATGTGCTGCGCGGCAATCCAAACATTTCGATGCGTGAACTCTTCCATGGCGAGGAGGATTTGGGTGTGCAGTTCAAGGTACCGTTTGGATGCAGCAGCAGCCAACGTACACCGGAGGGCTGGACACGTGTCCAGACCTTTCTGCAATACGATGAGCCCACCCGCCGGCTGTGGGAGGAGCTGCAAAAACCGTATGGCAATCAGAGCAGTTTCCTGCGTCATTTAATCCTGCTGGAGAACTATTATCGCAAGGGTGATCTCATCCTGGCGCCGCATGCATCCTCCAATGCTAGCGTCTATACGCAAACTGTACGCCAGCGTCTCAATTCCTATGATCATGGACACTGTGGTGGACACCAGAGTGCAAAGACGACAACAGCAACAACAACAAATCATAATAATCCTAATCCTAATGCCGCCAGTGCCACTGCCGCTGTTGGCTCTGCTGCCGCCTCTGCCTCCTCATCACCACCTACAACTAACTCGGATTGCCTAACGAGCAACAGTCCGGAACAGCAGCAGCAACAGGCGCCATCATTGGAGCCCAGCATTCCGCTTGTGGAGCTCAATGACGACGACGATGATGAGGAGGATGAGGATAACGATGACAGCTGCAATCGCAGCTATAACTATGATGACAACGTCAACGATTCCGAGCCACAGCAGCAGCAGCAGCAACAGTTGGCCACTAAGGATGAGGATGAGCTTGCGAGGATTTGCAATACTGCGTCTCTGGACAAGCTGACCAAACAGTTTAGTTCCAATGCAGTGACAATAATAGCACGACCCAAAGATACAAGCAACAACAGTAAGGCTGCAACTGTTGCGTCCGGTGATTCGCAGCCACAACAGTTGCAGTTGACCAAGATAGCAACGACAACAAAGGAGGCGCCACCATTGGTGCCCGCCACCAGCGTCAGTGCACCAGCAGCAGCAGCAGCAGCAGCTGCAGTTGCGGCTAATAATCGCAGCATACTTAAAACCAATCTGCTGGGAATTAATAACAAAGCTGTCGAAATACTGCCGCTAACAGCAGCAACAGCAACAGGAACAGGACAACAGCAACAGCAGCATTTGCAAAAGTCACAAAAAATATTGGAACTGGCCAATAAGTTGACATACAAAATGAAACCCATGGTGCATGCAGCACCACAAGTCCTGCCACAACAGCCACAGCGTCAGTCTACTAAACAAAATGTGGCAGCATTGCTCAGCTCGCCACCAGAGCTTATAAGCTTGCAACGTCGTCGCACAACAGCTGGAGCATCAGCAGGAGGAGGAGGCGGAGGCGGAGGTGGCGGTGGAGGAGCATCAACATCAGCTGCTGCTGCGGCTGCTGCTGCCGCCTCTATTTCCTCTGTTACATCATCGCTGCCCCCTGGCTTGGCTGGCAAACGATTGCAACTGCCCCGAGCAAATAATAATAATGCGCCCAGTGTGATTATGCTGCCGGAAACATTGTCGCCACAGGAGCGGCATGAGAGCAAGAGCTGGAAACCAACATTGATACCGCTCAAGGATCAACATCGTGTGCCAAGTCGTTCGCTCACATTATTCCAAACGGCCGATGGACGACGTCTGCCCGCCCAGGTTCAGGTGCAATCCAGTGGCAAGCCATATCTCATCTCCATCATCGATTACAATCGCATGTGCATTTTGCGGCGCGAGAAATTGCAACGTGATCAGGCGCTCAAGGCTAACAGCAGCAGCAACAACAACAACAGCAACAGCAGCAGCAGCAATGCAACGGCCAACAAGCCAAAGATAAGCGGACAACAGCAACAACAATCGCAATCACAATCGTTTGCTGCTATGTCGAAAATAGCAGCAGCACAAAATACAGCGCGACACCAACTATTGCAGCTGCAAGAGCAACAGCAACGTAAACATCAACAGCAACAAATGCCCACAATGCTGCCGGGTGGCAGTGCATTGCGTTTTACACGCCTGCAACCCAAAACGCTGCCACCGCTTAGCAATCCCCAACAGCAACAACATACCAACAACAACAACAACAACAGCACCACCTCTTCATTTCAACCATTGCTGAATAGCACACTGGTTGCAGCAGCAGCTGCCAGTAACAGCAACAACAACAACAGCAGCAACAGCAGCAGCAACAGCAGCAGCAACATGCCTCTAAACAGCAGCGACAATTCGTGGTTGTGGAAGAATTTTCCGGATGCCAATCAGTATCTATTGAATGGTGCTGCAGCCGCTGCGGCAGCAACCAGCAAATTGCCACACTTGACTGCCAAGCCAGCGGCAACAACAACCGTTTCAGGAGGTGGCGGCATTACATTTACGCTTAAGCAACAGCAGCAACAGATGGAACAGCAAAAACTCATTGATGATGTCATCATGTCCAAGATACCCAAAAGTCTAACAGTTATACCGCAACATATTGGCGGAGGCGGTGCCGGTGGCAGTGGCGATGCTGGGCACAAGGACTAATCCTGCATGTTGCTACTAGATTAACAAAAAAAAACCAACACAATCCTGCCAGTGATGATGGGAAACAAAAAAACAGAAACAGAAAAAAACCAACAAATAACAAAATTATAAGATAAAAAAGCAAAGTGAAGATTAGCAGTAGAAGAAGAAGCATTTGCATTTCAAAAACAAAAAATATAGATTATACACACAAACCTATATATATATATATATATAATTATATATATATATAAAATTTACATATTACTTTAAGACAGAGAAACAAAACTAGGATCAGAGATCAAAAGTCAGCGCTATTGATTGTTAATTTATATAAATATATATCGATCGATAACAGGGCATATTCCATAAGAGATTGTAACAAATATTTAAATTTCGATTTATTATTATTTTTTTTTTTTTTGAGTTAAAATTTATATAGTTTTCAGCTAGAGCCGACAGCTATATAACAATACGTTACGATCAATGGAATAAGAAGAAAAAAGAAAGAGCGAGAGAGCAAAACAAAAGCGAGAGAGAGAGCGCCAGATACACACAAAGAGCATGGATGGAACAAAAGAAAAGAAAAAAAACGATAAAGGGGGGGTTTTTTTTTTAAGTTTAAATTAGGTTCACATTAAATAATCGATACCTTAGCATGATAATTTACAAGATACTATATATATATCCATACAAACATGCAAACAATCTTTATATTAGTTTTATGGTTAAATGTCGTTGATTATGAGCGGGTATACAAAGGGGGGGGGGGGGGGGGGAGTGGGGGCGAAGCAAAAAAGAGAATTCAACAAGATTTAAATGGAGCCTTTAAAGTTAAAGAAAATTAAACAAAACACAGACACTGAACAGATTATACATATACATACATACATACATATATATATATAGTACTATATACATACCCCATATACTTATTAGTTTCACACACACACACACACACACACACACACTTAAATATATATATTCATATATATATTGTTTTTACCTTAAAAACGAAACAAAAGCACATCATTATAATTAAAACTATGAATACATACATACATGTATAGGCATTCGTGTATTATAGATACCAAAATTGCTAGAAATACTAATACTTCTAACAACACACACACACAGACATATACATACATACATACATAGTTCTAGAAACAGACAGAGACAGACTCAGAGTTGAGGATAGGAATAGCATTAGCTTCGTTAACTTGGAAAGAGGAAACTTTGCCAACACACCAACAAAATTGCGATCAATTTGTATTATTATTATATTCTTGTTTGATTTTTTGATCGTGGGAGTTAGTGAAGCTTAACTTATCTTAGTATATATGTACATATATGCTATGTACTATGTCATAACGCTGTCTATTTCTTTACTAACACACTAAGTGCGGTATATATTTTCTTCTGATAATTTACAGTGGGTTAATTGATGCTAACAACAGCAAAAACATTAAAAACTACTTTAAAAAAAGAAAAGAAAAACAACAAAAAAAATACACATTTAGAAATTATTTTCATTGGTTACAAACATACAACATTTAATTATTAATTAATACATACATATAAATATCTAATTTATGATTTCATTTCTATTATTAATTTGTACATATACTATAAAAAACAGACATATTAAAAAAAAAAAAAAAACAACAAATAATCAATAAAAATCATACAATTCAATTACATACACATACACAGTACTACGCATCATTTCCATATTTCCGTTCCGTTCCGTTTCATTTCGTTTCGTTTCGTTACTGTTGGGTTCTGCGCTCCTCACATTCAGCCAGGCTTTAGCTGTAGGCTTTTGTTGTTATCGTCATCGATTATTGATGGTGCAACAAAGACAAGATCATACATGCATACAAAATGGCCCCCAAATCAAAAAAGCTTTCAAAATGCAAAATACATGCATATATAATTGTGAATTTAGCTCGTTAAGTATATATAGTTATAAATATATATATATATATTTATATTCATATAGAAATTCAATTGTTGTTGTTGAAAAACATTGAAAATGTATTTTATAAAATCTGAATTATCACAAATCAAATTACGAATGTTGAGAATAATTTTGGTTGTCCATCGTTTTGTCTACAAAAAAAAAAAAAAAAAAAAATCAAAAAAAAAAAAAAAAAAAGAGAAAAAGCAATAAATGCTTATTTATTTATAGAGCCACATATAGTATATTATATATATTTATATACATGCATTATATGCATGTCATTTTCCAACTGTTGCGCGTATCGGAAAAACATTGGTCCTACGTACCAAAAAAATCAAAAAAATCAAACTGACCAAAACTAAAGCACATTTGCCTTGAATTTTCTAAACTTTTTGATTTTGTACAAGTGTGTGTGTGTGTGCGTGTGTGAACGTAAGCATGTGTGTGTGTATCTGTATGTGTGTGCACATTAAACTAAAAAAAAAAAACCTTGTAAACCAACTATTCTTAGTTATTTATGCTCTTCTTAACATATAAGCAATGGATCCAAACTAGCTGCGATCTCCTTTTCAGTCTTTTGTTATCGAAAGAGCAAATTCAAAATAAATCCCTTATGATAAGTTATAATATATACAAAGAATTGTTTTATTTGTTTAATTTCACATTTTTTGAAGCTTCACTGTATTTATATCTTAAAGGACATCACGGATGTTTCAACGAACAAGGAAAAATTGCAAGTGCAATGAATTCATCGCAAAAATCGATCGTCTTAGGTTATTTTTTTTGTTAAATCAGAAGGATATATGAACCAAACTGAAGCCTAATTTCAAATGTCACTTGAAAACATTACCAGATGTTGGTCTGAGACATAAAAGCACGAAGTTCCTTAAAGCAACCAGGATAAAAGTAAAGCGATATCGCCAGTTTCCGAGAAATCAATTATATTATAATTTCGAACCGATTCCGTTGAAGCTGCAAGTGCAAATTCTACTTGAACATCCTTGAGGAAATCCATCGTTCTAGTGAAGCTTTTGCCATGTTTGAATCGAGATGTTACCTAAAACTCCTGGCCATTAGCTTATCCTTAAGGCATGCTGTTTAATAATTAACGATTCTGGAGTTGCAGTTAATTCAAGCACAAAACGTGCTGCAACATTTTAAGGAAGTTTAATAATAATAAGAATAAGTATAAGTAATTGGCGCTGTATATTAAAACACAATATCACCAAATAATCGCTTTATTTCACTTTCTCGTATGCGTGTGTGTGTGTGTGTGTATTTTGAGGTTAAATCATTTTATGTGTAATTTGTTTGCTGAAACGTAAAAATAAGGGTATATGAATAATATGTTTATATACGAGTAGTTTTGAATGAATAAATAGCTACAAATAGTTTTACTTTATTTTTGCTTTAATCCCCAATATTTAACTTTTCGTTAAGAATCTTTAGCTTACTTTCTCTTGCTCGCGCTGTGACTCTCTCTATCTCTATTCTCTCTTCATAACGTTTGCTTCATATTATTTTTAGTGTTGTGTTAATATATATACTTACATATATCGTATGTATGTATGTATATATACATATATATGTTTCTCTGTATACTTCATCGCTCTATCTATCTATCTCTCTCAGTTTGGTTGCAACTTTATCCGTTTTCTAATCAGCTTTCATTGATTGTATTTTGTTGTTGTTATTGTACAGATTATGTAGAGGTTTTTTTTTGTTTTGTTTTATTAACATAAATTTCAAAAAATAATGTGTTTTAGATGTTGTTTGTATCATTTTGTTGTGTTTTCAGTTTTTGTTTTTGGATGTTCGATATGCATTTGTTGTGTTTTGGGTTTTTTTCCCACTGTTTTACAATCTGTTTGATAATGTTTATATAAATATAAATATATATATATACCTATATATATATATATATATATATATATATCGAGATAAATATGCATAGTAAGTACAATATATAATTTGCAAAATATTATAATTTTTTTCATTATGTTTGTTTTTTTTTTGTTTGTTTGTTTGAGTGTAGTGTATATAATAATAAATCTATGTTTAATATTATTATTATAAAAATTTATCAATTATTATATGATCCCGGGGGCACATAGGGACGAGCTCGCTCTCTCCTCTCTCTCTCTCCCTCTCTCTCTCTCTCCCTCTCTCTCTTTCTCTCTTGCCTTCTTTTTGTTGGGAGTGAGTGGTGGATGTTTGTTTGTTTGTGTGTGTGCGTGAGTGAGTTTTGGTGTATATGTGGGGGTGTGTGTGTGTGTGTTTGGCGAGTGGAGTGGGGAGGGTATGGCGTTTACAAATCGGTCTCGCCATAGAGAGCTGTGCTGAAGGACATGTAATCGAGGGCGCCGGGTACTCCGTTAGGTCCCTTATATGGCGGCATGCGTTGAATGCAGTATTCGGCCTGATCTGGTGGCAATTCGCGGCGCAGCTCATCGGGCAATATGTATGGCTACAAGACAAACAAGAAGAAACAGTTCGATTATAATCGATTAATTATCGATCGTTAAGACTCACCTTGTCGGCAGCCAGGATTCTGAAGGAATCAATGACTTGTTCGGCGGTATCGGTATCGGTGCTCTCGCGTGTCATAAAATCGAGGAAAGCATCAAAGTGCACGTAGCCGGTGCTATTGGGATCAACAACAGCGAGAATGCGCTGGAAATCCATTTCACCCTGTCTATCCTTGCCAATCGAATAGCCAAGCGAGACAAGGCACGACTTGAACTCCTCGGGCGTCAAACGACCGGTGCGATTCTTATCGAAATGATTGAAGCTGGAACGGAACTCATTCAGCTGCTCCTGACTAATGCCCTTGGAGTCGCGTGTCAGTATCTGGTTCTCCACCTCGTTAATATTGCGATTAATCGATGTGAGCAACTGCTCCCAGCCGACGCGCAACGTTTCCATCGTATAGTTCGTGTAGCGATTCTCAAAGATCATCGACTCCTGCACGGCCTGATGGATCTTCTCGAGTTCCTCAATATTTGGCTTGTATGCATACACAGCCTGTTCGTATTCCTTGAGGCGATGCAGTTGATCCTCCAGCGAACCCTGCATACCCATGCCTATCGCCGTCACAGCGTCCATCTGCCTCTCGATCCAGGGACCGACAATGTTGGCCTTCTCGGCAAACTGGCGACGCAGCATCTCGTTGTTCTGCTGCTTGCGCAGCTCGTTGGCCAGCGTCTGGTCACGCTGTGGCACCAATTGGCGCACATCGCTCCATTTGCGTGTCATATCGTTGGCGGTCAATGTCGTATAGGGATTCTCTAGACCGCCGGGTATCTGATGTTGCTTAACAATCGATTCGACTTCGCGTACCAGGTTGACAATCAAATTGAACTCCTTGTCGGCCTCGCCAAGTGTCGCCTTGAATTGATCGTGCGCCTGGATTAGGCCCTGAATCTCCTCCATGGTGTGCACAATGAACATATCGACCAGATCCTCGCGTGTGCCATCCAACCAGTTGTTGAATGGCGCCGCACGCTTCGCAAACTCCAAATGCAAAATGTCGATCTTCTCCAATATGCGCTCAGCCTCATCCAATGCGGTGCGACGACGTTGAGTTAGTGCACCCAAACGGTCCCATTGATCGCAGATGCGCTGACAACGTGTATTCACCGAAACACAATCGTGATACTCCAAAGTGCTGCAAGCATTCAAAACAAAACATCGAAGAAACGATTAGTTGACTATGATTGATGATCATGTCTAAAAGATGGGAAGCTTGATGAATGATGATCCCCTAAAACCTGTGTTTTGAATGAATTCCGCTTATAAACTACTTGATGGTTGATCAAAAGTTCTTGTTTTATAATACAAGTGAGGGATGATAAGCAAAAATAGAATTGAATAACTAGCAACTGTTTCAACATTTTCTTATCCCGATCCTAAGTTTTTTTCAAGAACCCTGCAACTTGGACCAACCAAAAACCCTTTCTTTATTATTTTTCTTGTTCCCTTGAGATTTGTTTTATGGAAGTTCTATACTCAAAATTCTTGGTTGATGGATATGAAAAGACATTGGATGATCTGTTTATAAACACAACCCAACCTCACACTTTCCGTTGTTGCCCAGCGGTTAGCATAATAGTAGTATTAATTGAGACACAACAATTGGATAAAAATAGATTGAGATTGGAAAGGACAATTAGGTCTTTAAGCTAGGGAGGATATAGCTACAACTTACTTCAGCTCCTGGGCAATGGCGGCAATCTGTTCGACGCGATCCTGATGAGCGGCCAGATCAGACTCAAAGGCTTCGTGCTTCTTCTTGAGTGCCTTCAGCTCGTTGAGCTTGCATTGACGGAAGTCTTGAGACTGCAGCATCTCCTCCTTGCCACGTGTCCAGTCCTCATGGGCATCGGCCTATACGATTGCAACGATTGTTGGAGTTAAAGAGGAGGATTAAAGATTCGGTTCTAGCTCACCTTATGCTTGAACTTCTGAGCCAAATGTTCGAGACGCTCCAGGCGCATGGTCTCGGCCAGTAACCATTCCTCGAACGCCTTTTCGGCGAGCTCCAGACCCTTCCAGCTGTTTGAGATATCAGCGACGGTCTTGCCCTCGGTGGGCAAGTAGGCTGGACGATTGGACAGACGCAGTTTCGTCTGCAGCGTGTTAAAGTTAGTTTCGAGTTTTGCCTTCTGTTCAACACGTGGCGGCTTGTGCTTGCGTCGGTACGTCCGGTATTCCTCAAGCTTCTTTTGTACGCCGGCCAGCGAGTTGTCTGCCTGGCGAGAGTTGAGCCAGGGCATTGTGCGACGAATCCATTCCAGCAGCTAATCAAAATTAACGAGTGGAAAATATTAAGTAACAAGTCAACTTCCAACGAGTAACAAGCAATCGTTTACAACACGAAATACCGTTCGATTGTTGCAACGAGCACAAGTTGAAACGAGTAGCGAGTAACGAGTATACATATATACTTACATCGCTGGCCAGACGCTCGTACTCCTCCATGAGACGCTCATTTTCCTGGTTAACCTTGAGCACCTTGCAAATACGGTTTGCCGCCGTTTCCGCCTGCCAATTGTGAATTTGAGAATAATGGACACGTTAGTTTATCAATTGATTCGCCTGCCAAATACTCTCGAGTCTGAGTGTGACTGACTGTTCGTGTGATCATCACATAGCCAACTCAGAATTTCGAATTCAAAACAAGACGAACGAACGAACGAACGAACGATGAGCAAGACAAACTAGGTAAGCAAAATCCAATATTGGACTCAAACGACAGAATTCGCGTTAGTTTTGCAAAAGCCCATTCAAAGCAGGCAGGCAAGCAGTGATCCAGCACTCGAGGATTGGGGATTGTACACATATATATATCGTCGGGAATTTCCACAATCGCCACAATTCCATTTAGGGTCGCCAATTTGTGTGTGTGTGTGTGTGTGTGTGTTGAGTGTGATGAATGGAATGAAATGTGATGAAACATGATCAGCTTTAGAGAAAACTGATGAGCAATTTAACTATCGGAAAACTTTTGGAATGAAATGGAATTGAAACACTCTGCAGGTAAATCTCAAAGTGGTGCTTGAAAAACTGTTTGCAAAACTCCCGTTACCCCCAAACAGGAACCAAAAACTATTATTATAATGCATGTATTGGATGTTGTTTGAGCGGAAAAGGGAAAGGTAATGGGAACGGGAACGGGAACAGGAACGAGGGAGTGACAGGGGAGTGTGATGGGTTGGCTTTTGTGTGTTGTAACAGACCTTTTGAGCGCCACTAAAGCAGTGATAATACGATGATACATAGGTCATGACCGCTCTTTCATCGGGTAATGCAGTATTCTGTAAATCTGTGTATGATCGATCGGTGATTGTTGTTGTTGTTGTTGATGGTGTTGGTGTTGTTGTTGTTGGTTTGGAATTGTTGTTGTTGTTGTTGTAGCGCATAGCAGTAGCATTGTTTTTGTTGGTTGGTTGGTTGTTGTTGTTGTTAATTGGCGATGTTGATGAGCGCATTCGCGAGCGAGCGAGAGAGACAGAGAAAGAAAGAGAAAAAAGCAACAAAAAAAAAACATACAAATGAATTATTTGACGGTTAGTTTTCCAAACGAGGAGCAGCGGGTGCAGGCATTATTATTACATACACATTTATTACCAAAAATTCATATCGATATAAATATATTTTTTAAAGCATGTACAATGAAAAACTCTAAAATCCCGATCTTTCGCAAATATGCATGGTTTGATTGAATTTATCTATATTTTAAGGAAAGCTTTCGGGATAGCTAACATTCACTGTACATGCATGTGTAACATTTGTATATCGATTATAATCGATAATTATTTTGTGCGCGTTAGTAGCTTAACATTCGTAACTTAAATCATGCCTAGAGTTTAGGGTGTTGCTTTTTTTCAGTTTTTTTTTTATGCTTTCTCAAGTCAACAATAATCCAAAACAAAAATTCCAAATCAATCAATTTGATGTGCAGCATGCAGCGCAATGGCGAATGTTTGACTGGAGTGAATAGAGAGACAGAGGGAGAGAGAGAGAGAGCGAGCGAGAGAGAGATAAATCAATGCTCTTACTCTCGTAGGTATTAGTATTGAGTTTGTTAGTGATGGGACGCGTTCTTTTTTTTTGCAGGCAGCTCGAGCAAACTGTACAAGATAATATACAGTTATTTGGCTTTAAAATAAGCAGAGCAAAGCTTCATATACATGTGAACATGTGTATGTAAGAAAAGCTCTGGAATTTGCATTTTGAAGCACAATTTTTGATATTGTTTTGCTTTGCCACAAAAACAAATGCCAATTATATAGTATATATAGTATATATATAGAACGACAAACAAAAATGGAATAGATATGTATATCATATATTTAAGTGTATTCGAGATGTGAAGTTTAGTCACATTGTAATTATTCGGGACGTTGTAGGTGTATTGTCTTGTGGGTTCGGGTACATGCGTCACATTTCCAACCTGTTGGGCTCCCTGGAAGGCGTGATAGTAGCAGGAGACGTACGTCATTATGGCACGTTCATCCGGTTTCGGAGTGTTGATTAAATCTGTACACCCGTTCGTTGTTGTTGTGGTGTCAAAAAATTATTCATTTGTTCGTGAAAAAGAAACATTTTTTAAGTATCAGCATTACATAATACATCGAACTAAAACCCTAGCCTTAAAACAATCTATTTTATTTACTTATTCATACTATTTATATAGTAAAAAAAAGGGCTTATTTGCTTTGATATGTTAACATACGTACCATCTGGATCCAACATCCTTGGAATATCTAGATATTTCTCAGCAACATCGAAGGCAGTGTTCAGATTCTCCAATGGATTGTCTTTGGATAGCTTAGCGTAGTCAATCAAATCTGGGCGATGACGATGGATAAGCGCACAGAATGCCAAACCATCCTATAAATACACAAATGCAACAAGAAGATTAAATTGATGAGATTGGTTCAAAGAAATATGATCCTTTACAACCCCACGAGTATAAGCATAGATTAATGTAGCACTTGCCTTGAAGGACAGATGGAAGTTCTGTACGTTGACATTCTTGTAAGGTGCCGTCTTACGTTGACACCACAAGAGCAGACCCTCCTTGGCGGTCATCTCCTCAACGGAGATATCCTGAATGGCGAAACGCAGAATGATCGTCCAGATCATGCCGAGTGTCATTTTGAGATTGCCATCGACGATCTCCTCGGCACCAATTGATACCAGATGCACACCCTTCGATGCAATAAAATCCAGTGCCTTGTTCACATTGGCAATTTTGTGGAAACGCATCTTGCCGCGATCGGGCTTGGGCAGTGTCTCACCAGAGATCACCTCCAGCAGGAGCATCAGCTTGAGGCCATTGCGGAAGTCCTCCTCGATGTTATCGATGGCGGTGCCAGCTTTACGCAAATGACTGTTACACCACGCGGTAAATGTCTATTAAAACAATAAAGTTGAAAATAAAAAAAATGTTTAGTCTATGATCAAAACGAAATAATAGGGTCCTTAAATACTGAAAATATCTAAACGAGAATAAGCTTCCTTTAACAAATTTAATAGCAAAGAAGTTTAAAATTATAAATAATTAGGTTAATTATTCAGAGCTCTTTAGTTCTTAAGATTAGCCAGAGCAACTCGAGAGAGAGAGAGAGAGAGAAAGAAAGCTAAAACTCGATCTTAAGACAATCTGGCAAGGCTGCGGACTGCGACTGCGACTGCGATTGCAACTGCAGCTGTTGGTGCAGCGACAGCGGCTGACAGTTGCAGTTATTTTTCACCGAATGGGGACAGACAGCAGCAACAAGAACAAAGAGAAAACAAGAAAAGACAATGTATAGATGTACGTACATACACACATACATATATAAACCAGTTTGTTTTTTTTTTTGTGTTGTCTTTTTTTGCACACACTTCATTATTTTGGTCTGCGTTTCTGTTTGCGCTGCTTGTAAATTTACAGCTTTAATGCTCATTATTATTATTATTATTATTGTTATTATTGTCGTTGAGCACACAAACATGCTTAACCAACAACACGCCCGCACGCCCACAACAAAAACAGTACAACAATAATAACAAGAAATGCAGCTGTTGCGTGCTGTTTGTGTATGCAAATGTTCATTCACATCAATTTTCGATCAATGATCGCCAACAGTGGTGAAAAGGAAAGCGCAAACAAACAAACACACACACACACACATACACACACACTCAAACAATCAATTACCGATTAAAAATATGCATAACAATGGATTACAACTACGAAAATTTAGGAACTTGTGATACTGGATAGCGAGAAAACATTCCAATTCAGCTGGAAAATGTGATAGAAAAGTCAAAGAGAAAGAAGTTGAATTAAAAAAGAATGGGAACGTAGAGCCGGCTGCTGCTTTAGTGGCCATTTAGCTGCTTACAGTTACATGCGTGCATAAGACATTGGGACAACAACAATAACGACTAGAATCTGGATGCTGTTATGTTGCTTTGTGAGGCGATCGAAGTTAGAAGAGACGAAACAGAAAACCGGGCTGCAGCGCAGCAGCAGCTCACAAGAACAAGAAATGCAACTGTTAATGCAAATCGCTGTGTGTGTGTGTGTGTGGGTTTGTGACGATCAAAACGGGCGTTGGGGACAGATTACCTCTGCATTACATTACCCGCACACTCACACACACTTGCAAACAATAACATGTTCAAATAGGCCAGCAGCGCAGCAGAAAAGAGAGCAATACCCGTATAACTATACATATGTACATACATACATACATAGATAAATGAACATATGCTGTGAAGATGGGGTGGAAAGGGGAAAGATGGGATGCTGCAGTGGAAGCAAAGGAGGGAAGGTTAAGTTAAGCTGCAATGTCAGTGCGATGCCAAACGAGTCGTTGGCGCTTACCGCTAGTTAGCAATGTGTGTTTGTGTGTGTGTATTTGCCGCATTCCGCCGTCGACCCGTTTGATTTATGTAGCTTCTACTACTTTTTAATACTCAAAGCTACGCTCAACAGCAGCGATTACCGTTATCGGAAGCCAACAGCCTGTTGCCTGTGGCTGTAGCCGCTCATCTCCTCTCTATCGATTGAGCAATAGCGTTTTATTTTTTTTAAACCAAAAAAAAAAAAAAATAAAACAGACGCCAGGCGCACGCGCCAAAAGACAGACGCCGGGAGCTTTTTTTCTTGTGTGAATCTTAAGCAACAACAAATACAACAGCTAAAGCTCTATGAGAGCTGCGCACTCACTCGCTCTCGCACACACACACCATTTTTAGCTTAATGTAATTTGAGCGGCCTCATAGCATGGACTCATTCGCACACAGCAACACAATAAAAGAGCAGACAAACAGACAGACAAGCAAACGCGGAATGAGGTGAAGAGCAAGTGATGCTCTGTGTGGCGAAAAAAAAAACCAATTGCTTGCAAAAATCGATAAGCATAATAAATGTGGTACATTTGTCTGCACGTTTGTGTATGTCTATATATCGATAAGTGGCTGTCAAAATGTGTTGCTGCTTTTTCTGCTTCTCATTATTTTAGTTTAGTCATTGTCTACGGCAATCCTGCCAGCTGGCAAATGTCTAACACCTGAGGTGTGCGCATGTGTATGTGTGTGAGCTGCATTAACGATGACGCATAGGCTGTTGAATCATACACACACACACACGAAGACATGGAGAGAGTGTATTTGAGTGTAAGTGAGAGGAGCAAGCGCACAAAATTCATCAACAATAACAAAAAACCCGCCTACAACCCACCACAGCCCACCTGCTCATCTGCCCACATTAATCTCCCCCAAAAAGCACACAGCCATCAGCTTGGCATTTTGGCCTAAAGCAACACCAACAACAACAACAAATATTTTGTTGCTTTCATTATTATTTTCAACTGATGCGTCTTTTACAATGACAAGACGAAAATTCTCTGCTGTGCGGTAATTTACGATTACGAAATTTATATGTAGATCAACTCAATAATACATGTGTATGTACATGTGTGTATGGACTTATGTGTGTGTGTGTTTGGTTGAAGCTCAATCATTTAATTGTTTAAAATCATGTGATAATCTCCTACATTTAAACATTTTTGTGTGTGCCATATTCAAACGTTTCATCTCATTTGTCATTGCACTGCATTCGTCTCTCCCTCTCCCTCTCTCTCTCGCACTCGCTGTGTGGAAATTGCATTTCTTCAGCATTTTGCTGGCTATTTATATTTATTTTTATTTTTTTATGTGTAAATTGCTTTAGGCGCGCGCGAATCAACCTCTTTCTCTTTTGTGCCCCTACGCTCATCCGTCTCACCCCACTTACACCCACTAGACGCACATACATACATACATATTATGAAGCGGCGTGTCAAAACCGCAACCTTGCACCAAATTTTCTTGATTTCTTCTTACATATATATTTTGTTGTTTTGTTTTTGGACAGACAATTTTAGAAATACATATGCCATTTTTTTTGTACATACATTTGTATCTATATAAATAACTGCATAGCTTTGGATATTTATACTACATTCTTATAATTGTTTTTGCTTGCTTTTTAAATAAAAACAGATAAACAACAACAACATTCGGAAAACAAGTGTTGAATCATTGTTTGCTATGCATCATTTGCGCCAAAAAGCCGCTAATACAGTTGCCAATTTGGCAATTAAATAAAACTCTACAATATTAGCTCTTTGGAATTCAGCTTTTTTTTCGGTGTTTGTGTCGTTGTTCAGTGTTCAATAATATTGGGGCTGGATGGGTGTGTGGTTTGTTCGTTTGTCTTATCAAACTAACGGAGCAATTAGTTACCTGCTGGGAGGCTGTCTGCGGCTTTTCATTGAGTCATATCATTGAACAAAAACTATCAATTGAGCAACAACTACATATTTACACAGTGGCTGGCTTGTTATTTCTGTTGTTGTTATTGTAAGTTAACGGCAGCCGCTTCCGTTCAACAGTACACAACAGAACAAGCAAATAAATGAAGAGAGCAAGAGAGAGCGAGAGGTACGCTGAGTTGGGGTGAGGTGAATAGTATAAGGCGTGCTCAACATAATTGAATGGCATGGAACAACTCATTTGTCAATCACCTTGAAACTGCAGCCTGTCAAACAAAGAATTAGTTTAAAGATGATTGGAGTGTGTGGTGTGGTGAGGTGAGGTGTGGTGTGGTGTGGTGTGGGAAAGGGGTATTGCGTGGGTGTTTTAGTTATCGATAGACGATGGCCTTAACATTTGTCTACGTTACGTTTTCGAAACTATTTTTCGTGTGTTTTCCAGTGATAAATGATTGTGGCACAAAGTGTATGTATATATGTACAACAACAAGACTAATTTTTTTTTTCTTTTTCTACAACATATTTCAAACATTTCTAGCAAAAAAGAACCATGAAACGAATCTATTTTTAAAATTCGCCGCCGAGCTTTTTTTGCCTGCCGCTCACACAAATATTGAAACATAATCGAAGAAATATACGTATCTAAACACACGTATATATATGTATATATATTGTATATATATTTATATATATATTAACATTAGTATTTCTGTCAGCGTTGGCTATAAGCTAGACTAGATATAGTACATAAAATATATAATACAATATATTATGAACATATTTTAATATGCGTTTTTGAGTTTCTTTTCAACTGACAAATGTTCTATGGAAAGTCGATAACTTCTTGGATTCCTTTTATTTTGAGTCTGGCACAAAAGGAATGGAATTCAACCTTTTTTTTAGGGAATTACTTTATTGAACTCTTAGGAAGAGGAAATTTAGGTTTATATTCGAAAGTATTTTAAATGTTATTCCAAATGCCTGGCAACACTAGCAATTACTTAATCCTTAAGCTGATCTCTGGTTTTGTGAACTTACCTTCTTCTGTTGCTTCTCCCACGCCGGATCTAGCAATCCCTCGCGCTCCCATTCTTCCTCCTGCTCCATGTAGCCATCCCCGTACTCCATGGAGATACCGTTCTCCATCATCATTTTGTGGCTGTGTTGTTTGGTGCAGTTGCTGGTGGTGCTGTTGCTGTTGCTGCTGTCGATTACGGAGGGGGTAGTAATTTATTTATTTATGATTTTTTTTGTTGCACTTTTCGAATAACTTTTTGCTTTTTTTGTATTATTTATTATTTAGTTATTTTATTCTTGAGTATTTCTTTTTTATTGTTTTTTTTTGTTAACCGTTGCCGTTGCTGTTTGTGCTTGTGTGTGTGTGTGTGTGATTTTTAGTTTTTCGATATCGATTCGATATCCAATTTATCGCTGCTTACTGTTATTCAATCGTACATTTTAGTTGTAAACAAAAAACCAATTTTGTTATTTTGTTTTTTCAGTTTAATTAAGATAAGATTTCCTTTTCGCAGATGATCCTTAAAATATAATATATGCCAGATAGAGAGAATGATTGTGTTTCGATATAGAACAACGAATTACTAAAGATTTTCGAATGAAAACAGAAACAGCAACAGGAAGAGGAATATAAAACATTATCGAGTCTACATTCTTAAAGGGCAAAAGTAACATTACAGGTGGCTGTTTTTTTCGATATTGCACAAACACGATTTTCGAACTCGAACTCGAATTTATTGCTTTTTTTGCATTTACTACAGCTGATAAATGGCGTTTATGAAATCTGAAAAAGTTCACCAGGGGGAGGATGTAAGGGGGAAAACAACTTTAACAAAAAAAAAAATACCGTTGTATAACACAATAATTTGCTACTTAATTATTTTGTTCACAATCGCCATTCGCTTGGTTTGCTCGTTCTATCTCGTTTCGTTCCATCTCGTTCCGTTTCGTATTGGTATCGTTTTAAAAATAGTATGTTTTTCAAATTTTATTTTCGGCGTCAACGTCAACGCATGTGCCGTTTACCGTTTAGAACGGGCTACAATGGTGAGAGAGGGGTTGATCGGGTTGGGGGAAAGATTGGTTGGTGGTTTGAGGGGGTTTGGGAAATGCGAGGTGATTTCAGGGCGGATAGGATTCTGAATGTGTAGTACATATTTGAAATAATTTTGAAAATGCTCGCAACATACATAACGCACGTACATACATACTATGTCTGTATATATGTATGTATGGTTAGATGTATAGTAGGGTTCTTAGACTTTGATTGAGATTCAGAATCGAGTACGAATACGAATGTTATATGTATGTACATATGTACAACATACATGAGTATGAATAAATGTTTTTCTATATGTATACATATATGATATATGTATCTATATATATAATTGGGTTCCGTTCCGTTTTAAAAAAAAGTATTTAGCACAGATATCTAAGCAGTTCTTTTTATATATGTATGTACCTACATATATCTTTTAATGTGTATATATTTACCCAATTCACGTACACACACACACACACACACACACTGATACAACATTGAAAAAGCTTATTTTTTATAGCAATATACTTTTATATGCAAATATATAAACATATATATTTTAAAACGTTTTTTTTTTTCAATGAGTCTGAACTAAAAAAATTGTTTTTTAGTTTTTTTTTTTTTGAGTGTGTTGCATACCAAAATCAAAAAAATGATTTTAAAAAAAATTTAAAAAAATAAAATTGGATTTTCGATTTTTTTTTTTTTTTTTTTTGTATTTAAACCAACAACAACAGCAACAAAAACAACAAAACAATATGTGTGAATATATACAATTGGTGCAAATATCTACGTTTGTCGCTTGCAAAGAGAAAGACCCGCTCGCGTTGATAGCCAACTCAAAACTGATGTCGCGCCAGCAAAAACTGAATATCGTACGTATGCGACGACCCAGAAGTGCCAGAAGCAGCAGCAGCAGCACCACCACCGCCAGTCGAAGAAAACTGTGCAGCAGCAGCAGCGGCAACAACAACAAATGCACGACAACGATCGACTCTCGTCGTCACATATACACGAAGATCCCCAAACGAGCGTGCGCCACAAACAAGCACACACACACACACACTCTAATACATATGCATTCAGTGGGAGTGGGTGGCAGCAGCAGCAGCAGCAAGGCAAAGTCAAAGCAAAAGCTAAGAAGAAAGTATGAATTCGACCAACAGACATATTATGTTGTGGTTATTGCTGTTGTTGTTGAGTGATGCTGTGTGTGTTTGTTTGTATGTGCTGTTGTCTGGCTCTCATTTGAGGCTCGATAATTATCGATATGTAATACGAATGCAAGAAGCGCACACATACAAACAAATACATACAGGTAGAAGCTGTTCTTGAGCAAATGCCGTTAGCTTTAAGAAATGCAATAAAAAAACGCAACGAACACACACAGACCACACAGAGAGAGAGAGAGAGAAAGAGAGAAAAGCGCACCAAAAGAGTTACCCTGTATGAAAACAACAACTTGTTGTTTGCGGCTGCTGCTGCTGCTGATGTTTCTGCTGATTCCTGATGGTCGATGTGTGTCTGTCACTGTCCGTCTGTTTGTCTATCTGTCAGTTGGGGGTCGGACTGTCGTCGCATCATACCGCCCCCACATTAATACGAAAATAGCAAATTGTTAATTTTGCTTTAAAAACTCTTTTCCAATACACACACACACACACACACACATACATATATACACATACATATTTATACAAACACATGATTTTTATTGGCATGCCATTCGGTTTTCCGTGCAAAACTGTTCTGAATGCCGCATTATTCAACATTTGTACAAATGTATAAAAATATATTTATACATTTCTGCATAAAGACAAATTATTTATGAGATTTATCAAACATTTCAATACAATTTTGCCAATGTTCCGTTACAGAAGAAAAACTTACTTTTGCCAAAAGGATGCTCGTGCCGAAAAGAGAGAGAGCGAAATATATAAAACTTCCTCTCTCGCACTCAATTTTCAGCCACAGCGACAAGCTGGACATGCTGGAAGAAGAAGAAGATGAAGGTAATGATAATGGAAAGGAAGAGCAAGCAGCGGCAGCGGCAGCGGCAGCGATATTTAATTATTAATGGGCAGAATAGTATATTACGTCGCCCCAAATCTCTCGCTCTCGGCCCAATCAGATAATATCCATTTTATTTTTGGCCCATAATGTGCGTCGTCAGTGGCAATTTTTTGTTGTTTTTTTTTTTTTTTTTCAAAAACAATATCTATTTTTAGATGCGTTTTTTGTGCGTTAATACCATATTTTTTGCAAATATATATTTTAAACGCGAAACATACATGCATAAATTGATTAAAAATTATGAGAAATAGATGCCAGCAATACACACACACACACACAGACAGACATACATATATGTATGTAACACTTGCCAAGGAAGCAAGGGCAAGAAATCGAAAAAGATGATCTTTTCAGTGGGAGCATTTACAACACAACAACAACAACAACAGCAGCAAAAACTACTGTTAACAGTTTATTTATTATATCCGATCTATTTATGATGGGCGGGAGAGGGGGGCGATGGTTAAAAGTATGTCATTCTGTTTTGAAGAAATTGCACTTGAACCAAATTTTATAAAAATTTAATGCAAAAAAAAAAAAACAAACTAGAAAATTTTGCAACTAAAATATATATGGAAGCACCTCAAAAATTGCATGCGTCTAATGTATAAAGTGAAATTTTTGGATTTGCCCGATTGTTGCAATGTTATAAAATATGATATAAAAAACAACAAAAAAAGATTAAAATCGTAGTAGGCATTGAAATTCTTTTCGTAATGTCAAATACTATCTTAACTAAAAATCAATTCTCATTCTGATTTTAACTTTTAGTCGTGCATTAACTTATTTAAACAAAAATCAATTTTTAAAGAAATTTTATCAATATTTTTCAATCAAATTGTGTGAGGACGCTCTTTTCAAATACAACATCAAATCGTATCACATGTAAGTAAAGTTTATATAGATCACCTTTCAAGGATATTATGTAGAATGTTTCAATTCACATTTATATTTACACCTACAAAGTCAAATTTCTATATACCAAATCTTAAGGGGTGAAAAAAAAGTCATAGAGAAAATTCGTAACATTGAATTGATTTTTGATTGAATCAAATTGCAGCGTTCTAGAAATGTTTGACTACATATCATGATTTTTCTGATGCCATCATCAGATATTCTAGCAATATTGCTTTAAATATTCACGATAAACAAATACTCATATTGATGTCGAATTTAGTAACATCTAGTAAAATCACGTCCTGAATGAACTAATTGCATTGAAAGGAAGATAAATATACAATTAGTTTTTTGACTGTTTTCTCAACTCGTAAAATACACATACAACATACATTCATTCATACATATTAATGCTACCATTGTGAACACAATCAATTTCACCACGATCGCAATTACCGCTACACCATACTCCTACTGGAACGAATATTCAATAGGAACGATAAGAATTCCAATTTCATTGAGTTGCTCTTTTTTTTTGTAGATAAATAAAGAAAGTGAAAGAAAATGAACAATTCGTCTAAATATATGTACGTACATACATCATTTTTGTACGTACATACATATATATACGTATATTAAATCGCATGTGTTTTATAACTTGTGTGTGTGTGTGTGGTTTGTGTGTGTGGGTACAATTATTTTTAGAGAAATAATTACAACTTTTTTATATTATAGATAGATAGGTGTTCATACATATATAGTATGTATGTATGTATACATTTAGGTTTATACATATGCATAACAACAAATAACAATGCTGGGCTTTTTGTTGTTGTTTTTATTATTTTGTGTTTATCGTTTACATAGCAATAAACGTAAAGATGAGGAGGAAGGTGGAAGGGGGAGCCATCTTAGGATAGAACATTTTCTAGTTTGCAAAAAAAAAAAACTATTATATACATATATATATATATATTTTAATATTTAGGGTATTACATATATGTATATGTGTGTATATTTATCATATTAAATATTCATGTTACAAATTAAAAAAAAAAAAGAGTTATAAATCCAAGGAGTTGGCGGGGGTAAAGAGGGGAAAGAGAAATGCAAACAAACACAAATCACAATGAAACAAACAACCGATTATCGATCCCATCGATTATCGATATATGTATATGTGTGTGTGTTTATGTATGTTAACGATAACATGGCTGTAATAGCCCCGATATACATATATAAATACGCTAACGACAACATGAGTTGTGGAGCTGCTGCATTAATAGATATATCGATCGTTCGATCGGTCGATAACAATTTGTAATTGACACGGTCTATATTCATTCCGGCTGAAGCTGCAAACCAGGCGGCGGCGGCGATTCCAATTGTTCAATAAACAGCTCCTCCAGCGGCTTATCGCAAATGATACGAAAGAAAAACAAATGATCCAAGCATTTTAAGCTTATCGATCGGAGCGCCGGCAGTCGCAATAGCAGCTGGGCAAAGCGTCCATCATCGCCGGGATGCTCCAGACGGCAATGCTCGTCCAGACAAGCATAGACCTTCTCGCGGCACAGCTCGATATCGGCACTATTCTTAATGCCACGTATATCGGGATTATACAAAATGATCGCCTTGAGGCAGGACAACTCGCGCCGATCCAGATTCAAGCGCTTCATCTTGACACTCAGCTCGGATAGAATGCGATCGAAGATGATATGAACGCCGGCTTTGATGGCGCTATTGCGATGATACGAGAAACTCTGGTTGAGGAACAGCTGCTGCGGTTGCAACACCGGCGAACGACGATCAAAGCCACCATCGCCATGCCCCAGTCCGGCTAACGCATCGTCCAACGATTCAATGCTGCACCAGGCAACATTCGCAATGAGCAGCTCATTCCAACCGGCCTTCAGCAGCATTACCTGATCCTCCAGTGGCAGCTGGGCAAAATGTGGCATGAGACGGGCATATTCTACCATCTGATACAATTGCTTGTTGATCACCATGCACAGGGCGGAAACGGCACCCTTGTAATCCGGCTGCACGGTGGAATTGGGTCCGACTCGCAGAAACGATAATGCACGATCGCCGCTATGCGCCTCCGCACGCTGCTCGGCATCGAGTAGACGCTCAATTGTTACGTCGCGGGCCATGCTGTTGGGCATAAAGTCATCGGAGGAGCTATTGACACCGCCACCAGATGAGCTATTGCCGCCAAGAGAGCTGTTGCCGCCAACGCCGCCGCCGCCAAGTGTTGAGCCACCGCCGGTAGCGCCACCAGCATTTGGACGACCAGCTGTATTGCGGGCGCCACGTTGTCGCTCCTCCTGCACCGCCTCTCGTTTCATGCCGCACGACAGGCACTTCTGATAGCGGCAATATTGGCAGCGATTGCGTTGACGTTTGTCAATAATACAATTGCGATTCTCGCGGCACGCATATGTGAGATCCTTGCGCACTGTACGCTTGAAGAAACCCTTGCAGCCCTCACAGCTATAGACACCATAGTGTTTGCCACTGGCCCGATCTCCGCATATCGAACACAAATGCTTCGATCCGCTCAGCGGATGATTTGGTGGATATTGTTGTTGTTGCTGCTGCTGCTGTTGTTGTTGTTGTTGCTGCTGCTGATGTTGATTTTGATTATTGTTGTTGTTGTTATTATTGTTGCCGGGCAAAACATTTACCATATTCATGGCCTGCAAAAAGGGCACCGGACTCTCGGCCTTGGGCGAAAAACTGCTATTATTGCTGTCATTTAGCTGTGAGATGTCTGGCTTGACCTCCTCCTTGATTTGACCCAATCGAAAATTGGGATCCTGGTCACAATTGTCCATTTGTGTGGCAGTGTTGTTGTTGTTATTTTTATTGTTGTTGATTATTCCAATTCTTCTTCTTTCTCTTCTTATTGCTGCATATGTGTATGCGTATGTGTGTGTTGGCGACTTTCCCCACTGCAGCCGTCTGCAGTTTCACTTTGTGGTTGACAGGAACGCCACCGTGTCGGAGTCTGGTTAAACTATAAGACTTTTAATTACATTTATTCTAAGCGAATTTACATAATTTTGCTTAGTTTTAGTTCCTTTTCGTAGTCGTCTGTTTGTTGCCAAAATAAGTTTTTGCTTTGCAAAATCTGGAATTTGGTATGGACTGCTGCTATCTGACTAATGATTAAATACTTTTCGCGTCGACATTTTTTTCTCAACAAAGGCGCTATCTACCACACCAACTTCAATTCACCAAAACAGCATGCCAGTGTTGCGAAGCGCACGTTTACAGTGGCAACTGCACACGAAAAAAAAAAACAAATACAAAATTTAAAATAAAAACCCTCAAAAATGCACACACACACAATTAAATCTACTGGTCAAATGCTTTGTAGCTTGCCAGTGAAAAAAATGCATACTTTGCAATTTCGTTGCAGTTCCACCACCAATGAATCCAAAAAGAGTTTTCACCACGCAAACACGCAGAGCAACTCTGTGTCTGGCGCAATACAATTTTTGTTGTACTTGCAAACGCAAGCACGCATACAAGCGCAGCGAGCCAGACAACGCAAATACACACACTCACACACACACGAAGTGACCCTCCTTGCAATTATGTACGGCATATGCAAAACACAAAAAAAATCACACACACATACACGTTTGTACATGGACAAAGCGCCAATTCCTTGGCTCCGGCCTCGGCCCAAATAATTGACAAGGCAGCCAGCCGACCAAAAACAACATTAAACAAATATTTCCCTTAAAAATTATTTTGCCAAATACCAACAATGAGAAAATTAATTGATTTCACATTTTTAAGTTTAAATTGAAATAGCATTCAATTTAATTATTGTAGTGCAACTTACTTGCATGCGCACTTGTTTGAATTCACGCTGTCAAATGACGCTCGGATTGTTTATATTTGTTTACGCACTAACTCAACGCACACACACACACATGCCTTCTTTCATTAATTGAGGGAATAATACAAAAAGCAATTGATAGATGCGTTTATTTGTAATTATATTTTACCGAACACTGATCTGCTGTCTAATTCAAACAGACGCACTGTGAACAAAATACTATAAAAATACACAAAAGCGCTAAATTTGACCACAATTCTGGCACTACATCATCTATCGATATCGTGCTATCGACATGAGCGCCAAAATGCAGTAATTTAAGGGAAATTTTAAAATTAATGTTTGTTATTTCGCTTTAGTCCGAATCACTTAACGTTAACTGATCGAGCTGTGTATTTAAAAGCTTAATCTGATAGCGATACATCTCGATGCGTGTGTTCAAATAATCAATCTCGTCGCGATACAAATGCGCTTCATATAACAAGTTTGCATACTCAGTTTGTCCATATTCCTGGCTACCAGATGATGACGTTGACTCTTGACCGGCTTCACTGCCTTGCTCCACCGAATCCTCAAAGTCCAAATAGATCTGATGAAAGTCTTGGACGGCACTGCGACAAATAGGACATCTGCTCGATCTGGGTTTAACAATTAAATAGCTTAATATATATACATAAAGTTAATGTATATTTTCTACTGCACTTACTCCTCCCACCAACGTTGCAGGCATTGCCAATGAAACACATGTCCGCAGCTGCCTCCATAGATTCTATCCGCTACTTTATAACGCTCCGAGCAGATAGTACACTTTACTACATGGCTAGTTATACTTGAACGACTGGTCGTTTGGCTGCTGCCTTCAACTCGACTGCTGCTGGTTGATGCTCGGCAGCTACGGCTGCTCGTGATTAATGCATTCCTTCTGGTTGTGGTGCTGCTGCTGCTGCTGCTGCCGTTGCTGCTCCGATTGATGCTCATTGTTATAATGACAACTATTTCGGTTAGAAATAAGTTTGCAGTTTGCATTTAGCTTATCAGCCGCTGCTGTTTCTGCTTTCATTTCACCCGCTGCGCTTGCATTGATTTGCGTTATCCGTAAAATATGTGATGAAAATGTCACGGATAAATCAAATACAGTAGTCACTCGCAAAGTACAGCTACATAATTATTTATATGCTTTAATTACGTTTTTTTTTTGTTTTTTATTGTGGTTGTAAAAATATTATATAATATTTATTGCTTCAGTCGCTACGATTATCGAGTGAACACTGTATTATTATTGTAGAAAAACAGCGAATATTTTGGGCGAAAAATCAGGCCAACTGATAGTGAATTCTATTGTGAATGCATAGTTGTGGTCACAATGTGCATCAACTAATCCCCTGGGCGTTAATTTTTTTCAACTCTCTCATTCTCTCTCTCTCTGAAGATAACCAGACGAGAGATTAGAATACGCATTTAAGTGCACATGTTAATCAATTGATTAAAATGTGTTTTTTTTTCTTCTTAATAATGAGATTAAAACAGGTCGTTTTATAAGTATATTATTTGTATATTCGATTGCTTGAAGTGCATTGTTTTTTATCTTTCTTTTGCATTTATAATATAGTGTGTGTGTTTGATTTATAATAGGTATAAACATAGAATATCTAAGTAGTTTTTATATGGAATGTCTTATGGCGTTTATAGTATAATAATTAAACTATCAATTGAGGCCAAGGTCAAGTAATGACCCTCAAGCCAATTAGATTTCAACAAGATTGTAAAAAAAACAAACAAATTTATGATATTATTAAAAAAAAAAAAATTTATATAATAATCAGAAGAAAAAAAAAGGTCAGAATTCAAACGACATTCAAGGTTTACCGTGCCCAAAACTCTGTTTTGCATGACGGATCGATAAATTTGACCGACGAAATATTCACACTAACTTTAGCTGCACTCAGAGTTATGGGCACGAAGCTTAGAACTATTTAATACTAGTTGTGGATAACGATAAATATCTTAATTTAGGCACTCTATACGATATTGAGTGTACGATATACAATTGTGAATAATAATATGTTTAGATCTGTATCCACAACTAATATCGTTAATAATGTTGAGTGCACGATATAATATTTATAAACTGTTTTGTATCAAGGACTTGCATTTTGTATGAAATACGATACGATATATAATTTACAATTGTACGATGTACCGTTAACGGTACACGATATACGATAAATATATATAACATTAAAACTAGAAACACATAAATATTTATGCTATAGTATATCGTAAACGATATTGTGTGCATCCAATATTCAACGATATACAAGATACTACTAGATTAAAGGGAAAAGGGAGAGAGGTTGGGAGTGCAAGGAGGGAATGTAACATTTACGATATTTGAAAAATTAAAGCATTTCGTTAGTCTTTTGGATTTGCAAACTTTGCGACAAGCACATTGCTAGTAGCATCCTTTTCGGTCTGCTGTTGTTTTTGGTGTGCCTGCTCCTTATTCGCTGCTGCGGATGGTGCATCCTTATCGACGCTATAAGATTGCATTTGCATTCTCTTCGGGCTGTTGACGTTCATGTAGATGGGAGATTTGGTTAGTTTGCTGGGACTGGGCGGTGTTGCCGGCAGCTCCTCCTCCTCCAATATGATGTCGTCGCCCACCATGGTGATGCGACGCAGGCCCCCCAACGACATTGGAGCCGTACAACCAGCTCCGGGGCGATAAACGAGATTGGGGCTGGGATTTGGACTGCTGATGCTGTTGCTGCTGCTGCTGTTGATGTTGAATCCGTTGTTGATGTAAGAGTGATTGCTCCTCTTGGGCGGTAGCTTGGCTACCATTACAGATGGTGGCGGCGGCGGCGACGTTGGGGCCAGCGTTGATGTTGGTGCTGGTTTCGTCTTCGTTGTTGTCTGTCTGCTTAACAAATCTGGACAGCGGGATTGTAGCTCCAATGATTGTTGTGGCATTGGTTCCACCTTTTCCAATGGCTGTTTCTCCACTTGCTGGCAATCGGATATCGATTTTGGTGCCATCTGGGAGACGATGGTGCGGCTGTGATTGTTGCTCAATCCGGTATCTTTCCATTTCTCTGAAACAAATTTCAGACCGTGACTTAGTGGATGCAGTTCTTCAACGAAAATAACATTTCTCTTCATATATATAACCTACCTGCCGCACTACTTGCTCCACCACCAACGCCACCAGCACCAGCACCGTTGTTCGTTTTGCCAAAGGGATGGAGGAGTCGAGCCGGCTGACACAGTACAACCGTTTTGTAGGCCTTACGATATTGTTTGTTCATAATGACATAGATAATGGGATTTATGCAGGCGGACAAATAGAGCATAATATAGCTAAAGATATGAAAACTTGGATGCTCGACATCCTTGTCGGCCACCTTGACAATCGTAATGGGCAAATAGCAAATGACAAACGATAAAAAGATGGCCAAAACCATTTTTGTGATGCGCCATTCGTTCCTCTTGGCCCGCACCTCACGCTGATCCTTGATGCGTGATGGCTGCTGCTGTGGCTGCTGCTGCTGCTGCTGTTGCACATCCGTGGAATAGCTGCTGCTGCTGTCCGAGGAGACACGACTCGGATTCGTTTGTGGCTGTCCAGGTTGACTGGGGTGATCAGTGACTGTTGCCGGCGCTGTGGCAACAACACCACGCAAATTATTGGGTATGGAATTCTGTTTGTTGGCATGCCGCTTGAGACGCTGCTCCGACTTGTGCACCACCCAAAAGATTTTGGCATAGCATGCGATAATCACCAAACAGGGTATAACAAACGCCGTTATAAACAACGTCGTCTTGCTGCTATGTCCATGCGAATCGCTCATTATGGAGCACGTCTGCAGCCGTGCATCGTAGCCGAAGCGTCCCCAGGCGCCCAACAGTGTTGGCAATTGCATGCCATAGGAGATGAGCCAGCAGGCTGCAATCATCACAGCGATCCAATGTCGCTTATAGATTCTTGCATAGCAGCCATGATGGGTGATCATAACATATCGATTGATCGTTATCATTGCAATGCACAGCAAGGATACGCCTATATTGCCATATTGTATGAATGGTATGAGGCGGCACAATATCGCGCCATGCCTCCAAGTGCCCTGGACAAAGCGTAGTCCTTGAAATGGCAAAACCAGTGCACAAAACAACAAATCAGCGATGCACAAACTGCAAAAACAAAAACAAAAGAAAAAAAGTGGGCAAAAAGTTATTAGTTAAAAATATATCGATTATCGATAGCAACATAACATTTTTATATGTATAATTAAATGCATACCTGATGATAAAGGCAGCTGCAACATTGCGAACTTTGGGGCACTTGAGGAGGGCGACAACGGTCAGAAAGTTGCCACAAATGCCAACGATCATTATCAGAAAGGTCATGACTGCCGCAAAGGTCAGCAGCGACTGCGAGAAGCTGCTGAAGAAAAAAAAAAAAACCATTTGATTACTTAAAAGTCGAGATAAGTCTTTGAATTTCGATTTTTGCTTTAAAAAAGTTTTCAAACAGCTGAACATATTTTTGCCAGTGCATGTCAAACTGTGGCGTGCTATTGAAGTTAATTTTTGCAAAAGTGAATTTGTATTATACGAGTCATCACATAAATATGTATGTATGTTTGTATGTGTGTGTAAGATAACTGTTTGTTGCTTCCGCCACTCATTATGAACAACTCTCTCTCCAACACATACATATGTATGTATACATATATGTATATATAGACAGACAGAGAGAGAGAGAGAGAGAGAGTGACGAATGCAAAGTGATCTTTTGATGGGCGTGTGGGTGGGGGGCGGTAGACAATCTTTTGGAATGGTAAGCGGCGCTTGAAATGGGCCGCGTAATATTAACGATCTGTTATCAGACCTTTCACACTGCTGCATTGCTGCATCTTCAACGTTGCGCTATAATTACTTCAGCGCTTGCTGATTGGGTCGTCACGAGGGTCACAACTTACCCGCTCTCGTCGACAGTGTCCAGGCTGCTTGTCGGAGTTGCCAGCATAATATTATTATCATCGCCATAGCCCAGACTCCTTGCTGTTGTTGTGTCGTCACTCATGCTGAGAGAGAGAGAGAGACATAGAGAGAAAGATAGAGAGAATGAGTGTGTTAGTTGGAGCCGCACATTGATATTCAGCTTGAGGAAGGCCGCAAAAGCAATTTTATTACAATCCAACTTTATGGCAAATATCTATTAATTTTATTTTTTTTATTATAACTTCGAATTATAATGCTATCTGACCTTTAAATTTTTAAAACTTTCAATTTATTGCGTAATATTTGGGTTCTTATCAATGTGCACTTTTTGGTTTATTCACTTGTTATCGATTTAAGATCCGTTCATTGAATAGTTGTAATCGATTTAAATCGATAATTATGTTTGAAAATTTCATACAATTCAGAGTTCCTCTAACAAAATCAGGATTCTATCCTTTAATTTGTTCCATATACCTTTGTCCCTTTAGTTTACACTTTGGGATAACACCACAAAAAAAAAAAAACAAAAAAAAAAAATAAACCAAGCGAAGAAATATTAAAACGAACACACCCGAACGTCAAACGTCAAGCGACCAATGCCAACTGGCAACTGGGAGCTAAACAGGCCGTACCACCCCGGTACAGTCCGGACTGTTTTGGTTATTTTTTTTTTCTTTACATTTTGTTGCTTTTCTCACACACACATAGAGAAAACCGTATATTCCTTTTAGACTAGAGTACGTACTGTAAATTAGTGTCAATTAAATAATTTAAAGAGGTCACAACGCTCACTCATTCACTCACTCATTCACTCAGTCAATCAGTCAGTCAGTCAGTCTGTTAGAATTTCAACGAGACTAAAGTCAACATGCAACAACGTTTCTTTAGCTGCGGGTGCAAAGATCAGCGCCAAACCTTAATTAATTAAGTGGTGTGGTCGGACCCGAGTAGCCAAAATACTCCCAAACACCCCCGACCCTACCGACCGACCATACCAATCACCCAATGAGACAATATGCACATGTATTGCAACTTGAATGCCGGAAAAGTTTCATAAATATTTCTCAGAAGAAACTGACGCCCAGTTTCTTATTTTTTATTATACCCTTAGCCCATGTAACATGTAAAAAGGGGTATAATTGTTTTGTGCAAAAAATGTAACAGACATAAGGAAGCATCACCGAACCCCAATAAAGTAAATATATCAGCATCAACGGACTATAGAACTTCAGAATCCAGATTTAAATTATAAGCTCTCCTGAAACCAAAAGCAGATCAAGTTTGTTCCGAAACTCACATGTTATCGATAACAACATTTTGAAAATATCATTGAAATCGGTTAAGAAACATCCGAGATATCGAAGATTGAAGTTAAGTCATTCACACACCGCAAATACATACAAATAGTGACTGTAGGCACAATGTCTAGGGTTCCTAGGGTTCTCATTAAAATACACAGCAATCAGATCTTAATCAAGCTTGAAATTGTATATATATAAACAATTGTTTCCAAGGATCAGGAAATTTCCAAGTCTTATTTGAAGCCAGCTAATAAACTTGTACAAGTTTTTCTATAGAAATTAACAAGCTGGCAATTGAAAGCATATAGTATCTACATTGCACGGTGATTCATTCTTGATAAAAAAAAATTGATCATCTTTCTTTCTTAATTTAATAAATAGTATGATTCGCCTGCTCCTAATTGACCTTTCGCTTTCGAAGAATATAGAATTGGACTTTTTAGCATTGGTCTGAAGGAATTTGTTTACAGTTTTAAGGGACATAATTTCTCTTTTTTCTTTATATTTTAATTTTAGTAACTTAAAAAACAGTTCTTTAGTGGAATAGATATTAGAATTCTTGATCAAGATCAGCCAAAATATTAGCACTTAATTCATATTATGATTTTTAGCTTTGGTTACGTATACGCAATGTCTAATTAGTTAACGATCATTTAGCACTAAAGCTGCTTAACGCTTGGAACAAATATTGTTTGCTAAATTTGAACACAAATATTTATGCCTTATCTAATCAGGCAGTATGATATTCACCTGGTTTATATTGATGTGTGTGTGTGGCACATGCGGTTGAATTTTTCCTTTTTTTTTTAAATTTGTTTTAGGCGCGATTTGTCACACACAGCTGTATTGACTGACATCCAAAAACACACACACACACTGATCAAACAGATCAAACTGATCAGCAAAAATCACAGATCACAGCACAGTTCTTATCTTAGGCAAGAGTTTTTTGTTGTTTTTTTATTGCTCTTACGTTTGTTTATTATTTACGTAATATCGTTGATAAGAAAAAACACGCGAGTGAGTTATTCAATGTCCAAAAGGCGCTAGAAACGCGACTCATAGAGTCAGATTTAAAATTTGAGACGAGAGCCCCAATTCAAGGCCCAAACATGTGTTGAGGTGAATTATGAGTAATAACTGAACTCGAAATCAACTCGAACTCGAACTTAACTCAACTAAGCTGAGCCGAGTAAATGTAAACAGTTAACGATGTGTGCTCTTTTTCCCGCTCTCTCGCTCTCTGTCTGTCTCTTGCCGTTGGATTATTCATGAATGCTGAGCGCAACAGGTGTGGTTGGAGGGGAAGGGTGCAGTCCGCCGGATGATTCAAATGCCGCAAGCGCAAGCGATCACGAGCATGACTAATACTGATCGAGATTCAAGCAGTTGCAGACTTTTATGTTATTTTGTGACGCAGGTAAAAATGTTGCAAGCACACACACAACATTTGTCAACATTAGCAACGGCATGCTTTTGGCATGTGTGCATATTACTTAGCGGGAAGATCGCGATCACAACAAAACGAACGAAAACGAAAACTAACTGTAACCACGACCAAAAACTGCGTTCGCCTGCGCGCGTTTGTCAACAACGACTGCACATTATCGAGTGCTGCCGCGCTCAGTTGCCGTCGCTGCTGTCAATTGATATTCGCCGCTGCTTGTTGACAATTCCGCTCCACAAACACACATATGTATGTACATGCGCGCACTCTCTTCTTTTTTTTACACTCTCGCTCGCAAGTGCTGCTCTTATTGTTATTGTACTTACATACTTATTTGTCAGTCAGCATTGACGGGGAGCGACGGGGCCGCAATGATTGGCGATCGCGTTAGATACTGCATTTATGTATGTATGTGGTGTGTGTGCGTGTCTGTGTTGTTTGTTTTGTTAACTGTGCTTCTTTTCTTGTACATATGTATGTATGTACATAAATAGGCGACACGCACGACAAGAGATGCGAGGCAATGAAACGCGCAATTCACATTCCCATCACCAAATACAAATGCAACTATTATAAATCAACATACAACATACATATGTACATATGTTCTTACAAAATTTCCATGTGATAAATGTGTGCAAATGTACATACATACATACATATGTATGTGTGTTTGTGCATTTTAGCTATTAAAGATGCTACAGTTTTAAAAGCACTGAAACGAATAAAAACTGCTATTTTCTTCCTTTGGACTTATATGTATATGTTTTAATTTTATTAAAACCCTGATGTTCTTTTGGTTTATCACAAAAACTGAAATCAAAGCAGGCTTTTAATTTTCTCAATTTTTGAGTGCTTTCCACTTCCAATTTTTGTTATTCAAAAAATTGAAATCACCGTCAAATATTCAACAAAAATTTTATAAAATTATTTTAAATTTGTACAACATACAAAAAAGTTTTTTCTTTTATCTTGAAAAGAACGCGTCTTACACAAAGAGTGAAGATTGAACCTATTGTTTGGCATTATTTAAAGTGAAACGTGGAAGAATCTATAATTACAGGTATGTAAATATTTCCGTCTGTTTCTTGCTACAGTCAAACTTCCGTGCATCGAATCAATTTTCAGAACATTGCAATTTGGTTCAATCAAAAACCTATTCCTTATAACGAATTTTCTCTAGAATAACAACGGTTTTTCTTGTCCTCTTGATAAGAATCCGTTATAATGCAGCTCGACTGTATTAGAGTTGCTTGATTTTACAGCTTTTATGAAGAAACTTGCAAAATGTTCTTTAGGTTTATCACAAAAACTGAAATCAAAGCAGGCTTTTAATTTTCTCAATTTTTGAGTGCTTTCCACTTCCAATTTTTGTTATTCAAAAAATTGAAAACACCGTCAAATATTCAACAAAAATTTTATAAAATTATTTTAAATTTGTACAACATACAAAAAAGTTTTTTTTTACCTTGAAAAGAACGCATCTTACACAAAGAGTGAAGATTGAACCTATTGTTTGGCATTATTTAAAGTGAAACGTGGAAGAATCTATAATTACAGGTATGTAATATTTCCGTCTGTTTCTTGCTACAGTCAAACTTCCGTGCATCGAATCAATTTTCAGAACATTGCAATTTGGTTCAATCCAAAAACCATTCTATATAACGAATTTTCTCTAGTATAACAACGGTTTTTCTTGTCCTCTTGATAAGAATCCGTTATAATGCAGCTCGACTGTATTAGAGTTGCTTGATTTTACAGCTTTTATGAAGAAACTTGCAAAATGTTCTTTTGGTTTATCACAAAAACTGAAATCAAAGCAGGCTTTTAATTTTCTCAATTTTTGAGTGCTTTCCGCTTTCAATTTTTGTTATTCAAAAAATTGAAAACACCGTCAAATATTCAACAAAAATTTTATAAAATTATTTTAAATTTGTACAACATACAAAAAAGTTTTTTCTTTTAGCATCTTACACAAAGAGTGAAGATTGAACCTATTGTTTGGCATTATTTAAAGTGAAACGTGGAAGAATCTATAATTACAGGTATGTAAATATTTCCGTCTGTTTCTTGCTACAGTCAAACTTCCGTGCATCGAATCAATTTTCAGAACATTGCAATTTGGTTCAATCCAAAAACCATTCTATATTACGAATTTTCTCTAGTATAACAACGGTTTTTCTTGTCCTCTTGATAAGAATCCGTTATAATGCAGCTCGACTGTATTAGAGTTGCTTGATTTTACAGCTTTTATGAAGAAACTTGCAAAATGTTCTTTTGGTTTATCACAAAAACTGAAATCAAAGCAGGCTTTTAATTTTCTCAATTTTTGAGTGCTTTCCACTTCCAATTTTTGTTATTCAAAAAATTGAAAACACCGTCAAATATTCAACAAAAATTTTATAAAATTATTTTAAATTTGTACAACATACAAAAAAGTTTTTTCTTTTAGCATCTTACACAAAGAGTGAAGATTGAACCTATTGTTTGGCATTATTAAAAGTGAAACGTGGAAGAATCTATAATTACAGGTATGTAAATATTTCCGTCTGTTTCTTGCTACAGTCAAACTTCCGTGCATCGAATCAATTTTCAGAACATTGCAATTTAGTTCAGTCCAAAAACCATTCTATATTACTAATTTTCTCTAGTATAAAAACGGTTTTTATTGTTCCCTTAGTAAGAATCCGTTATACTGCAGCTCGACTGTATTAGAGTTGTTTGATTTTGCAGCTTTTGTGAAGAAACTTGCAATATTTTCGTCCTTGTTTATCTGCCATATGTTCTACCTAAAACTAGTTTTTTTTTTGGTTAGGTAGGATTTAAGTAGAACCATAACAAAGTTTTATCATTTCTGCGACTCAAATAACTATATTCGTGTCTAATCATGAATTTTCTTTTGCATAGCTTACCTTTAAAATGGACGGCCTTTATGACTATTGCGTTGAATTTGTGGTTATGTGTGCCACAAAAATCATTGAGTTGATATGCCTACCATTCGAGTTGGTACTCGATCATAGCCGTAAGCTTATAACCGAAGAACGAACTCTACAAATTGAGTATGAAGAGATACCAAAAGAGATCCCGCCGCCTGCTGTATTGATCGATAAAACACGAGCTGTTGCGCCCCGTCCTCCTGCCGTACCGTTAATCCAAAAGTCAATTCATGCGGCCGTTAGGAACGATGTTGAAAATTTCGATCCAACTGTCATACTTTTTGTTCTAACGTTTGGCATGTTTATATTTGTGAGCAATCAAATCCGAAAAAATCAAATCATCAGGCGTATGATTGTCGAGAAAATCTTTCGTCGTAGACCGTCGGCGATGGAGGGGGAAGTGAATGATGAGGGCGAGCAAACGGAGGATGCAAATTCCGAAAGGAATCTTGATTATGCTTCTTGGTTTAGCAATACGAACGTTAATAGAGCTAGAGTACAGCCGTATGTAGAAGACTCCTAAAGCTTTTAGGTTGTGCTTTTTTTGTTGTTTGGTTTTGTTTTTTTCAAATGTTTTGTTCTCTTGCTTATATAGGGATCGGTCAAGCGCAGACGATCAATATGATTCTCAGCCCTCTTCATCTTCATCTCTTTATAAAACATGTTCTGACGGTTTTACCTCTAATATGGTGTGAGTAGAATCCTCGAGCTTTGCCATACACAGTTTCAATTCTTCTTTTTCCTCAGTAATTGCTATCGTCGAGGCTATGATAATGAGGGAGAATCGAAAGGCGCTAAAGCGATTAAAATATCAACTAAGACAACATCAAAGCAGAATATAAAACCTACAAATTCAACATCGTAAGTTAAGCTTTAAGCTTTTGAGCTTTTGTTAAATATAATTGGTTTTTTCTTTTTTGGTACAGTGAAGGCGAATCTGATGAATATAAATCCGATAATGAAGAAAATCCCAGCATAATGTCGCCACTTTCATGGTTCGCTAATCGGGCCTAAAAAGCAAATTTCATAGATTTATTTATTATATTATAGAGCTGACTCTAAATTTCCAGTCTTATCAACCGAATACTTTCTAAATTACATTTTTCGTTACTGTCTTAAATTGTTTTAGTTTTTATGGTTAGTTTGCAATATGTATAGAGCAGTATTATATACAATATTGATCGGGTGTTGAATGAGTTCTAATTTCACTGTAGTAAGTATTTTCTGTATTGTTTTCCATTTCACTTTTACTGATCGTTTTTATAGATAACCCGTTATGTCGCATCGTATACATATGCACATACATACATACATACATACACATGTGTGTAGTGTTTTTTTTCGCTTTTTCTAGCTGTAGTTAAACAGCGCGTTTGATTAGTTAGGATTGGGTCAGTTTGGAGGCATTGTACTTCTATTCCCGACCACATGTCGCAAAGTGCTTTAAATATACATATGCATATACACAATCTATTTATATGTATGTATGTTTGTATGCACAAACAATATATCTTAATACCCGCTGCTTGCAGGCAAATAAACATTTCACACACTCGGCGAGAGAGAGAGAGAGAGAGAGAGAGTGAGAACGACTGCGGGAGTGTGTCTTTAAAAGAAAAGGGTGTGGTAGGGTGGGGGTTAAAGGCGTTGCCGGTAAATTTTCAATTGTTGCCAAAGAGTTAATCAACTGACTCAGTTCTTTTATTTTCCTAAATACCCATTAATATTAAATATATGCAAAAAGGATATGATGAAGTTGTGCTAATGTATGTATGTAACAAGCGAATATTGAACTAGTGTGTACTTATTTAGTATCTTTGGGTATTTTGTATAGCTTGAAGATATCATTAATAACATCGTTTTGCAGGTCCATAAAGGGTAACTGCTGATCAGTCTTGAGAACTGTTTAGCATAAAGAGCATAAGCATGCAATCACACAACATTGTATAAACGTTTACATAGGCGATCAACACTCTCACTCTCATTTTGACACAATACCATCACTCTCTCTCTCTCCCAGCACTCCTATAGGTGTGCGTGTGTATGTGTGCTCGTGCGCTCTACTCAATGAACCCTTGGTGGCGAAATGCAATGGGACCCGCAGCCAAAACGATAGCAGCGCACTGTAAGTGTTAGTTTAGTGTTATTGTTGTTGTTGTTGTGTTTGTGCTGTGTGTGGCGACTTTTTCTTGATGTGCTTGCTTCATTAATTAATTAAGTCTTTCATTTCAATGACGCGAGAGCAACAGTAGCAACAACAAAAGAAACATTTCGTGACCCAGCAGCAAACAGCCGACAACCAGAACTAAATCGAATCGATTTATTCTGACGCCATCAAATTCTGTTTGAGTTCATTTCGAAAATTATCTAGAAAACACGCCCAAGTCAATCAATCGTGGAGAAGGAGGTGGAGAATGAAAAATGCACACTTTAAATATCAACATTAAAATCGTCACATCTCAAGAATGTTTTCATAATGTTTGAAAAGTTAAAATCGAGAAATTTGAAAATGCCTAAGAGATTTGATCTTTAAGATTGCTTACAAACACTTAGAATATAACTGAAAATAAAATAAAACATTTTTCAATAAAAGATTAATATATGTACTATGAAAAATTTTAAACCTTTAATCAATTAAATTCATCGAACCATAAAAATAGGAAGTTAAAAGACAACAAAAAGTCGATTACAGTTTTTTCGAATAAAAAAACAAAAATCTTTTAACTTTTTGCATACAAAGACAAATCTATTAAAGTTTGTCTACTGGGCTTAATACGTTTTGTACTCTTGGCTTTATATATAAGTATGTACATATGTACATACATACATCAACCATGCATATCTTTAATAAATAGCACACAACTTTGGTAAGATTTTTTGACCTTTTGCCTTAAACTTTTATAGCTTCCCCTTCATGCAAATAATGCACACCTCTCGCATTTGGATGTATAAATTACGAGTAAACCGATCGACTGAACTTCTAGTTCTGATAGCATAGTGCCAGCGCCTGCCTTTCCCGATCATATATTATTCGCAGTCAGGCGAAGGAAACCACTCGTAGTATGTTGTTTTTATTATATGCATGCCCAATGCCTTTGAAACTCGAAAATAAAGAAACTGAATTCAGTTTGAAAAATTCTATTTGAATATATACATATGCATGTAGTATATCGTGAGAGAAGCTATGATGCCAGGGAATCATCATCCAGTTACACTCAACGAAAAATAGTGAAATTTGATTTAAATTAACTACATTCGTTTCTTTTCCTAAATATCTAACTAAAATTTTGAATTGAAGAAATTATATGATTTTTATTGACGATCTTATCCTAGGTATACCTAGGTAAGTTTCACTCTATCATAATTTAGCTAAAGAATTATTGTATGTGAATCCCTGGTTTTGTTTTGTATTTGAAAAATTCCAAAAAAGAAACAATACCGCTAAAAAGCAACAACAACACTTAAAACAACAACAACTAGCAAATAGAAAAAAGGCCAAAATATGTAAACAAAGCGCTCCTCCGTTCATTTTCAAATTACCCGATGCTGAAGTCAATTGTTGTATACAAATTTGAATATTCTGTTGTTGTTGTTGTTGTTCCTTTACAAAAGTTTCGTATCGTTTCATTCTAAATACCCTGTGACCATAAAAAAAAACATCCATCAGGAAAGGGTATTCATGTTGGCACTTTTCAAAGCCACAAATAGGAAAATAACTTTTTTAAACATTAGCCTTAAACTTTATATCAAAAGTATATGCTAAAGCTTTGAATAATTCAGAGATCTTGAGAATCTCAGAAGTTAGAAGATGAGCTTGTAATAACCCAGTGTTTTCAGGAATCTTAAGAGCAAATGTCTAAAAATTTGGTATGGAAATAATTTGAAGTACAAAGACTACTAAATCTTAGTATATATTTTCTAGAATTTTGTTATATGTTTAATTTGGAAAAAAAAACTATAATATTTCATACATGGAAAATATAATATAGTACATTCATGCATAATAACCCAATGAACTCGGTCATTTTAAGAGCTAGAGTTTCTACATTTATTATGAAAATTTAAGGCCAAAAACATAAATTAAAAAAACGTTCTCATACAATTATATGGACAGACATAGGGTATTTAAAAATCTATCATGCCCAACAATTTCCGAGCACACTTAATGCTGTTGTTGTTGCTGTTGCTGCTGTTGATTTTTAGCTGGATTTGGTTTTGGTTGCTATTTGAATTAGTGTGTAGATGTTTTAGTTTAGTACAAAAATCGGCGCAGGAACGAGCGCGTCATAGTTTTGAAACACAAAAAAAATAAATAAATAAAACGAAAATAAGAAGCTATTAAATAATTAATAGGATAGAAGAAACGCCGTCATTGCATTCCCTTGATTCATCCGTCGTCCGTTGGCGGACCCATTCCAAACCCAAACCCATACCCAAAAACATATCCAAGCAGCTGCCAGCTGCCAGGCCATGGCGCAGAAAGCTGGAGCTGCTGCTGTCGGCAATCGGACGCACATTGATCATGTGGAAAACGAACTATTTGAGGGCTATTCGGATGAACTGTTGACTTTCGCCTGGATCGCCTGCATTGTGTTTATCATTGTGGGTGTGCCCGGGAATCTGCTCACAATCATTGCACTATCACGGGGCAAACAAACGCGCAACTCAACGGCCATATTTATAATAAATTTATCGTGTTCGGACTTGCTTTTCGGTTGCTTCAATCTGCCTCTGGCCGCCTCAACGTTCATGGAGCGTGCTTGGACCCATAGTGATCTGTTGTGTCGTTTGTTTCCTCTGCTCCGCTATGGTCTACTGGCTGTCTCCCTGCTATCCGTCTCGCTGATAACAATCAATCGATACATCATTATTGCCCATCCACGACAATATCCGCGGTAAGTAAGAATTTCTGTCTTCAATCCATTAAATGGGCTAAAATCCTGGTAAGCAATGTCACAAACAGAAGAATGCATCTCCGACCCCAAAGAGGATATGTAACCTTGTTCAGTATTAACAGCCATAAGTCTATCCGTCGATCTCGCAGACAATCTGTGAAAATCGGTTGATTAACATCGGAGATATGGAAGTTTGTAGGATCGTTTTTGACGGAGGCTGTCATTTTAATGAAATTGTTTGTTTGCAGTATCTACCAGCGACGATATTTGGCTTTGATGGTGGCTGGCACCTGGGTGTTTACCTTCTCAATTATGATACCAACATGGCGTGGGGTTTGGGGTGTTTTCGGATTGGATACGAGCATTGGATCCTGTTCGATACTGCACGATAAATACGATCGATCGCCCAAAGAGTTTCTGTTTATAGCCGCCTTTATGCTGCCTTGCATTTGCATTGTAATATGTTATGCTCGGATATTTGTGCTGGTACGTCGGGCGGCGATACGTGCGGGTGGCAAGAGTCAGGATATTCCCATAACGCCACCCATACAACAACAGATCGATAAGCCTAAGAGCCGCGATAAGCCGCTGCACAAGGCTAAGGAGAAGGAGAAGGACAAGGACAAGGACAAGGAGAATGCACAACCTTCAGATTCATCAGAATCCTCAGGCATCTTGCGACCGTTTGTGGTCAAAGAGTGTCTGGCCTACATCGATGACAATGCCTCCTCGGAAAGTTTTCCCATCTCGTATAGCATCCGGCAACATCAGACGCCCATTGATGCCAATGTCAATGTTGTGCAGGACAACAACCATCACAACAAACAAACAGTTTCCCCACTGCCCCTGGCAACAGGTCCTCAGGAATCTACCAGCATTACCAGATCATCAACCCAAGTGGAACAAAGCCGCAACACGTAAGTTTATGTCGTGAGACTGTTCCAACTTGAGTTCAAAGAGTCAATTATTTAGGAGAAAAACGAAATAGAGCTCCTTTTAAAACCTTCTGATCTTAGTTTAACTTGATGAAAGGTTCCAGTTTATGTACAAAAGAAACCATTTCTACCTTTCTCACTTTATAGTAAAAATCCGATAACAACATCTTTGAAAACGTCCTTTACACGTTTCACTCCACGCAAATCGCATTATGTGTCAATAGGGAATACGTCAAATGCGTCAGCAATATACCCGGGACGAATGAGTCAGAAGGATCGGCGATTACTTAAGATGATTCTGGTGATATTTGTATGGTTCGTTATATGTTATCTGCCCATAACGTTGGCAAAGATCTGGAAGAGTGCCAACGATGTGCATGTCTTCAATATAATGGGCTATCTACTTATCTATCTGACAACCTGCATTAATCCGCTGATCTATGTCCTGATGAGCAGTGAATATAGACGCGCCTATTGGAATCTCTTGAGATGCCATCAAACGGAGCAGCAGCAGCAACAACAGCGTGCCCTTAAAAAGCACATCGAATCGAATCGTGCACTTAAAGCGTGATCATCAAATTCCAGTTCCTGTTCCAGTTCCAGTCGAGTTCGCAAGTCGACTTCCGTCCCAGCAGTGACTAATTACTAACTACCTTCTAAAGAAGGGGGTTCCATAGCCCCAACTCCCTGCTTGTGCAGAATTGTATTATTATCAAAGAAAGTGTTACAATCCATTTACCGATATCAAAAAACAAGAAAAAAAAGTGAGAGAGCATAGAAAGAATAAAATCTGGATATTTACTACCATATATGTACTATATACGGTAGTATCGATGTTTTATTTAATTATTTTTTTTCTGCTTGCCGCTAATTATTGTACCAATACAAATGCATAGGCCTGCATGTATGTATGTATGTGTGCACACACACACACACACATAGTATATGCCTTCAATAAATGCTTTGAATAATTGATATATGTAGCTTTGCGTTATTTTTTTCGTGTGTCGTTTAAAGAATTTAGAATCTGCTTCCAGTACCATATAATACCGGTCATCTATATATATTATATATAAATATGTATAAATAGTATAGCTTAATATATAATTATTATCAATATACATATTGTATATGCCAGTGTGTATCTAAGTGTGTGTGTGTGTGTTTGTTCATGTGTGTGTGTGTGTATGTGTAGGTTTTTGTTGGTTTGCGTACGAAACTTGGACTACTTACGGCTAGTAACACAACTAAATGATCCAATTATCTCGTTATAATTAAGTATCGATAAATATCGATACCGATACCGATTACATATTTTTGAACAGATCGGATCTTTCACTCTCTCTCTCTAACGGTAAGCTATTAATGTATAATGGTTTTTGCATGTATAAGCCTAAAACTGTTTATGTATATAGTATATATATATATATATATATGTATATAATATTATCGTATAATAGTATCGTATATTAAATATGTATATGTATAAATATAGCATTGTATAAATGTATACGATTACTTTACAACAGTTGTCGCTCACGAATCGAAAAAAAAACGAGGGAAAAGAGAACTTTACAGAATTACATAAAAATTAAAGATTTAGTGTATATATATTGTGTATATAAGCAGATTATGCTCAGATATTATTCCGTTTTAGCTGCAGTCATTCAAAATATGTTGAAAATCAGCCAAATCGGACCACTATATCATAGGAACTATCGCTCAATTATTATGCAGTGGTCAAACAATATTGGACAACTATAAATTGGTAAACGCATATACATATAAATATATATATTTGAAATAGGAACAATCGGTAAAGAACAACTAATTGCTTTGAACTTTAATATGATAGAAAAAAGTTCATTTGAGTTTTTTTTTTTAAAGATATCGGACTTTATATGCACATATAATAATATATATGGAATATCTCGTTTGTTTTTTTTACTTTATAGTATTTGCAAGTCTGATTTTAATACTTGGCAGTTCTTCTAATATCTTTCCTTATACATCATGCAACTTTATTAGATTAAAATAAAAATTAATAAAAATTATCTTTGGATTCGAAAATATTTTGGTATCCAATTTGTGAGCGACAACTGTCTTATATGCTATAGTATAGAATTAATGCTAATTAATTAATGAATTAATTATTTAATTTGTAATTTTAATTGCGATTGCGAGCGTAATAATATTAAAAAAAAAAGTATTCAGTTGTTGGTTCAGACGGACTCCAGATGCTCGGATATTTCTAGAATCGGAGTCTCGCTGAGCGGTTTCACTAACGTCTGCCAGCTGGGCGTGAACAGGCTTAACACTGGCGTCGTCTGGCCACGCAACTGATGATGATGATGATGATGGTGTTGTTGATAGTCTGCATCCAGAGACAGAGCATGTGGATGGCTATTGAGCAATGCGATTGATTGTGACGGTGTCGCTGGCGGCGTTGATGGTGTCGTGGACGGCAACTCTCCCGATCCTCCTGTTGATGCTGCTGGTGGTGGTTGTGGTGCTGCTGGTGCTGGGGGTGGTGGTGGAGTCGCTGATGTATCGCCGCTACTCGTCGACTGTTGACTGATGTAGGATGTCTTAAGATTCATTTGACTATAAGCATGTGCACCGGGCATTGTCAGCGAGTGCTGCAGTCGTGGTGGTCCACTTCTTGGTCGCTCCAGCATGGCCAGCTCATACAGCTCCTCGGCTAGATGTGGTTCCTGCAGATGCTGATGATGATGCGAATGCAAATGCGAATGCGTATTCGGATGCAAATGATGATGTATTGCATGTGAATGGGAATGTGAATGGGAATGGGAATAGGAATGTGGATGATGATGTGAAAGTGTATGATGAAAATGGTGATGACGGCCTGACGATGATGCCAAATGTGCCTCGAGGGCATATTGCTTTTGGAATAGTTGACGTTTCTGCTGAAGCAGACGATGTTGCAGCAATTGTTGTTGCAACGGCGGCTTTTGCATGGGTGACAAATGTTGTTGTTGTTGCTGTTGCTGATAGAGGATGCCACCGCCAGCTGGTGGTGGCGGTGGTGCATAGAGAGCAGCAGCATCCAGCAGCAATTGTGGTAATGGTGGCGGCGGTGGTGGTGCTGCTGCTGCTGGTGGTAGTGTTGGACCAAACGTTAAATGCTGATGGGGATTGTGATGATGCGGATGCGGATGCGAATGTTGCATCGTATAGAATTGACCCTGTGTAAATTGACAATTGGCAGCCAGTGTTAGCTCCTCCAGTGCCAGTTGATGATGTTGTTGTTGATGATGATGAGCCTGTTGCTGTTGTGGTGTTGCATAAATTGCCGCCGCCTCCTGCTGCAGCTGTTGAATCTCTAGCCAGCCACCGTGCCGTTTGGCCTGCTGCTGCTGTTCATAGCGATAGCTGCCATAGACACGACTTGTGCCCAATTGCGTACTGGAGCTGAGTAGTCCCTGGGCGACCAGGCCATCGCTGGCGCGTCGTCCCTCCCGAAAATGTATGGGCGAACGCTTGTCGGCGAAGGGCAACGGCGCCGGCGTTGGTACTGGCGCTTGATGATGCTGGGAATGCTGAGGATGCTGCTGTTGATAAAGATGATTGTTGAGAATCATTTGGGTTTGTGGTTGTGGCATATGGATGCAAGAACTGTGGCTGCTGTACAACTCACGCTCCGACGAATGTTCGCTGGAGATGATGGCAGCCGCAACAGGAGGAGGAGGAGGAGGAGGAGCAGCAGCAGCAGCAGCTACTGCTGATGCAGCCAACATGGAATTGCTCATGCAGGAGGGCAAACTACCATGACCATGATTAATATCGGCCGTAGTGCCAGATGGTAGCACAAAGTCCAAACTCTCGTAGGCGCTGCAGTTGCTCTTTGAGCTACCGCGACTCAAATTCTGGGAAAGGCTCTTCGAGTAGCTGCCGGCTAGAACTCCGCTGGAGCTACTGCTGCTTGCGTATGAACGTGTCCGGGTTGCTTGATGGGATGTTACGCTTGTCAAGTCCGTTGAGGATTGGGAACCCTCTTTGCCTGTTGTTGTTGAGGTTGTTGTTGCTGATGCTGTTTTTGTTGGTGTTGTAGTGGTTGTTGGATCATTGTGGCAACCCTGATCCGTTTCGCAGCCCTCGTCTGTGCTGGAGCTGCCCTGGGCTAGTACTTTTTTCTCGAGCACCTTCTTTTCCATTTTATCCTCTTCGGTACGTCTGTTTCTTCACCACACGCACACACACACAAATCAAAAAAACAAAGGAGCAACATGAACAAGAAGAAGAAGAAGAAGAAATTATCTGCAAATTGCGTATCTCCATTTTGTTTTTATGAGTACTTCATCATCATTTATCTCACTCACCCGTCTCCATTTGCCTGGCACATAGTATTTGTTGTTGAGTCTTCCTCCTCTTGTGTTGTGGGCGTGGCAGTGATCCCATTGGTACTTTTATTAATATTATTATTGCCATTTGTTGTTGGTGTTGTTGTTACGCCCTTGCGCTTCGATTTCTGCGAAACAGATAGCCCAAAATAAGAAAAGAAAGTCGAGTTGAAATCCGATTACGGTAACACAACAACCAAGGGTTTGCTCCCAACACCCAAGCTATTTTTTTCTTAAACTTTTCGCTCTTTTTAAAATATAATCTGAACATAGTTAATTGTTTACATGGGAGTCTAAATATGGGAACGGAGAATAACTGCAGGAGAAGAAGGCAAAATAGACAGAAACTCTAGAACTCATTTCAATAGCTTCTTGTACAGTCCTAGGAACGCTTAGACAGACAAATTCTCCCCTTAGTTGACTAGCATTCGTCAAAATTTTAAGAGTCCCATCAGACATCGCAGAAATAATAACCGGCCCCATAAGAAGCCATCGGACCCTTCCATGTTAGGATTTTCTGAGGGGTAACATGGTACTACCCTTACACCAATCTGTTTTTAATATTAAGAGCTTCGTTTTTTCAAGCTCAATATGGTCTTAATCGCTTTCCTGAAGAGTTTTATGTGCCAAAAGATTTAGGAACAATTGTTGCTAGGACATAGAGAGGACACCCTTACAAAATGATCAAAAGTATATGCATCTCACCTCAACTGGCAGTGGACTCTCTTGGAGTGTCTGGAAAAGCCGACTGGCTTCAACGGACATCTTGTAGCGAAAGCTTTGATTGAGATTTGCGGTGGAATCGAAACTGTTTGAGCTCGACATGGGCTTCATAATTATTGTCTTGCTGTTGTGTTGTTCGGCGGAACAGTCCGCATCCGTTTCTACAGATGGCAACGCCTGGTCCAGTTCCCTGTCCAGCTCCTGCTCTTTTTTCGTTGTCTCTGATATGGCAGTGGACTGGTAATGAGCACAAGATGAAATAATTGATTACAAACAATACATTCGAAAGGCAGATAGGTTGCTGAATGGGTTCAGGTCGGAGCTTCAGGGCTTTCCTAACCGAAGTTCTTGTGATATTTAAGAATTATCCGGAAGCTTAATTAATCAAACATATTCAATGTGATGCAGTTTAAGTACCAATTGGATTTGGGTTTGACAGGAAATAAGTTTGAAATTTACGAGCGGAAACTGATTTTGGAAAGGTCGGGAATAATAAGATTTAATGTCTGAGATCGGAAATTTCGCTTCCACTCTTATCTTTAGCTTGGTTTGGGGTCTTGAACCAAGATCTAAACCGAGCCTTCTTCTGTGAACCTTCCTTATAATCCTCACCTGCTGCAGAAGCTGTCTACAATCCTCGGTGCTCTGCTTGATGATATACTCGCTGATGGTCTGGTGTAGTTGCTTGTGAACCGGCGATGGCATATGATGCGATTGCGTATGGAGTGGACCATGATGATGATGATGGGGCAGATGTTGCTGCTGCTGATGATGTGTCAACTCCAGTTGCTGGCTGGCATTCATGAGGAGTTCGCCACATCGAAGATTTGCCAGCGAGGGTTGGAGTTGCGGATGTTGTTGGAGCTGCTGAAGCTGTTGCTGTTGATGTTGAGCATGAAGATGTTGAGCAGCGGAGGCGGAGGGGCTGCTGCTATCGATGCTTAATGAGATGGCAACGCGTTGACCATGCGGACCATGTGGATGATGATGGCCAAGTCTTGTGGTGCTGCTGCTTCCCGCTGGCAATGGTGTGTAACGAGTGGGCAACAGTTGCTGCTGCTGATGCTGCTGTTGTTCAACCAGATGCTGTTCCTGATGACCATTCAGATAACGTGCATGATGGGACTGCTGCTTGATGGCATAGTAGGGATCGGGTGTTATTGGGTTAATGCGTTCGTTTGTCATCAGGACCGTCTGATGGCGGCTAAGTCTTTTGTGTGTCGGATCCTTGGCCAGGACCGTGGTGGATATTGTCTTTGATTGCTGTTGTTGTTGTTGATGTTGAAGCTGCTGAAGCTGGAGCAACTGTTGCTGCGTAGTAGGCAACTGTTCAAGTAGCATCAACGGTTTCTGTTGTTGTTTGCTGGTCTTGTAGATTAAACGACTACCACTGGCACTACCACTGGAACTAATCTCCGTCGATGGTTTTGCAACCGCTTGCTCTCCTTTTTTGTGAGAGACACGATCCTGAAGCAACAAATAAATGGCAGCCACATGATCGTAAGTGTTCAGCTTAAGGCTCGAACGCGTCTTATCCGGGCCAATGCCCACATATTCGGACATAATGCGCAAAATGTCCTCACTCGGTTCGAGTACCGACTGACGATCCATATTCAGATTGTATTTGGCAATGAGGACATGCTCCAGCAGCTCGGGGCACATCCATCGATGACGTTTTATCTGCTCGATTGTATAGCGACGTGCAGGCTCTAACACCAGCATGCGACGTATCAAATGCTCACATTCCGAGCTCATAAAGAACGGTATACGAAATCGACCCGACAGCACCCGATCCCTCAGACTCTGTAGCGTTGAGCCATCAAAGGGCAGAGCACCGCAGACCAGCACATAGAGTACAACGCCCAGAGACTGCAAAGAGAGAGGGCGAGAGAGAAAGAGAGGGAGGGAGAGAGAGCAGCAGAGGGAGAGTGATGGATTATTAGTAAACAGTGTGAATGAAGCCATCAAAGTTCAACCAACAAATATGATTATTTCTATCTATGTACATATATGTTGGTTCGTAGTGTGGACAAGGCACAAAACCCATACAAAATTGTCATCGTTGTTGGTTCGGTTCAAGAAACTGCTTAATCATATCACATTTCCATCAAAAGAAGATGAAAAATTAAAAATAAGGTTCAGCTTATTCGAATTTTTATAAAATGAATGGTTTGCCAGGAAACTGTAGGCTAAGAGATTATCTAGCTAAGGTCAGGATAGCTAATTGTGGCATCTGGAGAATTCTTCTCCCACGTCATAGCAGAATGCGTAGCCTTAGTGGCGTAAAGAAGTAGTTCCCTAGGAAATCCTGCATTTATTCGCTATACCATTAATAATTTTTGAAAACAATGGAAAAATCTTAATAATTTTTAAATACTTAGTGATAAAAAAGTTTCTTAGCCGGAAATAAATACTTTTGATGTTTCCCAAAGCTAAGATGAAAGATTAATAACGCTAATCCTTTAAATTTTAAGATTTCCTTTGGGTCTTTTTCCCTGCTTCCGTTTACAAACAAAGTGAAATGGTTAAATGATAAGATACAAATACTTTTGGGGTTAACGCAAGTTTTAAATTGATTTTACAGGGTCAAAAAAGCATGAAAGAAGAAGTATTCTTGTAGGCCTTCTACCCTGAGCTTTAAGCTTACCCAAATATCAATCTCTGGTCCCGTATACTGTTTGCCCTCGAAGACCTCAGGTGCAGCATAGGGCGGTGAGCCACACCATGTGGCAAGTAGTTCACCGGGCTTAAAATGATTGGAGAAACCAAAATCGGCGATCTTAATATTCATGCCCATATCAAGCAATAGATTCTCTGCCTTGAGATCACGATGCACAATGCCTTTATTGTGGCAATATTCCACCGCCGAAATGATTTGCCAAAACTTAAAGCGAGCCGCCGACTCCGACATGCGACCATACTTGGCTATATAATCTGGAAATAAAGGAAAAACACAATTAATATCTTGATGCAAGTTTCTGCCACGCTTTTCTCTTAGTGTATATAAGTATTGTGTTTTGGGAGCTTACCAAAGATCTCGCCCTGACTGGCATACTCGGAGACAATGTAGATCATATTCTTAGTTTCCATCACCTAAACCAAAAAAATGTTAATTAAAATTGCGAGCTGGGTTTATTAAGTTATTTGTTTAACCTGATATAGCTTGATGATGTGCGGATGCTTGAGTTTCTTCATGATCTCCACCTCGCGATAGACCTTCTGCAGATTCGTATGATCCAGCTGCGATTTATCGATAATTTTGATGGCAACCTCGTTCTTGGTGATGCGATGCCGCGCCAGCTTCACAACGGCAAAATTACCCTTGCCAATGGTTCGTTCAATGTCATAGAAGCCCACACGCATCGGTTCCTTGAGCTTAAGAAGCTCCTTGGGACCGCTGCCGCTGCCGGCGAATAACTTTTGTGCCAACAATGCATCCTGACAATTGGCCAATGCATCGAGAGAGGGTGCTGCAACGGTCGATGCTGCTTCTTCATCCAGTTCGGTTTCATCCATTTGGCCATTTGATGATTGATGCGACTTCAATTCTAGCTTCAACTCCATTTCCATTTCCCGTTCTTGCTCTCGCAACTTATCTCGCTCTCGTTCTCTTTCTCGTTCCACATGACCATTTAGTTCGGTGCTGCTGTCGCTGGGCTGCGCTGGCGATGCATCGGCTGCAGTTGGAGGAGCCGGCGATTCCTTTGAATCCTTCCTGGCAACCATTCCCTCGCATGCGCTCATTTTTCGGGCTATTCAAAGGCAGCTTCCTCTTCCCGTTCCACGCTCTGGTCTTTCGCCTGCTCTGCTTCTTCTCATGCTTTCGGTGCATGCAACGCTGCCTCTCCCTCTTGCCCACTCCTAAAGGCGACTCAATGCACGCTCCTCCATATTAGAAGCAGCCGCCCTTAAACGAGCAATAATTGAAATGATTATTTTAAACAAAATAATAACACACAAAAAAGACGCAAAACAAGTTCACAACAGTTTATATTTTTTTGCTTTATATACTCTGATAACAGATTAGCTCACACTTACGTGTGTGGGTGCATGTGTGTGAGTGACTAAAAATGTTTGTGGGTGAGAGTAGAATAGAAAAATCAATAAGCAGCCGCTTCCGCGTGTCTCTCGTTCACGTGTAAAGCGAAGAGAGAAAAGAGATTACGCACAAGCACGCACGCACACACACACACACGCAGCGAGTGAGAGCATTTACCGTTAGTTGCTTGTAATGTACTGGTATTGAATTGTTTGTTATCCGCATTAAAAATCGCATTCGCTTTATGCATTCGCCGCACCCTCGTCTCATTTGACTTCTCCCATGCCTCGCCACCAGCGGCGTTTAATAAGACAACTAATTTAAAACGGCGAAAACGCTTTAAGTTGACGCGCTGAGCAGAGCGAAAAGCAACCAAACCGTTTAGCGACACAAACAAGTCCAGCGCGTTTCTGTCGCGGTTCTGTGACCCCCTGTGAAAGTGCAGAGCAACGTACGTATTGTGTAAGGGTTGCCAAACTTTTGCAATGCCTGCCAAACTAACAAACTGAATGCGACTGCCAAAGCTGCTGCTGCTACACAGGCTACGGCAACCCCAGTGGGGCCAGGTGCTGACTGCACTTCACTGAGCATGCGCCTGATTTGAACCCCAAAACAATACAAATGTAAATGGAGCAAATGGCGTTTGGGTGCACTTATTTTTATTCGAAATACGCGCCCACACACATACATACATACATTTATCGAATGTTTGTTATCGCATAAATTAAAAGGTTCGATTCAAAATTATCCCAAGCAGAATAAAACAAAAAGAGTTGATTAAAATTTTTAAAACATTTAGTTTCGGTAGTGTAAATATAACTGTGTTAAGCTGGTTAAAAACAAAACAAAATATTTGTTTATATTTTTTTGTGCATATGTATATGTAATGACTTATATTCAAAATTCGCTTTAATTCTGATGGAACAGGTTTTTAAATAAAATACAAGTATTTATGTATGTTATAATATTTGTACAGTGGAACAAGTGCAGAAAGCGACAAGTTAAAAAGCACACAACAATTATCTCTTTTTGTCTATCTATCTCTTTCTTTCTCCTATGTTTGTGGTATATGTATATGTACTTATATATAGCGCTGTTGCTGTCTCTGTCTAGGCTTAAAGAGCATTGCCCCTGTTTTGTTTTGCTTTTTTTTTTGCAGTAGCGGTAAGCAAAGTGAAGGTTTTGGAAAGACGACGATTTTTAAATTTGCTGACAGCGTTTTGTTTTCTTATCAAGATAATATATATATGTAGCTATAGTTATATACATAGATTGATGCACATATACAAAACTCATGTAAAAACGAGACACTATACAAAATAAATAAAAAATATTAAAAAAACACACACATTAAAAGCTTGATAAATAGTTGGATAAAAATTTGCACAGGCTCCCAGCCTCGAAAAGCCTATTGCTGCTAAAGATGATGAGAATCTTCTCCAAGTGATGTTTTTTTCTTATTGTATCGCCGCTGTCTGATTTCTAGATTATTATAAACACGCATTTCACATCATTTGTGTGTCGAGATTTTCCAGTTAGTTATTCCTTATAAGAATTTTGACAACCTAAGACGACAACGCGAACTATTTTTTAAACCTAAATTTTTCGACAACTGAAAGTACTGTTTGTCTACCTATGAAAGGTAATCGAAATATTGTATATATCTTTTTTATCTGTGTGTTATCTTGTCTGTTTTGGGTACAACTCAATCTTTTTAAGAATTAGTCAATTTAGTACTGCAGTATTGTGGTTTGTCGTATTTAGTTGTCCAAAATTCATAAGAAAACTAAACTGGAGTGTTTTTTTTTCTTCTCACTTCGTTGCATTATTCTATCAGTTTTTTGCCAGCTGTGGTTCTGTGGCTGTTGTGCTGGAAGCAGCAGCTGTTGTTGTTGTTGAGGCAAGCGAATCATCATCGCCATAACAGCGTCGCTTAAGGTCACCAAAGATATGATCCTGGCGAACCTGCTGCAAATTGCGCTGCGGATCAGTATTAACCGTTTGCGTTGTGTTTCTATGGAAGAACATAAAAGCATTTAATATTTAGGTTTATCGAATAAAATCAAATCATTACATGTATATACCTCGTCTTTGTAAGCACCGTGCAGCCATGCTCGACAACCATGTTGAGGGAATAGAGCGTGGCGAGACTAAGAAGACTATCCTGTTCGCCGAGTTCAATGTCGGTCAAACGGATCTGGGTTTGGCGGGGATCTTGTAGGAAGCGTGACAAGCGCTCGTTGGCGTTTAATTTGATGCTGAAACCGGGACGATCGCCATTGATGCGGCGACAACCGGCTCGAATTTCGCGCACTTCATGCACTTGGAAGTTTGGCGGCAGCGGTGGCGGCGATGAGGAGGATAGGAATGGATTCGATGTTTCGCCAGACATTTCGCTTTCGATTTGTTTGTTGGGTGGCGGATGTGGATGCGCTTGCAACATGCTGCTGCTGCTGCTGCTTTCCATGTTCACATGTTCAGCATCATGACGCTGATGATGATTACCACAGATCTCAATTGGTTTTGAGCTTGCAGCCGGCTGAAAGCGTAACAAATCTTGCAGCATTTCCGTTGATTGCGTTTTCGTGCTAATCAAACCATCCATTGTTGTCGTTGTTGTTGCTGTTGTTGTTGCTGCTGCTATTGCTGCTGTTGTTGCTGTCATCTCCGGACCGGACATAAGAGTGTCATCCTCACCAATTGTATCATCAGAGCGTATTTGTGGCAACAATGATTTTTTAGTCAATTTACGCTTTGGATCATATTTGCCACCCATCGGTCCACCCATCTCATTGCCGGGCCAATCTGTTAGCTCATCATCGCCCTCACGATCGGTGTCGTGACGCCGCAAACCATTGTCGCTATCATCATCGTCGGAGGAGGAAGAGGATGAGCTCAACGAGCTGGAGCTTAGAAAATCGCACAATTCGCTGCAGTCCATTTTGGACTGGATTTGTTGTAGGAGCTGCAATTGCAACTGCAACTGCGGCTGTGGCGTCTTGCAATAGCGTCGGCGGCGATGCGATGACGACGACGATGACGGTTTCGATTTGCGTTCCAGGCACAACGTGGCATTTGTTGGTTGGGAATGGGATTGGGTTAGGTTGGTTTGTATCGATTGCAGCTTCTCGATATTCGTTGTTTTAAGCAGCTTTTCAATATTGTTAACAGGCACTAAAGTTTTCATTCCATCAAAATCGACAACATTCGCCTGTTTGTGTTGTTTTTGTGGCTCATCCTCCTCATCATCCATGTTCGTTGTTGTTTCTGTTGTTGTTGTGTTGTCAGTCTTTTGTGTTTGTTGCTGGTGTTGCTGCTGTTGGGCCATGCGATTAATTTTGGAAAGCAAACCTTTGTTGAGCGGCAAAAGTCGTTCACTGTGCGGCTTCGATGTGGATGAATAGCTGCGCGGACGCATCCGTTGATAATCCTCCATGTGCGCATATCTGGGCACACTCGATGAATGCAACTTGTTGCCAACGCAAGCAATGCCACCAATCAAATGATCATGCTCATGCTCATGATAATATCGATCACGATTCGAACGTTTGCGTTTGCCGCAAAAGAAAAAATTTGAATTCGTTGTTGTTGTTGCTGATGCAGTTGCTGTTGTTGTTGTTGATTTGAGGAGACGTTTGCGTAATGTGCCTGTAGTTGTTGTTGTGCCAAGACAGGCAGCAAGCATGCTTGGATGCAGTGGGGATTCGTTAGTAAAATTGTTATCCTTATTGCTAAACTCAAACTCCATTGACATACGCTTAATTTTGCGCTTGCGTCGTGAGTTTGGCTTGTAGAAACTTTCCGAGGGCGGGGAGGAAATGGGATACGTTAAATTAGTTAATGGATTCAAATTACATTCGACTCTATTTACCGTGCTGGACTAAAAGTGGTTTCATTTAGCGAATCAGATTCCAGAGCATTAACTCCCATGCGTACGGCAGCTGTGGCGGCACTTAGACGCACCGGCAGAAGCATTGCATCCGCCTTGTCATCCGAATCGCTTGCTGGCAACAAGGTACTATGAATGTGTTCCGTATCTAAACTATCCATATTCGCTAGTCCTTGACTGTGACCATGTGCATGTGCTTGTGCATGTGCGTGTGTGTGGCCGCCATGGACATTTAATGTATCTGTAGGGCTGCTTGACGAATCCTCCGTTGGTTGCGGTGCACAAGCTGCGAAGTGAAAGTCACGAGTAAGTGCGTATATAAGAGTATAGAGTCTAAGAGTGTGTGCATATATATACATATGTATAAATATATATATAAATATATATATATATATATACATATTTTTATATAGATAAATGTGTATGCATTTGGTATGCACTTGCAAACACTTACGCAAATTACCCGTTGATCGAGTTCGGCGACGTGAGCCCCACCTACCAACGCCGCTGGCCCTGTCCATCAGTGAGGTCTCCTCGAGGGCGAGCGTTAAGTCGTGCGAGAACTGATCCATTTCATTTGCCCGCAATTTGCAGCACAGCAAACAGCAGAAATTGATATCCACTTTCAATTGCGTTTCATTAAACTTTTTATGCTTAGAAAAACCCCAGAAAAACAGAAACGAAACGAACCGAACCGAACGAATCCAAAAGGCAAGCCTCAACAATTGTCATAGCACTTAACAGCGATATGAGCCAAAAAATAATCGATTTGCCATCGACAGTATTTGAGTATTTGATTACTTTTAAGATAAATCAAGCAAGTTACTATAAGTAAATTTGTACATTAAAAAGCTGTATAGAATGCGTCAAAAGCCAATATCTTTTGATTTTGAATTGTTTAATAAGTACAATCTACGACTGTTGTGGTATTTATTTTTTGTATGCAGCAATATATCGACATATCGATGTTTAAGTTTTGGTATATAATTGAAACGCATTTTTTGTATGTTATACCTCTGGTCACATTGCGCGTTGACACAGTGAAATGCAGAAGCTGACGTTCGAACATAAATTGCATTGCATTGGATATTTATTCGCACGCTTATTTTTGCATTGCAATTTAATTAACTCTACATAAACATCGCTGCGCATAACCCAAAATCCGAACACGCAACACTTAAAGAAGCAGAGCAGTTGTTGCAAAAGCTCAAGGCTTGTGCCGGCAATGTGCCACTAAGAAGAAGAAGAGGAAGAAAAACACTACAAGTGAAAAAAACGCCGCATACTTGCGACTCTGTGCTAATTTAACTTGTGGTTTTTTTTTTCGTGCGATTTGTTGGCAATTGTTTTGTATAGTTGAATATACAAATATGAGCCGTCGACGCGCACACGATACCGAAGATGAGAGCTATGGTGAGTTTGATTTAGTTCCTAAAAAAAAATCTATTCGTAATTGTAATTCACCACGTTTCGCTGCACGAACCATACACAGATCATAGACGCAACAAGCGTCGTCGCGTCTCGGAGAACCAAGAGATTGAGGATCGCTTAGAGTCGCTTATATTGCGTGTGGGTGAGCGTAGTACATCATCTGTGGAGTCGAATCTCGAGGGTCTGGTTTCAGTGCTGGAGGCTGATCTGGGCACATTTCGTTTGAAGATCTTGCGCATTCTGTCCGACTGTGCGGTGCGTATGCCGGAAAAATGCACTGTCTACACAACACTGGTGGGCCTACTAAATGCCAAAAACTACAAATTTGGTGGCGAGTTTGTTGATCACATGGTAAAAACGTTCAAGGAGTCATTAAAGATGTGCCGCTGGGATGCGGCACGCTATTCGCTGCGTTTCCTTGCCGATCTGGTCAATTGCCATGTGATCTCAGCAACAAGTCTGCTTCAGCTGCTGGACACAATGATCGATGTGTCCAATGAAGATACGGTGCCGCAAGTGCGTCGTGATTGGTTTGTCTTCGCTGTGCTCTCAACTTTGCCCTGGGTTGGCCGTGATCTCTACGAGAAGAAGGAGTCGTCGCTGGAGTCGCTACTCTTGCGTATCGAGGTGTATTTGAACAAGCGCTCGAAAAAGCATCATAATGCATTGCGCGTCTGGACATCGGATGCTCCGCATCCGCAAGAGGAGTACCTGGACTGCCTGTGGGCTCAGATACGCAAGCTACGTCAGGATAACTGGGCCGAAAAGCATATACCACGACCCTATCTCGTCTTCGACTCCATACTGTGCGAGGCATTGCAGCATAATTTGCCGCAGATAACGCCACCACCACATCACGATAACTTTGAGTATCCAATGCCATGGGTGGTCTATCGTATGTTTGACTATACCGATTGCCCAGATGGTCCCAATCTACCTGGTGCCCATTCAATCGAGCGTTTCCTAATTGAGGAGCATTTGCATCACATCATCGAGACGCATCATAATGAGCGCAAGGATTGCGCTGCTCAACTTTTAAACTTTCCATTCAAGCACAAGATCCCATTGGAGTACTGCATTGTGGAGGTTATCTTTGCGGAACTCTTTCATATGCCAACACCACGCTATTTGGACATATGTTACGGTTCGATTCTGATCGAACTGTGTAAACTGCAGCCAGGCACATTGCCTCAAGTGCTTGCCCAGGCCACAGAAATTCTGTTCATGCGCATCGATTCGATGAACACGTCGTGCTTTGATCGATTCGTCAATTGGTTTAGCTATCATTTGAGCAACTTCAAGTTCACCTGGTCTTGGGATGAATGGGACAGTTGTCTTTTGCTCGATGCCGAGCATCCACGCCCCAAGTTTATACAGGAAGTGCTACTGAAGTGCCTACGGTTTGTGAATTGCTATTCAATTTGTATTACCCTAATAATCTCTGTCTAATAACTATCCATCATTACCTTACAGACTATCGTACCATCAGCGTATCACCGAAATGATGCCAACAACGTATGCCAAACTGATTCCTGTCCAACCTGTGCCTAACTACAAGTACACCAGCGAGGAGGCAGGTGAGTTACGAAAACCTATCACATTTATTTCGCTACAGAAATCGCTTTTAACACTCAAATACGTTTGCTTTTTACGTTTGAGTAAGATGGGAACTGCTTTTCCCTTATTGAATGTCGAACTGTGTTACGTATTTTATTCACGTAAGCGCTTAACTTTACGTACTGTTATTGAAATTTATGTTTTTCTTTGAAGATTCTTATTACAAGTCGTTTAAAAAGAATTTATCTTTTAATTTATTCCTTTTTAAAATTCCCATTTAAAACTTATATCACTACAAAACACTTGACAATTAAATGTTTGGATTTATTGTACTTAACTGCGCTTAACTTCGTTCTTTCCATTTTCGATATCATCATCCGTATCATCATCGACAATGATGGGTATCTCTTCGCCATTGGCGCCCACCTTGATGCTAACCGATTTACTAACAGATTTTTGTGTTAATATTTCAATGACTTCGCCCAACGATGAGTTAGACGTTGGCATTATTGCTGTTGTTGTCGAAGGTTGTGTTGTTGTTGTTGTCGAAGGTGTTGTTGTTGTTAGTTTTGATGTTTTCATTTTCATTGGTGTTGGTTTGAATGAAACCTTGGATTCATGGAGTTGACTGCCCTTTGGCTTGCTATCCAAAATGCTGCTGTTGTTGTTGACACTTTCCTTGCGTCGCTGCCTCCATTTGCTAATGCTTGGCAACTCTGTTGCTGTTGTTGTTGTCGTCGTCGTTGTTGTTGTTCGTGGCGTTGTTCGATAGCGGCTTAAAGCGCGCAATGGCGTCAAATTTGTTGAGGTGGCTACAAAGCTGGAACTGGTACTCATCGTTGGCTTTGTTGTTGTGGTTGTTGTTGTTGTTGGTGGCTCTAATGTTGTTGTTGTTGTCGTGCTGTCTACTGTTGGTGGGGTTGTTGTTGTTGGTGTTGCCAATTTGCTTCGTTTTTGACTGCCAGCTGATTGCGTTTCGGAATTCTCTTGCTCCTCTTCCTCCAGCTGTAGCACATCCACTGGATGCTGATGCACATAGAGCGGATCGGGTTCCGAATAGCGATAAACGGTCTCCTCAAGCGGTTCACTTTGCACAAATCCCTTTGGTGTCTCCTGCCCCTGTTCCTCCCGGTCGTTCTGTTCCGTTACTGGGGCTACCGCATAGATCAGCAGCGGCGATAGCTTGGAATTGTGATGATATTTGGCTAAATGCTCTACGTATCCTAAAAAAAGGTTAACATATAAGTAAAACCATTCTATATTACAAATTTTCCCTATAAGGAAGTATTTTCTTATGCCCTTGAGATTCGCTTTATAAAAAATCGATTGTAGTATCTTAAAGCACCAACTCACCACCCTTAAATGTCTGATGTTCCTCCTGTTGGTGCTGCTGATGGATATCGTCGAGCTCTCCAGGCTGCAAGGATTCGCCGGATTCGTCAGTTGGCTCGCGATTCGAAGGAAATTGCAAATCGCGATGTTGTTCCAACTGTTGCTGTTGATAACGTAAATGAGCCGGATGATGTGATGGGGCTTCAGTGGACAAGGGACGATAGATGGAATGATCTTTGGCGTGATTTCCACCCGGTGCCATATAGAAATGATGATGGAAATGATGCGTAACGGGTGAAGCCGGGCCAGCTTCTAACGATGCACCACCCGGCACATCGCCTGCAGCAATGGCAACATCTTGCGGCAGTGGATATGGCTCAAGACGATTTGGCAAATGTTCTGGCCGTGGTGCAAACTTGAGCATTGTCGGATAACTGGGGCGATATGTCGTCGCTGGCATATAGTTGGGACGCTGACCATGATTGTGCAAGACCGGATTTCCATGCCCATTTCCATTCGCATTGACCGTTACATACTCACCAATATTGAGATTGGGTGGCGCTTGATAGATGCCATGTACAAATGTCGCTTGGGGCGAACGATCCTGACGTCGTGCTGCCTGGAATGCCTGCTCCTGACGCTGCTGTTCCCGATAGCTGTGACTGGCAAAGCTCTGTGGGTAATCCGATTCCCGTTGAATGAAACTCTGCGATGGATAACCAATGCTGGGCGTAACACTAAACTTCAGTTCGTAGTGATAGCGTTGTCCTTGAAAGCGCTGATCCTGTGATGCATCCCGATGACGTATCCTCTGCACTCGCCACACAGCACGTGTCTCCACATTCCGATCTGGCGCCGCATTTCCCTCCACAAATCGATAGCTACCATTGGCCGTCAATTGCTCCAAACGTCCACTGGCCAATGTCACAATATCCCCAAAACGACTCGATGCGCTCGCTGTAGCAATTTCCTGTGGCATCGTATAGGGTATCTGCAAGAAATCATGATAGTCGTGCAGCTGACTGCCGCAAAGTGCGATAAGAACCCAGTTAACCGAACCTTCCTCTAAAGAGACTTCGTCTTTGACAGAACTCTACATGTAAGCATACCTGAGATTTCCAGCAGCTGCTCCCACAGCTGCATCTGTGAAGAGCGTTATGTAGGTCACATGCTTGAGTGTACGCTCCCAGGGACGTTCAGTTTGCTCCTGCTTTAGATCCTGGCCGTGTCCCAACTGCTGTTCCGCCCCATAGTAGATGCGCTTGCCGTTAAGCTGCAATGATTGCTTTGGTGTCAACACCAAATCTCGTCCACCACCAACAATTGCTGTTCCCTGATGCAGCTAAAAAAAAACCAAGCAATAAATAAGACTAGGCTTTATTTTTCACACCCTGATCGCATTGAAAATTGATATAAAACAAAAGGTTTACAATGAAATTGAGCAAATGCATTTTGCAAACAGAAAGAAGCATCTCCGATCTTGTATATATTATTATTTAAATCATTTGTTTTAGGTCAGTGAGAATTTAATATTTTTTTTTTTTTTGTAAAAGGACTAAAGTTTTTTCTCTCTCTCTCTCTCTTTCTATCTCACACTTACGATTGCCATGAGTATGCTCAGTAGGCAACGGTACTTTCCATTTTCACAATAAATAATATTAAAAAAAAACCAAACAAAAATAAACAACACTAGAATATTGAAAGCGAATCTTGTTTTCGTTTTGAGTAGCGAGATACTTTGCGGCACGCGCGCGTAAACTTGACTGAAACTAATAATAAAATCATCATAAAGACAAAGCCCAACAAACCGTTAGAGACTCGGGTGCTGCTGCTGCTGCTGTTGCCGTTGCTTCTTAGTCTGTCTGCTTTCATTGGAGCAGCCAAGCGGCGCATCGCCAGTGGTGGCAATTTCGCAATCTAACTCAGCTGGTGGTGTGGCATGCCGCGCCATGTGGGCAGGTGTCGTAGGGCGGAGGGGGCAATTGACAGTTAGCAACGCGCATTTATGCAACACTTGCGGATGTCTAGAAACGCCTCAACTCCCATAAACATAAAACCCCCCCAAAGCTACCCAAAAAAAAAACAAAAAAAAAAAACCAAAAACAAAACCTATTCGACGACCCCACAACTCAGTCAGCTAGCGAAACGCGTTTTGCATTTTCGGCAATGTCTAAAGCAAAAAAAAAAAAAAAAAAACCGACGTCGGGTGGTATAACTAATAGAGATGCTCTGTAAAATGCCTCTGTGTAAGGTTGCTTTAAGTTTAAACTTTACGATTTTCAAATCACTTGCAATGTGTCAGGGTGAATTTAAATGCGATTGGATTTAATTTTAAAACACGTGAATATTTTTTATATACACATATATATGTATTATATAGCGAACTTCTTCTCTACATGAGACCCTTAGGTTAAGTTTTCTTAGTTCTTCATACTTCAACAATTGTATAAAACCCTTAGGTAAATATATGTTTTTAAGGCGCATAAGAGACTTGAGTTAAGCTCAGACTTGATCGGATCAGAGTTGAGCCTAACTTCATTCAGTCTATAAGTAGCAAAGAGATGCCCGGACGAGATATGATGCTGTTCGCTTCGCTGAAGTTCAATAGTGGAACCATCCATTCCATTTGATTGTCGTGTTCTCATTGCGATTCATTCATTTTGATGATATTCGTTCACCTTGCACAGGTCGTTCTGGTTTCTTTAATGTTTTATTTGTTTTTACTGAAACTAAAAGTGAATTGAGATAAAAAGTTTAAAACTAAAAACATAAAATATACTTTAAAGTAAGCATGATATATGAATATGTATTTTGAGAGTGAACAAAAATTAATCCCAGCTTAAATCTTTGCTCATGCATTCTTGAACCTTTCTTCAAGCTGGTATTTTATGCACTCTTTCGATTTGATTCAGATCTAATCATATTTATTGTTGCGCTTGATGAAACATAAAACCCCCTTGAACCCCACAATCCTAGAGTTCGTCTTGCCCTTTCGGGGCTATGCTCAATTTGAGCTTGAAATCAAAGATCCGTAAAAATACCATTTGTACTTGTAGTCAAAACGAATGCTAATCAAGCTAATGCTAGTCGAAGTTAAATACCCTGCAAAAAGGTCTTTAGCTTTTGTTGAAAAACTTGAAGCAATTTAATTTTATTTACTAACGCTTTTCGCTTATGAAGCATAAGGCGATCTCGTCGGCAAAATCTGTCCCTTAGCTTATGCTAGCAACAAGTGTGAACGAAAAGGTAGTAGATTGTGTGGATTAACCCTTAACATGTGCGGGAGGTATAAAATAGCTAATTGTAAAACAAAGAGATGAAGTTTCTGTTATAGTTTCATTTTATAATTTAGATAAGCAATAATCGTGTTTCCTTTTGAACACAAGTTTTTGTTCAGGTTCTTAATTCTAAAAAAAAATTCCAATTGTAAAATAAAATGTTTTTATATCAATATTAAAGTCGACGCTTTTAGCCAGCCATAACAAATATTTTTTTTTTTCATGATTAGTAAAATTTAGATTTTGGCTTGCTAACTAACTTTTGTGTCCGCTGAAGGGTTAAATATTCTGAAAAAAAAGCGTCCGCACACAACCTTCTGCGTCAACAAACGAAAATACACTGAAGCTAAGGGACAAAAACGAGCTAGCTTCGGCTGTCGACGAGAATCGATTTTTATACTCGATACCGAAGTTAAAGAGCATATTGGGTTTGTACAATGTCCGTCATGGTGTCTGTCCGTCTGTATGAACACCCTTCACACTTGTCTTGATAAGTAGAAAATAATTCAATATTTTTTTTAAAAAGTTCTTAAGGTCCAAATAAATATATATTTTTTAACCTGCAAACAAAGAAATCCATTTGATTTTCTCTTAAATTAAATAAAAAAAACAAAAACGATCAAACCTAACCTTTTGATGCGTTGCAAATCTTTCTTTTTTGTTCAAAATATATTTTCTTTTTTTTGGAAACGTTCTCCGTAAAATTCTGTAATAGATTCTGATTCTAAAGTGAGACTTTTCAATGAACTAACTTTTGGCACGATTCATTCACATTCATCAGCTAATAAAATTAAACAATCTTATGACTTTGATGGAAGAAGTTTTGTGCTTCCCAAGCCAAATTTAAGCGCTGATCTTGACACGCTCCACTTGCGACAATGGCAATTCTTAACCATTGTCTTCAGCTTCTGTCAGTGTTTGTTTGGCCTTAAGCCGAGGCCAACAACTCAAGATTCACAGACAACAACTGGGTCGCAATCTTGTTGCAGTTTCCGCATTTTATATTTTCATTTGCTTTTGCAGCAAATAAACTCTTACTTAAGCCTAATACGCATTTCATTGACATAATCGACTCAAGTGCCAATAAAAAGCTATGTAATAGCAGTTGTCAGCAGTTAGTGTCTGCGGTTGGGGGGGGGAATATGTTGGGAATGTTGATCATTAGTAACGCAGGCAGGCAGGCAAGCAGGCAGAGTAACGCTTGGTTCCACTTGGTGGCAGCGCTTTTGAAGTTATTACTGGTTGTTGCAACTGCTGCAAACGAAAGTGTCAACTTAAACAAAGAAAATTCAGTCACAATTTCCTTACAACTGCTTACTACCTGAATTAGTGTTCCCTCCTCCGATAACCCTTAAATGTTTGTTGCATTTAACAGGCCTTAATAAAGTACTTAATATACTTCATTTGATTTTTGTTAATTTTGGATATATTTGCACATGAGATCATATTAACATTCCCTACTCCTTTATGCATTCCGTAACTTATTCTTTCACTAATCCACGCTCCAATTGATCTTTTAGCCAACTTGCCTGGAACAACTGTTGCACTGCAGCTTGTGGGTGCCATACGTCAGAAGTGTACGCCCGAGGAGGTTGTCAATATATTGAAAGAGATACCAAGCGCTGGCTACAGCGGCGAAGAGATGACCGATGGCAGTTTCAATGCGCTCAAGATCGATGTATTTGTGCAGACACTGTTGAATTTGGGCTCGAAATCATTTTCGCACAGTTTTGCGGCAATCTCGAAGTTTCATGTCGTATTCCGGGCACTGGCCGAAACGGAGGAGGCACAAATATGCATATTGCATAACATTTTTGAGTTATGGTCATCGCATCAGCAAATGATGGTCGTACTAATCGATAAGCTGCTCAAGCTACAGATTGTCGATTGTTCGGCGGTTGCAACGTGGATATTTTCAAAGGAGATGACCGGCGAGTTTACCAAAATGTATCTATGGGAGATACTTCACTTGACCATCAAGAAGATGAACAAGCATGTCATTAAACTAAGTGAGTTTTCAGTTTCTTTGTTTTTCTTTAAGTCAAACTTGTATTTACACATTCATTCGAATCCAGATGTGGAACTAAGCGATGCCAAGGATAAGCTATCTAAAGCGGATTCATCGTCCAGCGATACAGATGAAGATACGTCGCATAAACGCAAGAAGCCCATCACACATGCCGACAAGCCATCCGAGGAGGTGAGTTTTTGTTGTTTTTTTTTTAAAGCTTCAAAATTCATTTTAATATTTTAAATATTCGAAATAACAGGTTGTTGAGCGCATGGAGGAGAAACTGGAGGCAGCAAATGTGAATCAGAAGCGACTCTTTTTGATTGTCTTTCAGCGTTTCATAATGATATTATCCGAGCATTTGTTGCGTTCCGATACGGATGGACGTGATCCGGATACAGATTGGTATCGCTGGACAATTGGACGTTTGCAGCAGGTCTTTCTAATGGTAATGGAAATACTTATTTTCACAATGTAAACCTTACTTAATTTGGTACTTTTCTATTTTTTTTTTAGCATCATGAACAAGTGCAGAAATATAGCAGCACTTTGGAGACGTTGCTCTTCACATCTGATCTGGATACACATATATTGGAGGTCTTTCAACAATTCGTCGCACTGCGCGCTTAACTTAAACGATTAGCAACAACAACAACAACAACGTCAACAGAAGTTTATTTGGTTGTTGGCGTTAGGTTTTTTATTTTTTAAACATTTATGTATGCAACTAGCGACAAATTTTACTTACAAACACAAACACACACACAAACACACACACACCGAATACACACACACACACCACATACACACACACAATCTCATTTAATGACAAAATTCCGTTTTGTGTAAATAAACATAAAAAAAATTGCAAAAATATGCATAAATAACAAAAACCAAATCAAATTGTGTTCCTAAAGGATTTTATATTCGATACAGTTTAAAAATATAAACGTAACGTAAATGAAACATTTGAATTAAAAAAATTTAGAAAACAGATCTGTTAAGGGTTGAGCAGCGATTGTGTTTGTACAGTTTTACATTAATTGTGTCTGTGCTATGTTATTCTCCAAGTTTGATGTTGACTGTGCACATGCTCCGTCTCCTTTGGTTTGATGGACACATGCGCCTCCCACTAATTAACGCTTCGCAAGTCAATTTAAAATGTAACGGCATTACATTATGTAAAAAAAAACAATACCACTGTTAATAACAGCAATTAGGTTGCGTACTTAACGAAAATACTATGCTTATTTTAATCGTACGCTCAATACAATAATAAGTTGATCAAAAACAAATCAAACGAACTTGCAAGTATCACTCTGCTGCAAACACCTGTTATACCGACAACAGCAGAGCTAAAACGCATGCTTAACAGTGACTGAGCATAACAGTGCCAAAAAGAGCATTTTGCGTTATTTCTAGTTGAATTTGAATCGGTTTTCTTTTTGGAATTTTAGTTGTTTGCGTTTTGTATTGAAATCAAAATTTCAAACTATGCGGCTTATGATGGGATGACCAAACTTTGCAACAGTTGGGCGCGATAGTGTGAGAGAGTCAAAGAATGAGAGAGATCGGAACGAAGCACAAGAGAGGGAACGAGAGCGTTTGTGTGTGAGTAGCGATCGTGCAATGCAATTGGGAATTGATGCCCAAATGCGTGGAGCATTTCGTAAATAATAAAGTGTCGCTACTCTCTTTTGAATATAATTTTCAGTGCGTTTTTGCATTTCGTGCGTGCCAGATCGTTCGTTGTGCACTTCGTGCGTTTCTCTGCGATTGTTTTTGCCGTTAAACCGACACACAAGCAGCAGCAGCAAATACAATAATTTTATTAATACGGAGAGAAGACAATATATACATATATATATATATATAAACATATATGTGTAGTATTTAATTTAAATTCACGGCTCATACATATGTTTTTATTCAATATTATCTTTATTTTTGGTAAATTCAATATTTGCTGCGCGTTGAATTTTTTGTTTGCAATTGCTGTTTTTGTTGTTATTGGCTGCTAGAAAACGCGCGCGTTTTAAAATTTGTGTACATAATCATAATTCTTCTGAATAATTGTTTGTACTGTGTGTGCTTTTTTTTCAAGTGTTTTTTTTCTTCTTCTATTGTGGTGCGAAAAAGTGACTAAAACAGCGCCAAAATAAAAGTTACATGTCAAAAAAAGTGTGTGTGTGCGTGTGGATGTGTGTGTGTGTGTGTGAGGAAGTTACAGTTTAATGTTGGTTAGTCTCAATTGTCGTCGATTGATGCTCAAGCTTTGCTCTATCTTGTTGCTGTTGCCGCCTACTTTGGAACAAAACCGTATTCATATTTATGCATGTAAGTATGCAAGCCTCCCCCCAGCGTCTTGTGCGTGCGTGTGTGGGTGTGTGCAGTTGTGAGAGTAAGAGTAAGAGCGTAAGACAAAAGCCGCAAGACAAAGTGCAATAATAACAACAACTAAAAGCAAAGAGCAGCCATTGATCTTTATATGCTCATTTTGCTGCTGCTGCTGCTGCTCTGCTGTTGTTTATCAATGAAATTTATTACTGTTCTTTTAAAGCTAGCTTTTTGCATGCATCGAAATGTAAAAACTTCAATATGAATCATTTGAAAAAAACAATTTCCTTTCTAGAAAAAGAGTATTGCGCAGTCGTTGCGCTTGTTAGTGCATTATTATTGCTTGTTGCTTTTTACAACAGTTTTTTAATAGCTTTGCCATATTTTTGTTTGTGCATTTAACAGCAAAACGTGACTTTTTCTCATACGTAATTTATTAAGTAGTTTTTGTTTCTCTCTACTTATTTTGAAGTTCTTCAGAATGCCTTAATATATAGAGTATCTGCTAGTCAAGCGCACCCTACTTAACGAATCTCGATTTTTTGTTGTTGTTGCACCTTTTGCTTTTTAGTAGTTATTGAAAGGCATGTTCAAAAAGAAGAAGAAATAGATTCTCTTTACATGTGTATGTTTATGTATGTGTAAGGCAAATAAACTGTTTTACATACAAACATACATACATATGTATCAAGAAATGCCGTTGCCAACAGCAACAACAGCAACGAATGAGAAGAAACCTTTTGATAATCATATCACGCAGTTCCACTGATAATTCCAATTGTATTCTACATTCGTTATTATTGTTGTTACTCGATCGAGACACTTTGCATTATCATCTGCTTTCTCTTTCTGTCTCTCTCTCTCTATCGCATACCCTTTATCGCTCTTGGTTTGACTTGTGTCTCTTGAAGAGCAAGAAACAAACATTGACCATTCAGTCGAATTGGAATTTTTTTTTTTTTTTAATGATTTTTTTTATCACTAAATTTTGAAAACAGTAAAAACTCACATTGTTTGACTCTAAATTTCATATCTAAATTCTGTACACATTTTAATAATAAGTTTTTTTTTTCACTTTGTGCTAAGTCTGTGAAGAACTTATCTTAAATTTCGTATAACTAATTTGTCCCAACAACTGCCTAGAAATTCCATGAATAATATAAGCATTAAATTCTTTCCTCATAACTATTTGCCTATTATAAATAATAATTAGGTATTTATTATTCATAAGACAAGTTTTTGAAATTTTGTTTACCAATTGTCAAGAATCTTCTGCTTAAACTAAAGCTCAGCTTGATGCAAAGCAATATCAATAGTCGATATTTGAAATCTCTGTCAATCGGGCAATGGATTTGAAACGCATGGAAATGAAACGAAACGAAACGACACGAAACGACAAAATGTTGATGATGTCTTTTTTTAAAACCAAGACGAATTGTGTAATTTACATTACCGAGCGGATGTCGTTGGGTTCTACGACAATATAATGAACCAATTACCCAGTTTGTCTCTTGATTCGATTGCTGTTGCATACAACAACAGATTCAGCTACTTTGAGATATTACTGAGATTTTTTCTCTGTCCGCCACTTGCCATTTAAAGTGTGTATCTGGTGTGTGTGTGTGTGTGTGTAGTTTCATTCATGTTGGGTACGACGACACCCACTTGATTATAATCAGCATATAAGCACACTCTAAGTATGTTTGTATCTTCAAGATACAAGATATAAAAGTTGCAAGTACATAAATGCTTCGACATATACATGCGTATAAGTATAAGTATACACACAAAAAAATCAATTGTTGATTTATGATTTTTTATTTGTTTTTATTATTTATTAAGACTAGCTTAAAGTTAAAACTTATGGGCTAGTGCTATGATTATTATGATTTTTTAATAAAATAAAATTCTGTTAAGAATTAAACAAAATTCTGAACACAGTTTGATCAGCATTAACAGCCGAGCCGATCAGATTTTGAATATAAACTCCTTTTCGATTTATCGAAAACTCTTTTAAGTAAAGTTTTATTAAAACATTTCCGGATTCGCATTAATATTTGCCGGCCATCCAAGTGCCTTGCCTTCCTTTCCTTAACCCCTTTATGTTCACAATGGAGTAGAAAGTAGTGTTAAAGAATCTCATCTCATTTTAACTTAGAATCAACTCATATTTGCAGCTGTCCTTTAGATAAAAATTCCTATCAAATTCTTTTTCAATTAAGATTAAATGCCCCCCAATTTTTTTTTTTTCTACACATAGCTAAATAAATAAATAATCTTACATTGCTTTCAAATACAGATTTTTCTCGTAAGTTATATAAAATTGTCATTTTAAGCTAGCATAATAATATGTACTTAATAAATCTTACTGTTCTTTGGTAAGGGTGTTCAAGATTCATTGCAGCTTTCGCTCTGAGTCTCTCCCTCGCACTCTCTCGCCCCCTCTTTGTCGTGCGACATAATGTTTATCTAAACGATAATTGTTGTTATTGCTTGTCGCTGTTGTATTGTTATGTTTATTATTATTACGTACTTACAATACAATATTAATAATATTATTGTGTTATTATTATTGGTTATTACTCTTCTGTTGTTTGCTTGCTTTTCACTTGTTGCTGTTGACACTTTAACTTTACTTTACTTGATTTAGGCACACACACACACACACACACACACACACACCACACACACACACACACACCACACACACACACACACACACACACACACACCACACACACACACACACACACACACACACACACACACATATATATAATAGTGTTCACATAATTCAAAATACTTTACTTATAAAAACTAAACTTTACGCGCGTGCAAATCTGTCAATACTTAAACTAAAAAAAAAAATATTCAATATAACAAGTATTATGAAATTCTTGAAAGCAGTTTCTAACTATATGTATAATACTGTAATTATATATATGTATATACATATATATGCATGTACATACAAGCTTTATGCATGATACGCGCGATAAAGTGACGAGTGCTAGTTGAGTGGTGGGGTTGGTTGGCGTAAGGGGGGGTGTTTGGGTGATTGGTAGGGGTTCGTCTACAGTTTTGTAGTTTATAAAGAACTCACAGTTCAACAACTTGCGCTGTTTAAATTTGTTGAATGCGCAGCTATTAGATAATGATATAGTATATGAATAAGTATGTGTAGAGTAGTTGTAATCTCACAATTCCCGGCTCTCGCTCTTTTGTATATCATTAGTAAATTTTTTGTATATTTTGAAAAACTGTTTGGTAAACAAAATAAAATGTTCCCTCCATTATGAATATTCGTTTTCGTGATGGCTTTATGGTATTTTTTTAAGACCCTGAACCAAATGGCATAATGGTTTTGTGTGTAACAGGGAGAAGGAAGCAACTCCGATCCAATAAAGTGTTTATAATCTCGATCAGGATCAGGATCCGTCCGTCTTTCCATCGATCTCGGCGACCATAAATGCGAGAGACTAGAGACTTATATTATAAACTCACCTTAACAGATCGAGGCTGTTTCAAAGTACAGTCGAACTTCCATGTAACGAACTTCCGTGTAACGAATTATCTATACAACGAAGTCAAAAATCAGAACCCTGCAATTTGATTCAGTCAAAAACCCATTCTGTTTAACGAAATTTCTCTGTAACGAAGTTTTTTTCGTTAAATGGAAGCTCGACTGTATTGTTAGCGCTTTCGGTTATCGATATGCACAATAAAATTTGGATTATGAAAAATATGATCCTGGCTTTAAAAACTATGCCCAAAAGTAATGACCGTCTGTGGAATTTCATCAAAATCGCTTAAGAAACACCGGAGTTATCGAAGATTGAAGTTTACTCAAGCATGCAGAAGCTATTCACAAAAGCTTTTCCTTCTTCTGTTTTTAAGTGATTTTAAGATAACTCTATCTCTCTCCTTCCCACTTTTGTTTTTGTTTTTAGCTTTTGTCATTATTTGTATGTTTATTGAGAGTTATAATTGTTTTCAATATCACCGGCAAAAAATGTCAGGTTTGCAATTTTCCGCAAAATAAAAAAAAACGAAACGAAAAAAACTTTGATATTGCTTGTTTGTTGGTTGGCACTATAATTTATGATTGGAAAAATTATATGGCATTTCCTTCGATGCGTTCGTTGGCTTTTGCATATTCATGAGGCACCGCCGATAGATTTCGAGCTTGCTTACAAATCACATACACACATATACATTTACATATACATATACATATAGTAGCCTACAATACATCGTTGTTTTTGTTTGTTTGTAATTTTAATAACACTTAACAAACGCCTTGGACTTGGCATGTAAATTGTTAATAAATTATGTGCTGCTTTTTTAATAGTTGTTGTTTAGTAGCATTGTTGTTGTTGGCCTGGCGCCAAAGTAACAAAAACTTATTTTGTTTTTTATGCTGCTTCGATCAGACAAATGTAAGAAAAAAGCTTTTTAATTAGAACGTTCAGATTTCAAGCAAATTATTTGCTTTTGAGTCTAAATACTATATTTTTCTTACAATTACAGATTGTTCCAAAACAAATAGTTTGAATAAAACCTGAAAATAAGACCAAGAAAAATGGAATGGTGATGAGTTCCTTTTATAGTAGATAGCTCGTTTGATAAGTTAACAAGTTTATCGACAGAATATGCCAAAAATATTGAATCAAAATACTTAGTAAATAATAATTGCATGTGTTCTTTGTATTTCATCGCTCAAACGCGAAACCAAAATTCAGGCGAAAAATACGATCAAAAAACAAAGCAAACAAAAATTGCCAAATTATTATTTAGTTAAACTATAAATAGTCATTAAATGTTTGCATTAATTATTTCTATTTAATTTTGTTTGGTTGTTTTTTGTTTTGTTGTTTTATAAGATTAACTACAAAATATTGTTTAAACAATGAAGCGAATGCGCGGGCGTTCTTTGGAAATTGAAATTCTTCTTGCTCTTTGAAGAAAATATTCAAGAATATTATTTGTTTTAATTTTGCAATCGATTTTAGTTTGGATTTTTATAAAATACACAAATATGCACCCCAATCATAACCAAAATATTGAAAAAACAAATCCATGTTATATAGAATTAGTGAATAGTTTTCAAATTGTCCTTACAACAATAATGAGAGTTTTAAAAGTTGTAGTAAGAAATTGTCTTTGCTTTGAATATTGTTGTTTTGGACTTCTAATGATGTAGAGATAATTATTGATCTTGATATTTGTGTATTCATTAGGATAATTTTGGTCTAGGCAGGGAAAATTTTGTTAGCTTGCTTCACGATGTTATCATAATGATAACCCCTTAAAGAAACCTGATCTTTATAGAGGAGTCTTACCTTTTGCCACAAGAACAACAATAACTGCATACTAAGCAAACAACTTGCAACTTGCAAGCCAGTGTTGTCGGTTGTTGCTTGTTGCAGGTGCATGTGCAATAACCACCGTCGCCTCTTTTCTCGTTGTCCACCCCCCACCAAACACACACACACACACACACACACTACACACATTTACTCTGAGCATGCGATACGATCTTTGGTCTGTTTATGAACGATCTTGACAGTACACGATTCGATCGCAAAACTTGTTTCTTGCCTGGCCTGGCCTGGCCTAGCCTGGCCTGCTGCTCGCCTCTATGTGGGACTGATTTGATTTGATTGGGATGCTGGGGTAGTGGAAAGAGGAAGGGGTGGGAAGCGGGTTGGTAGCACATTCTTTGGCCGGCGTCATCAACGTTTGCCGGCATGATGATGATTATTTCAATATACTTACTGAGAATCAAGAATATGATCATAAGCTTGTGCTTAGAAAATAATTGTTAAACTGATATTGAAAGTTGTGCAAAATAAGAAACTATTGTATGATATTTCAAAAAATTGAAAAATATTCTTGTTTTGTCGATAAAAATCAAATTATCGATAAATATCGATCAAATAAAAAGTTATAATCGTGTTCACGCTTTTAAAAGGATATCAGTTTGCATCATTTATATAAATGTATCGATATTAATCGAACAGAATTTTTGGAGCTTCAAGCGTCGGATTGAAAATGTATTTAAATTTTTATAGATGTATTCTCATGTTCAGTTGAATTCATTTGTGAATCTGATAATAGGTAATCTAGATGATGTTATCGATTAATATCGATCAAACTTTCCAATTATTTATAAACCTTTTTTGCATTGTAGGGTATCTGTTCTGCCAGCAATCGCGGTATTTAAATTTGTATGTTGTGCTTGATGTCGTCGTCATCGTCATCGTCGTCTTTGGGTTCCGTTCTACAGACGACCTTAAGCGGGGCAGAGAACGGGCACCACCAAAGTTGGGGACTGGAGCAAACCACTTTTTAACTTGATTGTTGCTATTGTTGTTGTTGTTGTTGTTGTAAAGATCGCTGCCAATATACATATATGTAACTATGCATGTGAGAGGACCTGTGGCCGCATAGTTCGAAGTCGCATGCTTCGACAATAATAATACGAGTATTTTCCCTGCCTTGCCCACAGCCAAGTTTTTCACAACCGGTTCGCCGGTCTCTCAACATCTCTCTCTCTCTCTCTCTCTCTCTCTCTCTCTCATTATCTCATTCTTCTCGATGTGTGTTGCTATTTTTGTGTCTCAGCACAAACTTACACAAAATCAACAACAAAATGCAAAAAACCATAAATAAAGGAAAAAAAACATACACAAAACGATAAGCATAGCATTTTCATTATAGGCTGATAAATATGGTCAAGTATTTAACAATAGAAGTTCAAGCATACCTCAAAAATCTTTATAGATACACAAACATACATATATGTATATTTTGATATAGAATGTTTATGTGTAGAATGTTCAGTTATAACGCTAAACGCATCAACGTATAGATTCCAAACTGGATCCAAGAAATGCCAAAGATAGTGGCAAGGGGAGTGAGCCAGGAGGGTTGGGGGGGAAAGGGGCCTTTGGTGACATTGACTTTTGATTACGGCCGGATAGGATCGCTGGCCCGTTTGCTACGAGTCCCCTATCAACGCTACGTAATTGAAACTGTCACCAGCTGTTGATAAGAAAACCAACCAAAGCAGCTCAAAAATGTGACTCAGAGAGCGACCGAGAGAGATCCCAGATTGGAAATAGAGCTAAACAGAAATAAAGAGAGGAAGCGTTTGGCGAACGTTTGTAAATCAGTTTTTTCTTTCTTAGAGAAACAAAAGGGAGTAAAAGAAAGAGAGAAAGAGAGAGAGAGAGAGAGAGAGAGAGAGAGGGAGATTAAACTCTCAGTGTGTTTTTGTTAAAATGCTTAGGATAGATTCTTAAGAATTTTATTTGTGGTTTTGTTAATCTTTGATTACGATAAATATCGATTGAAAAAGGTAAGTAAGTGAAATTAAACAACATAATTATGAAAAACCAATTTTGTATTAGAAAAAAAGTGCTATGCATAGAAAATATTCATATATATATATGATATGATAGATAAAGTGATTTTACATTGTTTCTGTATGACGAATAATAAATGGAACTTCAATTTTGTTACTACTTTGTATTCTTCTAAATATCCTTCACAGATTTTATTGCTTTGAATATTTATTGAGAACTGTTAAAGTATTTTTTGCTTTTGCATTTTTGTGGACTTTGATCGCAATGCAACAAGACAAACGAGTCTTTCAACGTCCATAAAAGCGCTTAACCAGGTAAAACGAAGGTAGAAGAATAAGGAGAGTTTGCACGTGTCTAAGTCTGCCACAGAGAGAGAGAGAGAGAGAGAGAAGGAATCTGATACAACAGAGAGTAAGAATAAGTAAAAATGACAAAGCATTAAGAGAAAAGTAGAATACAATACTTAATTATTAAATATTGACCAACTATTCCAAGTTTGACGCAAAGAAAAAACAACAACTTTATCAGCATGTAACGCTTTGATGAACAGTCAAAAAGTGGGTTTAACCTTATTGAAGCGGGCTTTTGGTTTTTTTTTTTTTGGCAACATTTTTTACAGTCCAAAATTTGCATTCACTGATAGCAAGCGACAAGCTAGAAAGGAAATTGGGTCAAAGTGAGAGTAATACTTAACATTGTGAATCTAAACTTTGCATAATACATTCGAACTTCCATATAACGAACTTCCGCATAACGTATTTCTATACAACGAAGTCAGAAACCAGAACAATTTGATTCAGTCAAAAACCCATTCAATATTACGAATTTCTCTATAACGAAGTTTTTTCTTGTACCCTTGAAATTCGTTACATGGAGTTTGACTGCATTCCAAATATATTCTCTAAACTCTTTGCACCTCAACAACTTTATTGACCAGTGCTCATTAGTATATGATTTCTTTAAATTATTAAAACGATTGTTTATTTTTGTGGCGTTTGAAAGTTTTGGTTTGATCTTGTCTTTGAACCCTGTATTGTTAAAAAGCAATTAATAATCATAGATAAAAAATCTTGTCAGTTTTTAGTATTTGCCAACTGTCCGTTGTGCGTAGATATTGAGATACATGAGCTTTGTATTTGTTCAAGATACATACTCAGATAGTTACGATATAAAGATATAGTCTGTTTGCTTTGATAAAATTGTTGAAATTGTAACTATTCGATCATTAACAATTTTATAAATTTTGTAGATGTTTGTCTCTATTTTCTTTCAATCTTAGTTTTGTGTTTGTATTTACTTAAAAAGAAAATTTCAGTTTTCTTATTTTTATCTTTTTCTTAGCTGTCTTAATAGGTAGTTTTTAGGAGATGTTCTCTCTCTTTTTCAAGTTACAAATCTATTTGTATTAATGTCAATTTGTTAGCCAATTAGCGCTCATAAATGACCAATTGACAAACGTATTGCGCCAACGTGTTAACAGCAAAAAAAAAAAACGCAAAACACAAAAAAAAAACCAGAAGCTAAATATTCGATTCAGATTGCGGTTCGGCAATCTAACACCTCATACAAAAAAAAACTTATCGAAAAAAAAACAAATCAAACCAAAAAAGCGACGTGACATGACTTGTAATTTATGAAGCTATGTAAAGATTACTTTTCGCTTTTGTTTTTTTTTTTGGAGTCGCGTGCCTTTAAGTTATAAGAATGTTGCGTTGATCAGAATTGAATCGAATCAACCAAAATCGTAACGTTTGATAACCTTTACCCATTTTAAAGTTTTTGTATTCTAAATCGAGACGCGAGGTTGGTTTTAAAAATAAAGATAGCTCTTACCGATTCCAATAGATACATGTTATCGATAGCAATAGAACAATATATGCTATAGTTTTTTGCTGTTTGTTTTTCGTTAATAGTTGGGCGTTATATTGATTATCTGTTGAAATAACATCATTATCGGACAAGGAAATACAAAAAATATCGCCGATTGAAAATATTGGCTTTAGGGTAGCTAACAGTCGAACCAGTATCTCGACGGCATGTCAATCTGTCAGTTTTGTCAATCAGTTGATAGGGCGGCGCGCTTATAATTCACAACCTGGCGCCGGTAAAGCTGCCTTGGCATTATTTGCAATTGATGTCGTCGTTCGTAAATATCTACCAAAATCAAATGCGCTGCGATCTTACCCAAAAAGAAAGCATATATTTAAATGCTCTTTAAAAATCTTTGCTATTAAGTATTTTTAATATAATTTGAATATTATTAGCTTCTCTCTAAATACTAACATTTCCACTCCAAGTTTTCAACTCAATGTCAACAAAGCATGTGAATTTTGTTAAATTCTTGTGTCCCAGCTTTGCTTATTAATTAAATTACACAAGCTAGTATTTAAATATATGTATGCATGTGTATGTGTATGTGTGTGTGACATAATAAGCGCAATTGTTACTTTATGCAACTTTTTTGCAACTTAATTTGCGCAATTAATTGATTTAAAAAGTTAGACCACTCTCAACTTGGTCGTCCTGCTTTAGATGGGCTTCGAGCGCACTAAAATGCATTAGAAAAGTCGAAAACTTGTCAGTATTACGCAATTGAATTGATAGAAAAAAGAGAAAACAAAAAATTCATTATAATATATATATGTATGTGAAAATCAAAGTTAAGTAAAATCAATCTCAAAACCAATGCAAATTGATTGAAATTGAGCGATGGTCCGGTCAGTAATCATTAAAGACTAAACTTCTTCACACACGTGTGTGTGTGTGTGTGTGTATGGCCACTATATGGCCGTCTCACCTCTGCTGGCCGGAAATGCCAAGTGGAAAATCTGCAGCTCAATTTGTTTGATAAAGATTCAAGTTGAGAATAAAATCAACAATGCTTCTGTGTGTGTGAGTGTGTTATGTGTGTGTGCTTGGATTTGTATAATCGATATCGAAGGTAAAGAGTATATTGGGTTTGTGCAATGTCCGTCATAATGTTTGTCCGTCTGTCCAAATAATCAAAACTTTTTCCACACCCTTCAAGATAGAGACTTGAATGTTGGCAAATATCTTTATCTACGGCCGGGAAAGATAAAGTGTCAAGATTGATGCTATACGATAACTGGGGGCTGGCAAATCGATAAATTCGATAACTCAAAAACGATAAATCCGTATATTTCGCGCATCCTTACAGCTAGAACTACCAAAGTTGAGGAGAAGATAGCTACTAGCAACCCCCCAAAAAACTACATCCAAATTTTGGAGCCACGCTCACCCATTCCGCCCCGAGCCCTCTGCAGTTTGAAATCAGAAACGCTTATATCTTCCACAGTTTTTGAGCAAGTGCCACCAAATTTAGTGCCAAGCTAGGTGATGACGAACCAGTCCCAGCCGCCCCAACGATTCGTTAAAAACGGGAATGCGTGTATATTTCATAGTGTTTGAGCTAGAGCCACCAAATTCGGTATGAAGATACATGGTAACAATCTTCACCCATAGCGCGCTTTCCCCCTCAATTTATAAACATTAAGGTAGAGTCACCAAATTTGGAAGGAAAATAGCTGGTGGCATCCCCATCTGCATCGGACAATCTTTAAGGCAGCGTACACCCGTGCCGCATTCGTACCCCTTTGCAATTAGTCCTCTCTTTACCAGTATCGAGTATACCGCAGTCGGTTGCGTCGGACTGCAACGTTTCCACTTGTTGTTTTCGTTTTCACTTATATTCATTTTTAATAAAGCAGAGGCAATGATTTTAAGTCTTTGCTCTCAAGCGCCTTTTGGCTTGCCAAATTCTTGTAGTTTGCAACATGCACAGGAACTGAATACTTTCAATATGCAACAAATTTACACTATATGTATATGTATGCATGTTTATATTCATGTATATGTGTTTTTGTAGCACATTTTCGTGAATATATTGAATTTTTGAAAAATATTCAAATTTTTGTGTGAAAAGCGTTGGTAAATATTTAAATACTTAAAATCGGTCAGCTGTTTAGCCTTTGGACTCTTTGGACATTTCGTGAAAGTTTGTATAAAGACTCAATATATTTCATTTATTGGTTGGTCATCCTTTCAAGCTCTAGATTTTTGACGCTAACCTTTTTTAATACGTAGTTGAAAATGCAGATTTCATACTTTCATGCTTGGCTTTTATCTACATATGTACATATAAATATATATTTCGTTTGTGTTGTTAACTTATCGTTGACACAACAATTAGCCATTGAAATTGATGAACATTTTTAATTATGCCGCCGGCTTTCTTTTAGCGCTGGACAGCATTGAAACGTCGTTTTACAAAGCATAAACAAGTATGACAAATGCATAGATACAAATACAAATACAAAAAACGAGCCCTGCCCACTTTTAGTTCTTACGACAAGCTTTTTTTTATCCGAACGCAATGTTTTAACAGACGATATATTCAATACTTATTTAGATAACATATCCAAAATTTTTTTTTTTCTGAAAGATATTTTTATTCTCTTAATTTTAGTAAAAAAGTTGTTTGTTGTTCTTCAGCAACAACAACAGCAATATTAATGCTTTGCTTGACTGATAACAAAAATGTGACCAGTATTTATTCATACTACCTTTCCAAATCTACCTTTATAAACAGTACTTATTATTATTACCATGATTTCAATCATTGAAGAGTAAATTGTCCAACATTTAATGGTCGATTAGTCGAAATTTCCTAAATGTTATTATGATAACGCAAACCAAATAGCTAACATTAATCGATAATAATTAATCGACTGGCCATTTTAGACGAATTTCTTCAACTTCCTGCATTTGTAAATTGTTGTTTTTGGAGTGTGGAATTTTGATGGGGCGCTTCTCCAGCGGCTCCCAGCATTTAAGTTATGTTCTCTGTTATCGCACTAACATTTAGGACATTTCGTTGCTTTGTTGCAGTCCTTAAAAGACCCCAACTGTTGTAGCAAATAGACTTTTTGTGAAGAAATTGGTTCAAAACACATTATTAATCACTTGTATGTGCCCTTTTTTTTTATAGACACAGATACGGAATAGGAAGATACAATTAAAACTGAAAGCTTGGTATTGGGGCGCCCTGTAAAAATAGAAAAAAAGAAGAAGAAGAAGAGTGTGTGCGATAATAAAGCTGTTAGCATTTGTATTTTGTTGTTTACGCACTCGATTTTTATGTCTTTCTGTCTGTCTGTCTGTCTGTCCGTTTGTCCGTTTGTGTGTATCTTTATGTGTGTAGCACAACAATTAATCAAATAGTTCTCCAACTGTTTCTCTGTTTGCCCACTTGTTGGCAACAACAACAACAACAACAACAACTGTTTGAAGTGTCTTAACAATATGCTCCAATTGGTGTCAACACTTCTTTTTTATTCTATTTGCAGTGAAGAACGAAAAGTAAAACCAACTAAAATCGGATTACAAACGAGCGAGAAAAAGTCACAGGTAAGTCGTAAATTCTAAATTTAAAATTGTCTGCCATTAACGGTACCGATTCTTAAATAAACATTAACAACATGATCTTAACGAATTTATTATTCAACTCTGTTTGAATATAATGCAAAATTTTTTGGTAAGAAAAGAGTTCTCCCTAACGATCAAGTTGGTAGCAAAAGATCGAAACACTTATCTTATCAAAAGCAAAAAAAAAATGTTGAAAGCATAAGCAAAACAATGATTATGTGTCAACATATCAAAGAAATCGGCTAAGATAGCTCGGAGATATTGAAGCTTGCATTTTCTTAAGCACGAATACACACACACACACACACACACACACACACATGTACAGTCGAATTTCCATATAACGAACATCCGTGTATTGCATTTTTCTACTTGGTTCAATCAAAAAACCATTCTATATAACAAATTTTCTTTATAGCAAAGTATTTTCTTGTTCTCCTGAGATTCCTTATATTGAAGTTGGACTGTACATTGAAAAAAAACATTGAACGCGTACCTCCTAGTCGTGCTTACTTGCAGTTTTTTTGTGTTTTTAGTTTTTTAAAGATTGTATTTAAATGTAGTTATCGTATAGTGGAATATGAATGAGTATTCTTTATCATTATCATTATTATTCACAGCACTCATCTCTCACTGTCAGCGTAGCGATTAAGCACATATAAATACTCACGAATAAATATTTTAAATAAGTATATACGGAATAAGGCGCCAACAAAGCGACACAACGCATTGATCAATGGGTGTATCAAGGCGCATTAGCCGACCAAAGCCCTTCCCAGATGTCGAAACGAATGTTGTTGTTGTATATGGCGATAACGCAACACAACGCAACATAGCACAGTATAGTAGCATTTGTTATTGTTGTTAAACATATATTATTAATGAAAAGTAACGTACACATCTGTTTGTATCCACATACGTAAATGCGCTTAAGCCACATGCAACAGCTGAATTTAATTAATTACAGAAATTGTTTTTTTTTTCTTCGGTCACTGAAACGATTCCAAAATTGTATTGATTAATTAAATCTATTTAATAATATTATAAATATGTGAAAATATTCAAAATACATTTTTGGCTTTGTTTTCATCATAGTTTCATTTTATTTAGTAGCCTAAATGATTTGAATATCTGAATCTAAGATTTTCAGAACTTTATACTCCTTATTTTTCACTAACTGGATTGATGTTTGATGCGCTTTTTTGTGTGTTGTTGCTTTTTGCGATTAATCATTTGTCATTGCACTAAAGTTTCACTGTTGTTTATTGCACCCCTTTGCTCCTTCCCTTGCAGCCCTGTCGCTTATCCGTCTGTCTGTTGCATTGTTGTCAACATGGCGGTGCGTGTGTTCCATTGACGTCACAGCCAGCTCTTCGCAGCCCGTCTGCCCCGGCCCTTCCCGGCCCTCGCCGAACCTGACCGAGCGACCACTGTGCATGTTGCACGCAAACACAAAATACCCAAACACAAACTGTTTGCCACATTGTCCCATGCAAACGTTTCGCTTCCCCTTCCTATGCCCGCTCTTCTTCCTTCTTGGCGTTTGCCATCTTAATGCACACAGAAAAAGAATTCGAAGGGCATGCGTTAAGTTCTTGATGAACTCGAATAATACTTATTTAAGTATGTTTTATAATAGAAAATTGAAAACTTAACCTCCAAACCTTAAACATTATAATGTTTATAATATAATTTTATGTCTAATTGAAAACGTAAACTTCCTCTAATTTATTTATTTACGTTACGTATACGCACTGTATTATATTTAAATTTAGTGATTTAATGCATTCGTTTGTTTAAATTGTATGTTATATCGAGCGTTTCATTCCAAGCGTAAACATTGCGCAAATACAATATAGCGATCTGGCAACACTTAATGTACTATATGAACACTGCCTAAATTAGATTCCTTTAGATACTTAGTTTCTCGAATACTCTTCGAATGATAGGACATACATACATGTGTGTACGCATTTAATAAAACTTGAATTCAAATATTTTACATTTACATATATTTTGAATTGATTCATAATTTTTTTTTTGCAGTGTAGTGCTGGCGTCAGTGCTTGTAGCTTTCAAGTAAGCAGGTCAGGCCGCAGTTCGCTGAGTGCGCTTGGCGAGCGGTTCTTGCGGTTGTCTCAACTTACCTACCCACCCCACCACCTTTTCGAATGCTCTCTCACTCTTCTCCTCTCTATCTCACGCTCACAGTCTTCTAACAACATCAAGAAGTGTTACAACAACAACAACAAATTTGGTTGGCTTTTGTGGTTCACTTGGAAGTTGCTGCTACTTTCAGTCTACAGTCTGCAGTCTCCTCTCACTCTCTCTCTCTCTCTCTCTCTCTCTCTCTCTCTTTCACTCTCTATTTCTCTGCTTGGGGTCCATTTTGTAGTGCAGCCAATTAGCAAACCTCAGCGTTGCCTTTGCAGAGTCGCATAATAATTTTCGTTGGCTTTAATTGAAATTGATTTTTTATGAGTATTTGCAAGGTGACTTTAATTTTATAGTTCTTACTTCGATATTTATTATTTTTTGTCGTGACAACGTCTGATAAATCAATGAATACAGGCTGCGAACACAGGCTGCATGTTCAAAAAAACTAGTGCTAACGCTCATACTGTCCCGTTGCTTTGTACCGTTGCTTCCCGTTACAGTTCAACCCTAACGCCGTGGTCGTGGCGCTGTTGAATAGACGCTTCGATTTTGGTTTTGATTTTTGACTGCGGAAGACCCGGGTTGAGCACCGCGTAAAAATTTTTGGAATATTTTTTATTATTCTTTTTTGACGGCAGATGGCGTTTAGAAAAATACCAAAAATACTAAAAACAACATTGTATATTCCGAAAAAAAAACTTAAATCATTAATAATGCCACAAATACCGAAATACCCAAAAATATCAATAGTAACAAAAATTCCAAGAAAATACCAAAAATACCAGAATTCAAAAAACTACCAAAAACATAAAAAAAATAATAACTCCATAAATGTCAAAAAATATAGAAATACAAAAATAAAAATACAGAGAAATTTAGAAAAATGAAGAGAATGAAAAAAGTACAGAAATATACAAAAAATTATAGAAAAATTAAATTTAATTGCAGATTTCATTTCACTCCTTCTTTGTGTCCACACAAAATAATGATAATTCAATAAAAATTATTCAATTTTATTCATAAAAGTATGGAATTATTTCATCAATGATTTGCAATAACGGTTTCACGTAATAATATCGTCCGTGAACCAAATTTACAGACAAAATTTATTTTTTTTAATTTTTCCACTTTCGATTTTCACCTGTCATTGTCAGCAGTTAAATTTCACATTGCGACAATTGGTCATTAGTATTTAATCGTTTAGCATGCAGTTTTTAAGAAAAAACTAGAAAATTGGTTAGTTATTCATTTGAAGGTTGATTTCGTAGAACCACAGGATAATTATTATATACACAAGGCTATGATAAAGTTAATTCGACTTGTTTGTTATAGCCATGACTTGCTCATGCTCAAACTCTTAACCTAGTTCCGTTGAGCTAAATACAAAACTCAATGGCTAAACAAAACTATTGAATAAAAGATTGAAATACATAGATGATATTGAAATGAAGTCTAAGCTATTATTTGATGTTCTTCTGTTTTTAAGTTTGACAATTTCAATTTACCAAATATACAAATAGCCGTCGAGCATAAGAAGAGCCATAAATGATTATGCACACATATATATAAGGACGCCCCATTGATCCCATAAATCTCTTCGTTCACTCCTTTTTCCATCTAAAGAACTTTGCCTTGTTTGTTGACTCTGGTCGCGCAAACCGAAAGTGTGCACACAAATTTACAAAATGTATGCCAGACTCTCAGTCTGCCAGTCAGTCAGTCAGTTATTTTTGTCAGTTGGTCAATCTTGGCTAGTTAATGCCAGTGAGTTTAGTTGATGGCTGCTGTAAAAGTCACGTTTTGCGTTTTTGTTGCCATTTGACTTTAGATTTTTTTGTTTTTGTCACTTACCGCGTAGAAATGCCCTGTTTTAAGGGCTCGAACGAACCAACAACAACTTGTCGGCATTTAATTAAAATCTTTCAATTTTTTAATAACTAAACGTCTTACATTAAATCATTTAATCGCAACTGCTTCAAATCAACAGAGTATTTAAGACTTCTCAAGCAATCATTTCCCTCAAATTGCTTATCTATGTTTTATTTTTCGTCATTCGCTTTATGTTTATAGATTAGATTTGATTTCATATTGTGCTCTGCGAATACAAATCAAATAATATCTCAGCTTGTCAATTATGTTCTTCAATTTCAAAAGAAATTTTCCACCTTAGTTTCGTTGTGGATGCAATTTTTTTGTTGTTTACTTTACTGTGTGCATTTTTGGTTATGTTTTTTTTTTTGTGAATGCATGTTTGGCATTCCGCATGTGCCACATGTCATTTCTCTGCCGCATGCCAGATGCCATTTCAATTAAGAGCTTGCGTCTGCTTCCATCTCCATCTTCATGTCCACATCCGCCTCCGCCTTCGCCACTTGATTGTGTGGTTGTGTGACCAACAGCAGCAAACGGCCAAAATGCAACCAAAATAGGGTTAACAATGCATTCCGAATAGTCGTATGGGCGTGTGGGCGAGTTGCCATGACAATAAAACAACAAAACACACAATTGAAACATTTTGTAGTCTATAAACAAAGTACTTGAATCGACAAATCAACTATCGATAGTAACAAAAGCCGCAGCTATAAAGAAAGAGCTTTTACGCACTTTTTTTTTTTTCTAAAAACATTGAAATAAATAATAATAATATCGATTAAGTTGTTATCAACGTCAAATGAAGTCAAAATTTTATATTGATCTTCTTTGAAAAGACTATTGGGAACAGTTCGATAAAGCTCTTATCGATAACGATTAACGACACTTAGATATATGGCTTGGAAAAGCTAAAACCATGACCCCAACACTGTGCTAACAACCCTAAATATCCGTATACAGAATATCAAAAAAAAAAAAAACATAATATTTTAGTTGATTTATTTTATTTTTTTTCGACCCTTTTGCTCTGTGTAACTTATTGTCTCATGTGCAATAAGTCAGCATCATGAGTGACAGTGAAAAAAAGAGGTGGCAGCTAATGGCAGTAGGTGGTGTGTGTGTGTCTGTGTGTGTTTGTGACCAGAGCCAATGGAAAACAAAGAAAACAAACCTAAAATACCGGACATACTGCAAAGCTTTGACTTTTGTTTAGATAACTGTGCGTTGTCCTCCGTACTATTGTTTGGCTCTGTACGCAGCAGCAGTTGGTGGCCGCGCGCAGATTTTACCCAGAATTGGGATACCACCAGAGATACACGAAATTGCAGCAGCAGCAGCAGCAACAGAAAACTAATAAGCCAAAGCAAAATGCACTTTTAGTTCTCGAATGCCTAATGCATGTGTCGTCCTCTTTTGTCATGACCGCCTGCCAGCACATATCCGCCCACCTGTTGGTTATCCTTTTGTAACACTTTAGGCCGGGCCGAATGGGTGCATTCTTTTATTAACTTTGACCATTGTCGTATTGTTGGGCGCTCCTCTATGGACATAGTTCGAGCTGAAATTGGTCTCAATTGCGACTCAAAGGACAAGTGCTCTCAGTGTTTGCAGCATTCCGTATTGGGCCTAATGAATATTGACCAAAAGTTGACAAAGTTTAGCCCTTGATAAAACTGTTTAGGGAATTTTGTTCGCAGATTCCTTGGTATTATTACTAAAAACTTGGAAGCTATAAATTTTCATCACTGGCAACTGCCAATAAATTTCAGAATCCAAATTGTATTTTTAATATTAAATCAGTATTGAATTTTTTTTTGGGTCAAAATGTTTTATTGAATTGCTGGTTCGTGTCGTTTGGGCTTATAAATTTGTTAAAACTCAATCGATTTTTTAACTTAACGCTTTGTCATGCAGATTAATTCTACAAGCAAAGTGCTTTGAATTTTGTTTGTGGACATCAAATCAGGTCAAAAATAATTGTGGAAACAAAAAAACCGTTCGCTAAACCTTAAATACTAATAAAAGACAGAGTTGTTGCTTAACTGGTAAGCTGAGCTAACAATTATAGTTGTTAACAATAATAGTAATAATAATAATGCTGTGCAAGGATACAAAATTCTTGGCAAAAGTCCGCTAGCGGTTTTCGCATTGCATTTGCCTTGATAAAGGGCTCTAATTTCTAGAATTTTCATTAAAACACAACACACAATGCGAAATGCATTGGAAAATAGGGGTGGGTTTGAAATGGTCAGGTGTTGAATTTAATTCTTGCTAAAGTCTGCATGCCATTGTTTTATTAGAGTATTAGCTTAGCTTTTGTTAAATATTATTAATTAAAGTCTACCAGGAAAGGGAATTAATTGGAAATGCAATGAAATCCAATTTCAAAGCACAAAATTGATAAAATAGCTGATTAAAAAGCATGCAAGATTCAACTTCAATGCATATAAACAAAAAATGTTTTGCATTAAAATAAATAATACAGATATGTACATAAATATTATACGTTAATTTATTTAAAGTTTAAATCTATGCATGCAAAAACAAAAAAACATTTATTTCTTGTAATTGCAATTAAGTAAGTACTGTTAATTTACATAAATGCGCGTATAAATTTTCGTTGTTAATTAGATTTCCGTTGCAGATGGAGTGAGGAGAGACAGAAATATGCAATATTATGCGACATTATCTGTGATCAGCCATGCATAAAACGTTGTTTGCCATATCTCTGGACTTGCAGTTTTGCACAGAAAGAGAGCGAAAGGGAGAGATGAATGCATTGGTTTGGTCGAATTTCTGTTTGCTGTCGTAGAACAAAGATAGAAAAGCTATTGTAAATTGTATCTGTGTATCTTTAGCTATGGCCATTTGTGCGTGTGTGGCTTTGTGTGTGTGCGTTGACAATATATGTATGTTAATTGAGTTATATTATCATAGGTTTGCTTTGTTGGCAAAATTTGCAACATTTGCAACACAGTTTCGCGCTATCTACCCTCTCTTTCTCTCTCTCTCTCTCTCTCTCGCTCACTCTTTGTTAATTAAGAAGCGGCTTCGCAATGTTTAATCTTAATCATTTTGCATTGTGCATATCGAATTTTTGTATATAAAATTAACTTTGTATAATTTAATCCTTTCCAAACACTGTTCTGCACTTTGCATTAGCTTTGGGCTTATGAAATTTTTTTAAATAATCAAAACTTTGAAACGAGGCTAAAAATTTTAAAACGCTTTCTTATCTTTACATTTTGGAAAAAAGTTCGTATATGAGAACAGATATTTTTTTTTTGATATTTTGTTTGTTATTTTTGTATAATATGTAATTGCTCGAGTTTTTTTTTTAATGTCCATGTTTTTGGACTATAAAAAAGGGTTAAGTTTAAGCCAAAAGTGCATTAAAGTATTATAAATGAACATACAAACATACATATGTGCATCTATGCATGCGTGCTTACATAGATTCAGGACCAGCCCTGTGACCCGTGCATTAAGTATTTACCTTGCTTCGGCATGGCCTTGTTAATATTTTTTTGTTCGCTAGCCACACTGAATCACTGACAACAAAAACAAAATACCAAAAAAAGTTAAGAAAAAAATTAAAAAAATTCGTAGAGGGCAAACACTTTCATTTCCATGTCGACCAAATGGCTTCGTTTTCGACTTAGTCTCATATCTTTCTTTACACTCGTAGAAAAAATTTAAAAGAATATTTGTTTCATATTTTAAGTACTTGAGTTCCTCAATAAATTTAAAATGCAACTTGGACATTTAAAGCATAAAAATTCTTACAAGTGCAATTCTTGAGTTGACGAAGCTAATCTAGTTTTTCGCTCAGTGTAGAAGGCAGTGCCTTCTCTCTGTGTGCCGTCAAACACTCAAACGTAATGCATTTTTTAAGAAATTTGCATGCGCTTCTTCTGCGCTCAACACAATGGCAACTGTTAGTATTTAACTAGTTAGTTAGTGCTCACGGTGTGGCATGTGGCATGTGGTGGTGGTGTTGGTGTTGCAAGTGGTGCAACTTGAGGGGGTGTGGCATACGATTCAGGTGCTGTTGCTGACATAAAGCAGGCCAAAGAAAGCTTGCAAATTTACTTCATCAAACTGCACTTCCTTTTCCTTGCACAGTGGTCTAAGTACAGTTCATAGTATTCAATTAAATAATTTTAATATGTATTATGGTAAAAAAAAAAACACTAAAACAATCCAACATTTCTTGGCAAACTTTGAATAAAGCCAAAGCAATAATCCAAAGAACTAAGTTAACTTGACTTGTCTGTCTGTTTGTACCGGAATCTTCTACTCCAATTTTCACCAAGTTCCCGACTAGCTAGAGCTCTGAAATTTTCACCAAAGATGTGTTTCAGATGACAATACATGTTTTTTAAGTTTTTGGTACGATAAACATATGGAATATCATGTAAAAACCACGAAAACCAGTTTTCCTTTTTTCTTAAGTTACTAATTTGAGAAGTTAAATCGACGAGCTTTGGTGGCATAGAAGGAAGACTAACGCTTCTTAGGCCGAAGGTCGTGGGTTCGATCTCCGACCGAGACATACTTTTTTATGTTTTTTTTTTTGTTATATAAACGATTTTAAACTATAGATTACATATGTATGCAAGAAAGCGTATAAAAGCATGTCTTCAAATTTTTTATTTTTTTATTTTCTTTTTTAAGAATCTATTGTCTATAAAAATTGATTAATCAAGTTAAAAATTAGTTTAGAATCAATAAAATTCAAGATATCCATATCGAACTTTAAAATAATCTATCATTTGCAATTGGCGTTTCTTCCCAACTATTGTAACAATCGATAACACAAGCTATATGTAGTTATAGCATTTTATATAGCACCTTAGCTGTCAGCCGATGGACTCCGTTGTGTGTAGGTGTGTGAAAGACAAGTGTTTAAGAAAGGAATTTTATCAACGCTTGTGAATCAGAGTGCAGGTGATGGTGTTGCTTTTGATGCCACGAGCGATTGCATTTGTTACTGCCGCAACAACAGCAACACGGTGCATGCAACAACCAGCGGCAACAACAAGAACATCGCACTTTGACTTTAATGCTGTTGCATTTTACTAGGTCAAAAGCAACGTCACTGACAGCAATACAGAAGGGGTTGGTGAGCTGAGGGAGTGGGCTGGGGAAGGACAGGGCAGGCTATAGACGGTGCTAGTGTATGTGTGTGTGTGTGTGTGTGGTGTGTGTGGTGTCAAACATAAATATGGCGTAAAGGTGTAACTGTTGCTGGTTGCAGCTCCTTGCTGACTGCCGGGCATAAATCGGTGCCTGTGTGTGTGTGTGTGAACGTGTGTTGCGTGCTAAATTTCACACAAGCATAAAAACACAACCACACACGGAGAGCGAGAGAGAGAGCTAATGGCGAATCGAGGCAAAGCACGCGACCAAATAGCAAACTATTTCTAATTGGAGGTCGTCCTGGTCGTTGGTTTGTGTCTTTGGCTGGCTTTTGGGCCAGCAGCTGCTTGCTGTTGTTGTTGTTGCAGCTTATGTTACGGATATAGCTTAGCTAGGAGAGGCAAGAAAAGGAGTGCAATCATATTGTCCTATGATATGTGGCAATGCGTGGTGGAACGAAAACCCCGGAACCAACGACATTGCTCGGGCTTGTGCTGGTAGCCCAAAGTGTGTGCATACAATATATTTTTTTTTTTCAAATGTTTTTTGTTTTAGTGAAGAAACAATATAAGGTATAAGAAACTGAACTAATCGCACTGTTGAGCTATGCAGAATGGAAGTGACAAAGCGTTATAATTGCATAGTGTAACAGCTCAGAATGGATTATGGGTATACTAAAGAAAGAAACAAAGAGAGTTAATAGAATTTTAATACAAAGAATGTTTGTTAAAAATATATATTGAATTTAAGTGTAAGGCAGAAACTAGAAAACCATTTTTTGTGCCTCTTACGAATATTCTTACGAAACTTCTACTTTTGAATATGTGGTGTGGAATGCGTATACTTAATATACTACATACTCACTATTAATATGCATATTTCAATGCTAATTAGCTAACTTTGACTCTTACATTAAAGTGTTTTCTTCTGCTTCTTAGCTATCTAATTAGTTGAAATGCTTGCCTTATTAGCTATTCGAAACTTAATCTCTTCTGAGCTCAGCGAATGCAAGCTATTCAAAATATATATGTACATATGTACGTACGTATATACCCTTCGACATTTTCATTTGCATTATGATGGGCTTATATGTGTTTTTGTAAGGTAAAACAAGTCCTTCAACTGTTTGCAACAAGCAACAAAGCAACATCAACATCTTTTTATACACAGGGTGTACAGTAAATCCGCTTTGGCGTTGAGATGCCAATTATGAGTTTTAATACAAAAACACTTTCGAACAGTTTTAATCCTTCACGCATGCAAAAGCTTTTACCCTTGGCGCTACTTTGCTGTTGCTGCTGCCTTAGATCAAACATCTATTTGTACACAAATGCACACAGAGTTGCTGTCCCTTATTCTACTATTGGATAAATAAACGAAGTACTTTGTTTTTTTTTTGTCAATTTGCACAATCAATTATTTGTGTGTATTAAATTTTGTAAACTATCGTTTCCTTTTTAAATTATTCTACAGGGTATGCATGTCGTCCGGCTGCTATATTTTTGGCTGATATATGTATACATATTGGTATATGATATAGCTTTTATGCTACTTAGCAGATTACCTGGGTATATCAAATGTTGCAGCTATTTCACATTTCTTTAAATCTCTCCCATTTGAAAAGGATAGAAACAACAACGAAAACATCATAGTCGACTCTTCTCTAGTTGTTTGTTTTGCAATTTGTTTTCTGTGTGTGTGTGTGTGTGTGTTTGGCATTAACATTGACCGCTAAACCTCAAATAGTGTAGGCGTCCTTGAATATTCAGCCTTTTCATTGCTGAAGCCAAAGTGTGTGTGGGTAGATGTTGAGTTGAATTCCTGTTATATCTTTATCCGATTTAAATAGGAATTCTGGCCTTGGCGCGTGCGGCAGAATCCCGGATTCGCAACACATGATCGGAATATGTATGTTGGTATGACGCAGCTTGTTTTTATATAAGTATTATGCTATTTTTTCGTCGTCGTTGTTGTTGTTGTTGTTGTTGTAAGCAGCAAGGGTCGCAATTTAATTGAATCGTAAATGCACTCATGTAAAATTCAATAATTTCCGCCTACTAATTCAATTAAATCGCCATTTAAGTTGCAAGCGGATGCAATGATAGGAATGGAAAGGCGGCGCCAGGGGCGGGCGCTGGCGAGGAAGCTGATTTTTATTCAACGGCAAAAAAAAATAGAGGACAAAAAAAGGGACCCGCTCAAAAGAATCCGCTTGGTTTTTACGCATTCAAGACCAAAAGGTTCTCGGCATCAGCGGCTGCAAATCAAATGAGTAATGAAAATTGTGGAGAAAATATATATTTTCCTCTTAGCAACCGCCCACACACACACACGCGCACACACGCACGCACACACACGCACACACTCGCACACCCACGCACACACACGCACGCACACACCCACACATATAGAACAATGGTAAATAGCAAAACAAAAAATTGGACCAAAAAAATAACAGAAATTAAATCTGTGTAACAAAATATCAGAAAAGTATGGCTCGAACAATTCCATGGAAATCCAAACAAAAATAATTCAAGGCAAAATGAACAAAATACATTTTATAATAATAGCCTTGTAATATTCAGTCAGACAATGTTCTTTTTCATACGAATATCAATATATTAATAATGTTAATTTTTCATTATTTTCATAAATGTCTAAAGTCAAATCAAAAAAATTATTCTTAGAAATTTAAAATGAAATATTATGAAGAATATTTCATTATTTACTTGGTTTAAGTTCGGGAAAAATTCGTGATAAATTTAATTATAGATAAAATTGTCATTTTACAATTTACAGTCATATCTGAAGGAACTTTAAAACTAGTGAATTTTAGCTCTTTAAAAAGAGTTTTTCAAACAGTTGTAAGAAATATTCAATCTTGATATGATTCGATCGATCGATTTACTTCAAAATTCAAATCCACATGCATAAACATTGTGTTAATAGATATAACAACTTTTTCATTTAATAATCAACTTGTTTTTTGCACTTTCAAGTGTACAGATTATTATATGTTCACATAGAAAATCCTTTGCATTCTTCGAAATTGTTCTCTTTTATTATTCGTTAGAAGAGATCACAATTCCCATGCATTCTGAACAAGAAACAGTTCTCGTTAAAAACAATCTTACAATCGCAATGAGAAGTTCTTATGAATAAGTTGGTATTCGTAGTTGTTGTTGTTGTTCCTTCACATCATTAAAGATTTTTAGTTGCTTGCTGCTGCATTTGTATTGTTATCATTGTCATTACTTTTGTTGTCTATTGCCAATTGAGCAATGCGAAATCGCCCTTCGAAAGCTATTGTAATCGACTTTGCATCAGCATATACTGGCATCCTGATTGGTAACACAACACGTCTTGTTAAGATGGATTACGGGTTGCTTCACAATAAATTGTGCCATTCATTGTAACTCATAATGCCTTCAATGCTCCTCCAGTAATATACCTTGAACAACTCTCATACCATAAGTGCATTCAAAATGAATGAATGTATAATTGCAGCACTTTCAAGTTGCTGCTGCTTATATTGTTAGCTATGATTGGTTTCAAAACCCTAATAGTCATGCTTTGACTTTTCGAATCAAACTGCATTCAAGGTTAACACAGGGATTTTTATTCAAAATGCATGTTGAAATCTTGTTCCAAAAAAATCGACTGTGCGTTGGTAAAATCTTTCGACATCCATAACTTCGTCAAAACTGACCCGATTTTCAAAAGCAATAGCTTAAAAGTCATGGTTTGACCACTCAAATAAAACTGCATTCAAGAAATTACATTTAAATAAAATTCGATTTTTGGTCAGATTTCATGTTAAATTTTTATAAACAAACATTGACTTGGGCATTGGTAAAATCTTTCGACTTCCATAACTTCGGCAAAACTGACCCGATTTTCAAAAGCAATAGCTTAAAAGTCATGGTTTGACCACTCAAATAAAACTGCATTCAAGAAATTACATTTAAATAAAATTCGATTTTTGGTCAGATTTCATGTTAAATTTTATAAACAAACATTGACTTGGGCATTGGTAAAATCTTTCGACTTCCATAACTTCGGCAAAACTGACCCGATTTTCAAAAGCAATAGCTTAAAAGTCATGGTTTGACCACTCAAATAAAACTGCATTCAAGAAATTACATTTAAATAAAATTCGATTTTTGGTCAGATTTCATGTTAAATTTTTATAAACAAACATTGACTTGGGCATTGGTAAAATCTTTCGACTTCCATAACTTCGGCAAAACTGACCCGATTTTCAAAAGCAATAGCTTAAAAGTCATGGTTTGACCACTCAAATAAAACTGCATTCAAGAAATTACATTTAAATAAAATTCGATTTTTGGTCAGATTTCATGTTAAATTTTTATAAACAAACATTGACTTGGGCATTGGTAAAATCTTTCGACTTCCATAACTTCGGCAAAACTGACCCGATTTTCAAAAGCAATAGCTTAAAAGTCATGGTTTGACCCCTAAAATAAAACTGCATTCAAGAAATTACATTTAAATAAAATTCGATTTTTGGTCAGATTTCATGTTAAAATTTTATAAACAAACATTGACTTGGGCATTGGTAAAATCTTTCGACTTCCATAACTTCGGCAAAACTGACCCGATTTTCAAAAGCAATAGCTTAAAAGTCATGGTTTGACCACTCAAATAAAACTGCATTCAAGAAATTACATTTAAATAAAATTCGATTTTTGGTCAGATTTCATGTTAAATTTTGTAAACAAACATTGACTTGGGCATTGGTAAAATCTTTCGACTTCCATAACTTCGGCAAAACTGACCCGATTTTCAAAAGCAATAGCTTAAAAGTCATGGTTTGACCCCAAATAAAACTGCATTTAAGAAATTACATTTAAATAAAATTCGATTTTTGGTCAGATTTCATGTTAAATTTTATAAACAAACATTGACTTGGGCATTGGTAAAATCTTTCGACTTCCATAACTTCGGCAAAACTGACCCGATTTTCAAAAGCAATAGCTTAAAAGTCATGGTTTGACCCCTTAAATAAAACTGCATTCAAGAAATTACATTTAAATAAAATTCGATTTTTGGTCAGATTTCATGTTAAAATTTTATAAACAAACATTGACTTGGGCATTGGTAAAATCTTTCGACTTCCATAACTTCGGCAAAACTGACCCGATTTCAAAAGCAATAGCTTAAAAGTCATGGTTTGACCACTCAAATAAAACTGCATTCAAGAAATTACATTTAAATAAAATTCGATTTTTGGTCAGATTTCATGTTAAAATTTTATAAACAAACATTGACTTGGGCATTGGTAAAATCTTTCGACTTCCATAACTTCGGCAAAACTGACCCGATTTTCAAAAGCAATAGCTTAAAAGTCATGGTTTGACCACTCAAATAAAACTGCATTCAAGAAATTACATTTAAATAAAATTCGATTTTTGGTCAGATTTCATGTTAAATTTTATAAACAAACATTGACTTGGGCATTGGTAAAATCTTTCGACTTCCATAACTTCGGCAAAACTGACCCGATTTTCAAAAGCAATAGCTTAAAAGTCATGGTTTGACCACTCAAATAAAACTGCATTCAAGAAATTACATTTAAATAAAATTCGATTTTGGTCAGATTTCATGTTAAATTTTATAAACAAACATTGACTTGGGCATTGGTAAAATCTTTCGACTTCCATAACTTCGGCAAAACTGACCCGATTTTCAAAAGCAATAGCTTAAAAGTCATGGTTTGACCACTCAAATAAAACTGCATTTAAGAAATTACATTTAAATAAAATTCGATTTTTGGTCAGATTTCATGTTAAATTTTATAAACAAACATTGACTTGGGCATTGGTAAAATCTTTCGACTTCCATAACTTCGGCAAAACTGACCCGATTTTCAAAAGCAATAGCTTAAAAGTCATGGTTTGACCCCTAAAATAAAACTGCATTCAAGAAATTACATTTAAATAAAATTCGATTTTTGGTCAGATTTCATGTTAAATTTTATAAACAAACATTGACTTGGGCATTGGTAAAATCTTTCGACTTCCATAACTTCGGCAAAACTGACCCGATTTTCAAAAGCAATAGCTTAAAAGTCATGGTTTGACCACTAAATAAAACTGCATTCAAGAAATTACATTTAAATAAAATTCGATTTTTGGTCAGATTTCATGTTAAATTTTATAAACAAACATTGACTTGGGCATTGGTAAAATCTTTCGACTTCCATAACTTCGGCAAAACTGACCCGATTTTCAAAAGCAATAGCTTAAAAGTCATGGTTTGACCACTCAAATAAAACTGCATTCAAGAAATTACATTTAAATAAAATTCGATTTTTGGTCAGATTTCATGTTAAATTTTATAAACAAACATTGACTTGGGCATTGGTAAAATCTTTCGACTTCCATAACTTCGGCAAAACTGACCCGATTTTCAAAAGCAATAGCTTAAAAGTCATGGTTTGACCCCTAAAATAAAACTGCATTCAAGAAATTACATTTAAATAAAATTCGATTTTTGGTCAGATTTCATGTTAAATTTTTATAAACAAACATTGACTTGGGCATTGGTAAAATCTTTCGACTTCCATAACTTCGGCAAAACTGACCCGATTTTCAAAAGCAATAGCTTAAAAGTCATGGTTTGACCCTAAAATAAAACTGCATTCAAGAAATTACATTTAAATAAAATTCGATTTTTGGTCAGATTTCATGTTAAATTTTTATAAACAAACATTGACTTGGGCATTGGTAAAATCTTTCGACTTCCATAACTTCGTCAAAACTGACCCGATTTTCAAAAGCAATAGCTTAAAAGTCATGGTTTGACCACTAAAATAAAACTGCATTCAAGAAATTACATTTAAATAAAATTCGATTTTTGGTCAGATTTCATGTTAAATTTTTATAAACAAACATTGACTTGGGCATTGGTAAAATCTTTCGACTTCCATAACTTCGGCAAAACTGACCCGATTTTCAAAAGCAATAGCTTAAAAGTCATGGTTTGACCACTCAAATAAAACTGCATTCAAGAAATTACATTTAAATAAAATTCGATTTTTGGTCAGATTTCATGTTAAAATTTTATAAACAAACATTGACTTGGGCATTGGTAAAATCTTTCGACTTCCATAACTTCGGCAAAACTGACCCGATTTTCAAAAGCAATAGCTTAAAAGTCATGGTTTGACCACTCAAATAAAACTGCATTCAAGAAATTACATTTAAATAAAATTCGATTTTTGGTCAGATTTCATGTTAAAATTTTATAAACAAACATTGACTTGGGCATTGGTAAAATCTTTCGACTTCCATAACTTCGGCAAAACTGACCCGATTTTCAAAAGCAATAGCTTAAAAGTCATGGTTTGACCACTCAAATAAAACTGCATTCAAGAAATTACATTTAAATAAAATTCGATTTTTGGTCAGATTTCATGTTAAATTTTATAAACAAACATTGACTTGGGCATTGGTAAAATCTTTCGACTTCCATAACTTCGGCAAAACTGACCCGATTTTCAAAAGCAATAGCTTAAAAGTCATGGTTTGACCACTCAAATAAAACTGCATTCAAGAAATTACATTTAAATAAAATTCGATTTTTGGTCATATTTCATGTTAAAATTTTATAAACAAACATTGACTTGGGCATTGGTAAAATCTTTCGACTTCCATAACTTCGGCAAAACTGACCCGATTTTCAAAAGCAATAGCTTAAAAGTCATGGTTTGACCACTCAAATAAAACTGCATTCAAGAAATTACATTTAAATAAAATTCGATTTTTGGTCAGATTTCATGTTAAATTTTTATAAACAAACATTGACTTGGGCATTGGTAAAATCTTTCGACTTCCATAACTTCGGCAAAACTGACCCGATTTTCAAAAGCAATAGCTTAAAAGTCATGGTTTGACCCCTAAAATAAAACTGCATTCAAGAAATTACATTTAAATAAAATTCGATTTTTGGTCAGATTTCATGTTAAATTTTATAAACAAACATTGACTTGGGCATTGGTAAAATCTTTCGACTTCCATAACTTCGGCAAAACTGACCCGATTTTCAAAAGCAATAGCTTAAAAGTCATGGTTTGACCACTCAAATAAAACTGCATTCAAGAAATTACATTTAAATAAAATTCGATTTTTGGTCAGATTTCATGTTAAATTTTTATAAACAAACATTGACTTGGGCATTGGTAAAATCTTTCGACTTCCATAACTTCGGCAAAACTGACCCGATTTTCAAAAGCAATAGCTTAAAAGTCATGGTTTGACCCTCAAATAAAACTGCATTCAAGAAATTACATTTAAATAAATTCGATTTTTGGTCAGATTTCATGTTAAAATTTTATAAACAAACATTGACTTGGGCATTGGTAAAATCTTTCGACTTCCATAACTTCGTCAAAACTGACCCGATTTTCAAAAGCAATAGCTTAAAAGTCATGGTTTGACCCCTTAAATGAAACTGCATTCAAGAAATTACATTTAAATAAAATTCGATTTTTGGTCAGATTTCATGTTAAATTTTATAAACAAACATTGACTTGGGCATTGGTAAAATCTTTCGACTTCCATAACTTCGGCAAAACTGACCCGATTTTCAAAAGCAATAGCTTAAAAGTCATGGTTTGACCCCTAAAATAAAACTGCATTCAAGAAATTACATTTAAATAAAATTCGATTTTTGGTCAGATTTCATGTTAAATTTTTATAAACAAACATTGACTTGGGCATTGGTAAAATCTTTCGACTTCCATAACTTCGGCAAAACTGACCCGATTTTCAAAAGCAATAGCTTAAAAGTCATGGTTTGACCACTCAAATAAAACTGCATTCAAGAAATTACATTTAAATAAAATTCGATTTTTGGTCAGATTTCATGTTAAATTTTTATAAACAAACATTGAC